>OZ017785.1:12475507-12723704 GCA_963969325.1 Lycopodina hypogea
CATTCATGCTTTTACACTAACGTTTGTTGGCAAACCACACCCATAACCACAACACTTGTGGGTAATAACATCCATGGTCACATGAAGTCTACATGCCAAATGTCAGCCTGATAGGTCACTTAATTAGCTTTTAGTAGCCAAAACAACTTCCTATGGGTGTGGCTATAAAAAAACACATCCAACACCACATCCACATGCAGTTAATAATAATAACACTCGCTCATTTACTTAGAAACACATACCAAATTTCAGCATGATTTATTGGTCTTTTAATTAGTTTTTGGTAGGCCAAATAACTTTTATGGGTGTGGCTATGATAAAAACACACCCATAGGTGGTTTTGATAATTAATGCTCAACCTGTTACTTGGAGACCACATGCTAAATTTCAGCTTGATTGGTCCTTTAGTTAGCTTTGGCAGACCAAATAATTTTGTGGGTGTGGCTATGATAAAACTACACCCATTTCCACATCTACATGTGTTTAATAATACTCACACGAGTACTTCAAGACCACATACCAAATTTCAGCCCGATTAATCCACCAGTTTGGCAGTGAAAACAACTCAAGCATTCTCACATACACACATAAGGAGCTCCTATTTATAAGTAGATAGCATGAAGTGGGTGAGTGTATATGAATATCTTGGGAAAGGTGTATGTGGGTTCATGCATGCATGTGTGGTGGGGGTGGGGAAGAGGGGTAAAGAAAAAAAAGAATATACACAAAATTAATGTATGAAAGAAATTTTTTTAGAACACCCAAAAATTTCAGGCACATGAATTAATATAATTTTCAATAAACATCATCATTAGTATTTATATATCGTAAAGTACTATATATATGTTAAGTTTTATTTACACTTAAATATTTATTCATATGATGGTAGAAGTCAATTCAAGACACTTCAGAAGCATCTTGGAATGGTGTATATGAATATACTTCCTGAGAACCTGTCCTCACTCTATCATAATGCTCTTGCATCTGTAGATAAAGACATACATAATTAAGTTACAACATTACATGCCATGCTCCCCCCCACCCCCCCCCCCCCCCCAACAAAATATAACCTCAGCAAGCAATTTTTTGCATTCCTTTCTCAGCTGTACTTCACCATTATGGCCAGCTGCTTGTGATGATAAGATGTGAGCTACACTGTGTCCACAGTTCTCCTGGCACACTTCATGTCCTCAAGCACTCTGTCCAGTCGAGGCAGCCTAGAGCCTGACCAATCAGAAGTGTCTGGGGTCTGAATAGAACAGAGGTAAATATAAAGCAATAGAAATAATTACAAAATTACATAAAAGGTTAACTTTTTTCTTTTGCAGTATCTTGACTGAAGTGTGTGTATTTGGTTGGCAGTGGTAGTTAGATATAACTAGTGGCCGATTCAGGGCGTGCTGTAGAGCCCTGGAACATCCCAAGAGATCTGAAATATCAACAGAAGACTAGTCACAAGTAACCCAATGGTACCAACATTCTCCTTGCTTCTAAACGTGATACTACAGAGTGGACATGGTGACAAACTGACCACAATTAAACACTTCGATAACTAGTGTAGAGATCACTTCCCCACTTTATGTTTAGAGTCGTAAGTTGCTGTGACTTATCTAAATAGTGTACTGTTTAGAGTCGTAAGTTACTGTGACTAATCTAGATTGTGTGTTTAGAGTTGCAAGTTACTATGACTTATTTAAACTGTGTACTTTTTAGAGTCGTAAGTTATCATGACTTATTTAAACCGTGTACTGTTTAGAGTTGTAAGTTACTATGACTTATTTAAACAGTGTATTGTTTAGAGTTGTAAGTTACTGTGACTTATCTACACAGTGTACTATGGGTACCGTATAACAGCATCACCACGGTGACCATAGTGACTGTGTACTTCACCTGGTGGGATAGCGCTGCCATTGTAGTCTGTCTCCTTGTCATCCAGCAGCACCTCGTATCCCTTGTACCTGGGCCCCACGTCTCTATGCACTCTCCTCAGCTCCTCCAGTCTGGCCTCGTATGCATCACTGGCTGACCATTCATATTCCTCTGACCTCTGTAACCCCTGGGCATCCTTTTCGGCTGGTACATCTTGTGACTCTTCACCTGCAGCAACCTTAGGAGAGAGGAAGGATCAAGTATAACACTACTTTTCACATACCCTCCCCTCTCCTCCTCCCCCTCTCCTCCTCCCCCTCTCCTCCTCCCCCTCTCCTCCTCTCCCTCTCCTCCTCCCCCTCTCTTCCTCCCCCCTCCCTTCCCCTTCACCTTTCCCTCCGTTCTTTCCTGCTCTCCTCCACTCTTCCTCCAATCAGCATTATCCCTTTCTCTCTCCCCCTAGTAAGTACACAGTTACAGATTTGAACTAATTCTTACTAAGTACCTACACATCCATAGATCCATCTTTTAGAATATAAACACACAAAGCAGAGTACAAGGGAACATCAGCCACACACCATCATACTCTAGCTTTCACCATAAACATACCTTGTAATAAGCACTCAACAAACTCTGACTAACACATTTTTTTAAAAATCATTTTAAAACATGTGGCATAATCAGGTGTTAATTATGGGAATGGAAGGAGATATATTCTGTGACTATCCCTATTTTCATTTGTCAATGGGAATGAATACTTACACACAGTACAGATGCACTCTGACCTGTGTCATAAACACTTGAGTGCCATCCCGACCAGAAGGTAACAGTGTCCCTGGATCTTCTATGAGGTCAGCACTTCCATCATAAGCAGCAGATCCATGACCATCAAGGCTTCCTTGGGAGTGAGAGAGAGCAGCGCTTATGGTGAGGGAAGGTGTGTCCTCAATGGCACACAGCAGAGGACGCTTGAGAACAACAGGAGGGGCACATAAAACCTGCCAGGGAAATTCAATGGGTAGTCATGACAACAGAATATGTGGGAAAGAGTGGGGCCTTTGGTTTAGAATTGTGGTTCTTATCCAATAAATTAATATCGTTGCACTCAACAAAAAAAAAAAAGAATAAAAAAAAGGTTTATGTAAGTACTTTCCATGGGTACTAGTTTTCATGGTGATATGCTATGCATATTCAGGACAGAGGGAGGGAAATATAATCACATGAAACATGCTAGCTAAGATTAATAATGTACTTCTTGCTTTATAGAGAGAAAGACAGAGAGAGAGGGAGAGAGGTGCATGGCTTGGTAAAACCTGATATAAGCCTAAGCATTCTTCTCTTCTTCTTTTTTTAAACCACATTGGTCAGCCATGCACTTTGTTAAAGTAGATCCAGTCTTAGTCCACCCACAGACCTTGCGGAAATCTTTAGCCATCTCTCTGATTAATGTGGAGTACTTGGGAGGTGTCACCATCTTCCTGAACACAAAGCAAGTAATTGTGTTACTATTATACTCATGAGACAATTTAATTAGTGGTAAAAATTTTTTTTAATGATATGTGATTTTTAATTGTTAAAACATGCTATCTACCGTATTTCCTGGATTAGATTGCGCATGATCTAATCATTTCAAAAGCATCAGACTGAGTTCAATATTTGAGGATGCGAAGCTATCAAGGTTATGTCCTATTTCATTAAGTGTTAGGCAATATTTGTTTGCCTGAAGGTATCCTAGGAACTGCTAGACCATCACATATCAAAACCTTTTATCCGCACAATTCATGTGCAATGAATACATTTCCCCCAGAAGTTTCTTCATTTGAACTTTATGTACTTGAACTAACTATATGTCATCCGTAGGCTAAATTGTAGGTAATAATCATCAGTAAGTACTTCAGTTGAGCTTGCTGGTGCACAACCTATTTCACTAAATGGAGGAGCTTTGGAGTGGTTTATTCAAGGGCACAGAGTGGTCAAGGAAATACAGTATCGGCAATACTACACTTGTTATTTATTAGATTAGTGACTGAAGTACATTATTAATAGTAGAGTTGATTTGTTTCATGTAGATTAATGATGTCAATAGGACAATGTATGTATCTGTAATCAGGTGATTGGACATTGTATGTGTTGTTGTGTGTTATACTGTCATCTCCATTGGAGGGAAGCTGACCTATTTAAGGAGACTGACCTCTGCAGATGGTGGAGAAGTTTGTATCATGAGTTTTGTGGTGTGAAGTTCTGTGAGTGTAGAAGCTTCAATTATATTTGATTGTAGATACTCTCAGAGGTGGCGGATATTCTAGTGGAGGAACAAGGTACCCAATAGCATGTGATGGCAGACACTGTGAGTGCTGGCATAGGCCAGCTACTAAGGGTCAACAAGTGCCTAACACTAATATTGAATTAGATTTTCTTTAGCTATGATGCTGGAACAGCAAAAGCTGAATAAAGCCCTGTCCACACTGCACAATAAAACCAGTTTCAATCGTGTCAGGAACGAGTTCCATGCGTCCACACTACACCCAGTTTAATCTCAACGGGTTCCACCCGGTTTCACCTGAAACTTTCAGAAGGGTAGGTTTCAAGCAGCTCAGATTTATTGAACATCGCTGTGGCTTTATTGCTGATGTTTGCTATTAGGAGTTTAGCTACCAACAGCTCTCTCCCTCCTCTCTATCCTCCCTTTGTGCGATGACATTGTGGAAGGAAAGAGACAAAAACAACTGTGCACATCAGAAAATAAAATACCCTATTTATATATGTGGTACCAATTAATATGCCCAGCCAATTAGTTAGCCCACGCAGGTGATGTGGAGCAGGTTCAGCACTATGCTAGTGTGGAAGCAAGAAAATGTTTGGAACACCCGTTTCTTCTTGTGTGGACAGGGCTTTCAACTGGCATGTTAATTGGTGCCATGTAGAGTTTGACTGTAATCAACTTGCTGAAATGTCAACCATTTCCGTCTCAGTCCCTGTTCGTCACTCTTATTCATAGTAACAATTTTCACTTGAAATATGCCCTGGAACATCCTTAAGTGCATCTTTTTCTCAGGACATGTTTACGAAAGCACATGAAGAGGATAGCTACTAGTTTAGCTATTTTTATAAAGTTTGTGGGTTGGTGGTAATTAAATTTCACAAGAAATTTCTTATAAGGATTCTCTTTCTCCATCTTACCAATGGTGTCATGACAAGGGATGCAGTCTATAGAAACGTGAGTGTGTGGCGTGTTGAATAGAGACTGATTATAACAGATAAACCCTTTGACATGTCATAATGAGCACATACTAACGATTGTACACCATCCAGAATACTTGATTTTCATTCCAATTAAAGGGAATTCCTTTAATGCACCAGTGGACATCAAACATCCACCACCTCATGTAACAACATAGGGAGGGGAGGGGGGGGGGGGGAGGGAAAACATGGAAAACCACAGCACCTGTCCTACCTGACCACCTTGATGCCTCTCTGGTGTACCAGAACCTCTTTCAACAGTGGGTGCAATCCTGTGAGGGAGACAAAGCTAATGTAAGGGATTTTGTTAACACTCTACAGGGAACTATACCTTTTGGACAACAGTGTGCTATGTGGTTAGAGTATTTCTATTTTGAAATACAGTTATTCCCTGATTGGGCTAGTTCTAAAACCAGAGGTGTTTTGCTTAGTTACCTTTTGTTTTCCTGGTGAAGGGGTTATCACAAATTAAGATTGTCTTCAGGGACATCCATGCTTCACACGGAACTAATCCTTCAGCAGACGTGACCTGAACACATCACATTATGTTACATAAAGGGAGAATGGTATTTGGTGCAGGTAATAGCAAGCAACAAGCACATATTTATAATACCATGGCAGACCAAAGGGAAGTCTACACAAAGCAACTACGAGATCAGGTGTCATTGTATACACTAGGATTCTATTCAAAGTGCCGATGAGAGGTATTGTAGTGTATACATAGGACTCTATTCAAAGCAACAGCGAGATCAGGTGCTGTAATGCATGCATATTATGAGGATTCCATTCAAAGCAGATACAAGATAGAGGAGGTTGAAACTACTCACGCATTAATAATTGTAACCATTACATTGAATTATTTCTTAGCTTGTGTATGTGTTTGTTTGATAAGGATCAACATTAATTATAATAAAAATTCTATCTATATTTTGTAGCTGCCTGTAACCAAACATGTCTGGCAGGCACAAGGACAAACTTCAAACCGGTGTGATATTAATTTACAAAGTATTGTTCGTTAATACATTACAGATGTGGAATGTATGTAATTATCACAGCAATTGATTTCCATCTTGATTAGAATAATGGGTGTGGTCTGCTAGCAGTGTAAACATTCAACCATCACAACACAATAGCATTGTACCTCCATCGCCATAGCAATGTCACCACAACCCTCACCAGAACCTTACCAAGTTGTTGCACAAACTCAGTAGCTGAAGCTCAGGGAAGGGCAGCAGGTCAGACCGGACACAGTCATCCTCACTACCACTATCAACATCATGATCAACATTATTGTCACCACCAACATTCCTTTCAACATCTCCAACATCCCCTTCAACATCACCATCAACATCCCCAATGAAACTCTGCAGCTTATCCAATGCCACACCACTGGTCCTAGCACTTGCCCCAGGGCTTTTGGCTTCGACATCATCTGACTTGGTGCTTGGATCTGTTGAATTGCCATGCCTACTTGGAGAGTCCTGAGAGCCTCTGGTGTGATTAAGTTGGGAAGTGTAAATACTCCGCTGTATGCTAGCCACACCCTTTCCCGTCTCAGGCATCTGGTCACGAGTGGGAGGAGTGTGTAATGCCTTAGTTGGACACATATTCACCACCTTGAGCTGTGGGATCATGCAGAGCTCATTGCCATCCAAGTTTAAATACTTCAATCTATTAGTGGGGAAATGGTGGTGCAGGGGTGAAGGGGGGGGGAGGGGGCAGGTGACAAATAATACAGTCAAGACAATATTCATTGGTGTGATTGTTGTTGTTGTTATTTCCCTTACTTTCTGAGTCCTGCCAGGACAGCAAACACAGATGGTTCAAAAAGCTTGTTATCGTCCAGCCATAGCCTCTGAAGAGCTGGGAATCTCATCCTAAAGCACAAGACAGTGATGAGCACATAAACACCAATACACACACACACAAATGCAAATTGTCTAGCTACCGTCAACACGGTCACACGCATCTGACATAGTCAGGGTGCCTGTGCACTAAGTAGGCACTATGAGCCAGTGCAAGCAAACTCCAGGAGCTGGGCTAGGAACTCGCAGGAGGACTGACCAAGACTCTCAGCTTATGGGTGTGGGCACCCGAAGTCCTACCTGGACCCTTAGCTGATTGACAAGCCATGGCCAGTGAATTTGTACCCCATAAAATTAATGGATAAATAGAGGATGGGATACGAATTAATGCTGGGTGGATGATACCTGGAGGAAAATAAATAAGGTTGGTAAGTATTCAAATGAGTAGCAGAGGCTTTGCTTGAGCACAAATCTATGATAGAAGATACACCAGTGTGAGAGAAGTGAGTTGGAGATTGGACAAGTTGATTGAGGGGGAAAAGATAAAGATCAGAAGTTGAGTTCATTTTTTTTTTTAACGTGAAGACAGTAAGAGTAGTTGACATAGAAATCACCTTCAAGAATAAGGTCTTGCAAGAGTTTTGAAACTGTTTGTCATATTATTTCCATTGATGTTAATCCATGTTTTGGAAAGTATTTAGTCCAGTCTTGCCGGCTACATAAGTGTTCCTATGCTGAAGGTATAAGTTCTTGATGTGACCCATTTCACTTCGTTGAGGTGTACTAAAATGTGTATCACAAGGACTATCCATGCTTTTGCATTGTCGAGGGGTTCAACTCTACCAAAATTGAAGGAAGATAATTCTCAGTATTATCCTGTTCTGGTGAGGGTGACAAATCTCTATACTTGAAGGAAGATATTTCACAAGGTTATGTTCATCATCACTGTATTGAATGGTTCAATTCACCTTGAACAGAATGAACAATTTGCAAAGATATATCCCATAATTGTAACCAGGATTTGATAAGGGGGCTCTCTTTTAATTTGTGAGGTGTTATTGGTTTTCTGTGCAGTGCTGGTTATCACACTTGTAAGGAATATTGGCATGACATTTTGACTCAGAATGGGTACTGGTCTGGCAATTAGACTCGGAAGGGTTGCTAGACTGGCAGTTTGACTTGGAAGAAGAGGACTGCTTCTGAGACACAAGGACAGTATCAGAGTTAACAGTATAGCAGCACAATAGAGAAGGAGCAGGCTCTGTAAATATATAAGCATATCATCATATATATAAATAATAATTCCTAGCCCTAAACATATATATTTCCCCAATGTTAGTCTGGCTCTCACTTGTGTAGCCCATGAGAATAAGGCAAGTCTGAACGAGGATTGGCTGTCCGACACAAGCTCAGGGCAGCATGACAAAGAAGAAGGCACTATAAATATATAAGCGTATCCATATATAAAAACCATATTGTTTTGTCTTATCACAAAAATAAAGCAACAAAAACCAGCCACAGCAACTAACAACAACCAGCCACAGCAAACAACAGCAACCAGCCACAGCAACCCACAACAACAACAAAATGCAAGCATTGGCATTAGCTAACAGAGTTTTGCACAATAAAAGACTAAAATAGCACAGCTTATGTATCAGTTGAGAAGTTCGAGAAACCTTATAAGCCTCAGATACCTTAGAAGTGCTAGTCTTGCAAGCCTTTGAAAAACTCCAGCTTCCACACAGTACAATGCAATGGGTTGTTGTGGGTATTTGGTTTTTTTTTTTGGCACAAGCATACCTTAACCACTTTTGGCGAAATTAATAGGCTGAAGCATGCACACGTCACTTCTGTAATTAACCGCTGACTTCCGGGGCTCAAGTCAGTGCGAACAAACATTAACTGTATTATACATACTTAAATACAGCATTCCTTAATTGATTATGTCCATGCTCGTGTTTTAAGTGTCTAAGATAAGATAAAAATGCATATAGTTTAAAAATACAACACAAGATTTAAATATGTCTATGCTTGCATTTCTCTTAGTGCTTAAGATTTTTAAAAATGTATAGAGTGGAGATTTTAGAAAGTAACTTTTTTAACCATGTGGAAACAGTTTAGGATGCATACTTTTCTGAGCCGTCCAACAGCAAGGCAGTGGTCAACTCAGCTGGGAGAGTGACAAGGCTGTTTCCTGTGAGATGGAGTTCCCGCAGGGCTGGCAGCGAGCCCAGATTGACCAGAGTTGATGGACTCAGGTTATTGAAGGAGAGGTCCAGATGTCTGAGCTCAACAAACCCACTCTTACCCTCGCCACCAATACCACCACTTGGGAATAGGTCCATGATGGAGTTCAGAGAAAGATCCAAAGACTGCAGAGACTGGAACACATCAAAAGCCTCTGTAAATAATAGAATACCATCAATACATCATTATTCACACCCTACATGGTCTGTCTAACTTTCATGTAATTCATAATTATGACATCATCCTTAATATACACTGCACATTAATTAAATATCCTGTTTCACATGTTCACACTCATCACTGATCACAAAATGATCCAACAAATAAACACAAGATAATTGATAAAGAAACACCTCCCCCACCCCAAAAGTGTGAACCACTAAGAATATATTCAGAATTAAAGTGTCATAAAATTTTTAACCCAAACGATTCTTTTCTGGACAGCGATTTTGGCCGACCCTTTACTCTCTTTCTTGCTATTTCCTCTGCATTACTAGCTGAGTACAGCTTCCAGCTACAGATAACCTCACCACAAAATAAAAAAAGAGCTGCCAAAGAGTGTCCTACTGAAGTTACATAGTGTGTGATTATTTTCGTGTTAGTTTTTACAGTGCACATGAACATCACTTTTTGAAAACTCACAGATTGTCAAACAAGAAAGATAATTGATGTGGCCAATGATTTTGATGAAAAGTCTTTAAGCACTTTTACAATGTTTTTAAGCATTAATTTTCTTATTCATGCACAACTACCCCTAACCGGACTCCCCACATCCAGGCACTTCCCTCTACTGGGCACCCCCTTCCTTTCTCCAGCTGCAGATAAATGGACGAGTTCCACAACATCACCACATTCTGTACTGTTGGTTTCTCTTTCATGTTTTTGTTGGTTTTTATTGTTCGTCTTATGAAGTTAGCTTTGCAAGATGAGAAAGAGATAACCATTCTTTCTGCTAGTGGTGTATTTAATGAACCAGAAGTTTCATGTCTTGACCAATGGACACCCGGCCCACAGAAAAGGTCTGTGATGACTTCAGAGGAGAACATGAAAATGGAAGTTAGTCACGAGCTTGAGAAAGGAAACTCTCAAAGGTTATCTGCTAAAAAAATTGGGATTACACATACTATTCCTTGCCTCAGATATCTCACTGCTGTGACTGGACTCTCAAGACACCGAACCAGTTCATTTTTCTTGTAAAGAAATGGCAAAATGCTCTAAGTTAACACAATATTCACTTCAACAAACATATAGTCCATCTTGTACTTTAAAAGAAATAAATGAGCATGATCTGTTATTTGTGTGTGTGTGTACACAACTGATGTTCCCTGTATTATGTATATGAAGCCATGAAAAGTTAGCCAAAAATATCCACTAACACTGGAGAATATGTAGAATGTTCCCAGATATGGCTGTTTCTGAGTTACGGGCACTGCTCGGTCCCAAGCTGCCCGGATATGGGGAGTTTGAATGTGTGTATATATATATATATATACCATCATTGTTCTTCGTACTCCCTGCCTTTGTTAGATATACTAAGTCCTTATACAATACAATAATTTCTACAAAATTATGCATGGAATAATCTAACACATCTATTTACAAAAAAAAAAACTTCAGCCATTTGTTCATACGTTGCAGGGTTGATACAGAAATAATCTGGGTTGAATGGAGCAGCTGCTATACAACAAGGAATGAGCATGCTCAATAACTGTAACAGGTAATGAGCCTCAAAATAGCGGATATCCAAGTCAGCTTACATGGATCTCCCAGTGGAGATTGTTAGTTAAATAACAAATAGTATGGCAATTGCCAAATCAGTAACCTCTTCCCATGCCTCTAGTCATAATTTATTCATTTTGTTCCAATTGAAATGTGAGACCTATTCAAGCATGTAGTAACCACTTACATTGCACTTACCAAAAGACAGATGATTGTCAGAAGCGTTGATATTGGTCAGGTTGTCAAACTCCTCCAGACCATTGCATAAGCACTGTAATGAATAATAGCATCAACACCATAGACATAAAGTAACATAATGTAACCAATCAATCAGTAATTTCAGTGTAATTTCAGAGTACTGAATCATAAATTGCAACACACAAAAAGCATACAAAGGAGTGCCATTAATCACAATAATTGGACAGAGAAGATATGACCTGCACCTTCACCCTTTGAGAACCACCTCTAGAATCTGGTCAATACTATGACATTCAGACATAGTACAACCCTGACATCATATATATATAGAGAGAGAGAGAGAGAGAGAGAGAGAGAGAGAGAGAGAGAGAGAGTCAGTGTTCCATGCTGAGGCTTGTAGCCACCACCACTGAGAATATGAATTCATAGTCTGTTATAGTAGCAGTCCATGGTGAAGCAGCAGGCTATTGGACTCATTCAGATAAAATTTGGGCTAGTATTTAGTTCAGCTTCAGGGTCGCATTTTTTGGAAGTATCTACCTTTGGTTTAGCTATGTAATTATGATGGTGATTATTCATGGAACCTTCACAGAGGTTTTAAGTAGTGGGGGAATGACAAGCTTGTACATTTACTGCAGTTAAAGAGAGAAATATTCTTAAGTAAAAAAAAAAAATCAAAGAAAAAGAAACTGAACTTCTCAGAAAATATAATTCTACATTAAATTAATAAATTTCTAAAAATTAGTTAAGGGGTTTGTTTGGGTGTGGCTAAAATTACTGCTCTGCCATATTTTCCCGGGGACAGGACAGCCCAGCCCTGGCATGCTGTGAATAGTGATCTGCATGCTATATTGTGGAACCCAACTAGCTGCTCTGGTCAAAAATACAGTGTGATTTTGAAGCTGCTTTTTGGATCCTCATAAATTAACCTGATTAATTCTATCAAGCATGAACCACACTGATGGTCTTGAACATGGTAACCATTACCCTATGCCAATGTCAATGTGAAACACTCCCATGAGACTGCACTGCTGTAGCCACCAGTTGTGAAGTGGTCAGGTTGTGTTAATATTTCAACACCCCACACCCACAAGCTTGCGCACAAGATCCTCTTCCATTCACTCAGTACATTTTATTGCATTCCTGTGGCACTTCATGAGGAGACAAGACTGAAAATTTCCAGCCAATAACCCACTCACTTATGATTTAATGTTTTGACTTAATAATGACTTAAAATATTGACTCGTAAATTCATTGAATTTCCATTGGAAAAAAGAAATAAGAAAAGAAAAATAAGAGGAAAAAAAAAAGAGAGAAAAAAATCCCAACCATGAGCAGGAATGGAACTGGAGACCCTAGCACCAGTGTTCCTGAGGAAGTCACCTAAGAAGAAGATCAACAAGAAAAAAAAAAGAACCTTTAGACTCCGTGAAAACAAGTTCAAGGGTAAAAAATACTCTTGTGAAAACTAAAAACTCGAATTTGAGAAATCTTTGGTTAAACTTCTTCTGATTTATTCCTAATAGTGGACAAAAAATATCAATAGCTTCAAAATGACGAGCCCTAATACTTTCAACTTCAAAATAGCAATGAATGGTTCAAAAACAACAAAAAATTCTCGAAATGCAACAAAATTTATGGTTGTAGGACCAAAATAGTATATATAAAATACTTATAAATGCCACAGAAATGCAGACACTGTACTACATTTTATTTAGTCAAACTGCTGTATCACACGTGGTAAAACACTGCTTCTTTGAGGATGGGAATGCAATGCTTTGATTATGCAGATAGCTAGGGTGTAGGTCCATTAGATATACTTTTCTATTCATGATTAACTAGTAACTCAGTTGTAACAACAATTTTGTGTTTCCATACAGTTAAAAAGTTGTTATAAATCCATTCTTGACACACACAAAAATATGGATGTACCCACCCCCCCCCCCCCCCCCCCAATCATTCCAAGTGTTTCTAGACCTGTGTGCCACAAGTAATTCTTATGTGATAGGAGTAACCAAAAGAAGCCTAAAAAGGTTCTTCAATGTCCACCATATTATCTTCATCAAAGGGAATGTATAGGCTTTCAAACTCTACCACATCAAAGAGACATTAATGAATTACAACATTGCCCTCCAAGTTGACAAGATAGAAACCTATCAGCAATTTAAAAAAAAAAATTAAAAAAAAAAATGTTGCAAGGGACTACTGTTTTAGGAGAGCAGCTGGAGATACAGAATTCTGTGCTCTCACTTTCCACCTAAACCCCCCCCCCCCCCCCCCCAAAAAAAAAATCTGCCCACCACTATTTCTGTGCAACTAATTAAATTCCTGTACAACAAAAATAATGACCATCAAGGATTTCACAGATGAAACAGTGTTGGAAGAATGGAGGATACAGAAGAAGCCCAAAAAAGAATTTTGGACATCCACCATTTCATTTCCATCAAAGGTAATGCATAGGCACCCTCACACTACCATTTCAGAGAGACCTTAGTGCATGATATAAGAACAGCAACCAGGTTACCAAACACAGCAGTCCACAACAACAAATGGTAAGTTCAGGGCTGACTCTCAACCAAGAAAACTTACTAGAGAAGATATACAACTGCAAATAAATAAAATTACAAAGGATTAAAAAGCACAATTAAAAGTAATCACATATGCCAAGTAAAAGAAGATTATCATTAGGCAAGAAAATATCTAAATCTAAATGAACCAAAATAGAGAGGAAATCATATTCTACGATTTAAAGCAATATCCAACAGGCAAACACACAGGCTAATCAATGAAACACCACAAATTCGCCTATCACATTTCTAACAATTTTTGATCTTCCATGAGACATACGATCACATAGAACATGGCTTCAAGATAAATATGTCTTCCAAGAACACTTAGTGCAATCATTCCTGTTACACATGCACCCCCAAAACACATATTGTTGAATAACACGTAATCTCCAACAGACATGCATTTCATGTAAGTCATGTCACCCTTTAACATTACAATTGAATTATAGAAACTAGCATGCAATGGCGGCCTTTGGCCACATTTCTTGCTGGGCCCACCTTCGGTGGGCTGTGGTCACAAAATTGTCTTAAGGATGGACGTGTCTTGTGGTAGTACATGTTTTTTAGTGATAGATGAGATTACCATGGGACACAGATACCTATATCAATGCCTACATCAAAGTCTATAGGATGTAAAAAGTAATGAAAGTTAAAATACTGATCATTAAGTCTACCAAATGAATAAGTGCATAAAATGTGCATGGCTTTCTACTGATATGTTAATGTAAAGAGAAATTCATATCTATGCTCTTCTACAATACATAACCTTAAGGAAATCATGTAATCAACTAAGAAATGTCTTTCTGCAAAACCAAACAAATAGCAAGATATGCCATCATAAAGACAAGCACCACACTAGCACATGACCTTGAACAAAACAATTCCTCCAACAGAGCATAATCTTCCTTAAGAGATATATAGAGAATAACCATCTCAATAAACATAATCCAAGTAGCCATGTTCTTCAGTTGAACATGCACTTTCATAAGACAGAGGCATTGCGTGCTAGTATATTACAATAGTGCAATTTAATTCAGAAATATAGTGGTGTTATGTTTAGCATAGTGTTTGGCCCTTGTTGTCCTGTTTGTTTGTTTGACCTGCAGGGTAAATTCAGCCAAAATTAAACCAATCTAGTCAAATTATCAAATTTTTGTATCAAATATTTCTTATTACAAGGCGTAGGTTTTTATGGAAAAAAAAATTGGATATTGCATTTTGCAACCACTGCTAGGGTAGAAGTTGTTCAGCACAGTTTGACCAGAACATGCAAGATTAAAAAGATTGATTTAATTCAGTCTGCCTGTAATTATATTTCTACTTGGGGGGGGGGGGGAGGGGCAGAGCAATTGCTGATTATCTTGAAGAAAACTGTCAGTCTGTAATTACATTCCAATTCCCATGTACAAAGGGAGGGGGGGAAAAACAATGGACCACTGACAGAACTAACCATAACCCCATCCTCAACTTCCGAGGTCCTTCACTTCTTGTTGTGAATTGGAGGGAGGAGCAACAGGAAATATGTGGCAAGAACGGAAAAATCGCACTAACTCCATTTCCTGCACAACCCCTCCCCCCCCCCCCCCCCCCCCAACTTTTAAAAATCTGTGGTTGGAAGAGCCTACATTCACACGTGGACAACACTATGTGGCAGCTTCCAGGGTTATCGCCACCTCCTCACTCTCACAAAGTCTGGACAATAGTATCATAATGAAAGTTGTGTTTAACGAAATACTGTAATACCAATGTGTTCACTTATATATATATATGTATATATATGTATATATATGTATATATACGTATATATATGTATATATGTACGTGTGCGTAGTTCACGCAATCAAAATCCTTACTCTGCATGCTATTTGATAATATTGTTATTGAGAAAAAAATTTTTCTCAACGTGTGACTATGAATCTACTATACTTTGCTTAGTTTCACACTCCAGACTGATTAAAAAGGGAACAATCAGTCTGGTTACTGTCGCCAGATATTCATGAATCAAGTTACTGGATTGTGTAGCCAAATCCAATTGGTCATATTTGAAACACTTTATGCATCACACAGTCAGATAATTAGTGGTGAATAAATTTCTCGGTAGCAGATTTTAATGATCTGCAAGTTTGTTATCTGGATATTTCACAAAAGCTCACGTTTAATAGTTTCAATTAAAACTACATTTTTGGTTTGTGCCAAACTTTAGCCGGGATCACGAAAACATGGCAACAGTGACCCAACAGATTATTCCTTTTTGATCACTATGGCACATGAGACTAACTTGGCTTTTACACAATCGTATTTATTTCCTCTTGAAGCCATAGCTGTAAATGGGCCTCTAGTATATATATATATATATATATATATATATATATATATATATATATATATATATATATATACATATAAAATTCTGGGTATTATTGTACTAGAGTTGTCCCGAATGAAAATAGGTAAAGTAACTCACAAAAATTAATTCAAAAATGAACACACTCATGCTATACTCAAGTCTCAGCCCCTAGAGTACCTAGGATGCTAGAACTATATTTAAAGAATATTGCTTTAAATATAACCATAGAGCCCTAGCCAATCTTATCCCAGGGGTGCATGAATAGTGTGCTAGAGCATGCACTTGATAGGGTGTGGGTATTGAGCAATTCCTGCATTTTTTAATGGTGAAAACCTGTCCACTCTAAACCACTCTAGTTCAACAGTGCCAAAGACAGGGCCCAACAACTGAAATGACAGAACTAAAATGACAGCGATAATAAATCATCATTAACGCTTACATCCGTCAACTGATATCCACTGATATTGGCCACAGTCAAGTCACTGGGCTGCTCCACATAGCAGTGCTTCATCAACAGCTTCTTGCTCAGTCTATTGTGGGATGGGCAACCAGCCTCCCTGGTATTGGGAGGTGGAAGAGTGACCTTTGATCTTAAAGGCTCAATTTTCTTAGTTGGCTCAATTTTCCTGAGTGGCATCATCACAGCCTTAAGGTGTCTCCTTTCTTCAGCATTGTAGGAATTTTTCCATTTTCCACCTAATGGATGCACAAGAGTTAAGTACAAACTCAATTAGAGCCTTTCATACTTATCCCTCAAGTCCCTAGTGCAGGTTCTCTCTCCACAAAAATGGAGAGCAAGTAGGTTCTCTCTCCACAAAAAAATGGAGGGTAAGTAGGTTCTCTTTCCACCAAAAATGGAGGGCAAGCTATATTACACATAGCTCACCTTCACTACGAATTTTGACAACCACCCTCCTCCCTGGAAACCGGCCATACACCAGTGGAGCTGCGCTCCCAATTCCATTCTCCCATGGCATTTTTCTGGCGACCAGATCTGAAGCCCGTAGTCTAACAAATTTCCATAGCAACGCCCACTGCAATTGGTACCTGACCCTTTACCAAACAGAATTTGGTAAAGTGGTTTGCTTAAGAGACCTGTTCAAACTTTCCTGGACCAGCACACAGAATTGCTGAACTACAGCTATATAGCTACCAACAAGAAGAAAGTAACAGTTCTTTGCATTTCTACAGAAACTAAAATAATTTGACTTTTTTTTTCTCTCTCTCTCTCTCTCTCCTTTCAATATTTTCATAACTAATAAGAAAAATACAAACTTTATTTGCATGAAGCTTATCTAAGGTCACTGTAGTTTGAACCTTCCAGCCTCCAACAAAATAATCCACTCAGGCACACAAATACTAAACAATGAGTGGCAATCACACAATCTACAACACTTCCACAAAATAAAAAAAGGCCTGTGGTAGCCATAAAAGGCATTGCAGTTCAGTTTCACTCCACTTGGAACCTATCAAGGTTACACCTCACTGTCTCTAACGATCATTAATTCCATAAACCTCTCACTTGCAAAATTGTTATAATTACTTCCCAGCATCATTCAACAACAAAGCACTACCTCTCCCAAGCCTTAACTACACCATTAAAAGAGATAACACATTAGAAACTCACCTAATGAATTTGCATTGATCATGCAATATAGCACTTTTTGTTCAATGTAATAGACACTAATGGTATTACAATAATAAAGGGGGAAATCAATTTGTTTGTCATCAGTACTGTGCATGGTCAATATGGAATTAATAACCAGTTATTCAGTTTCAGTTAATACAAAAAAAGAAAGAAAGAAACAAAAAAAAAAAGAAAACAAAGGTAACAAAAAGGGGGAAAAAATAAAGCAATAAAATTGATAATAAAACAAAAAAAATAAAGCAAGAAATATAACCAAAAAAATTACAAAACTATTAACAAAAAATAGAATGTCATGGCACTACTACAAGGTTGGGGAATTGCTGGTGCTTCCGATTGTAGTGTAGCATGGGCTTGAAAACATCAGCATTAATGTGGTGTAGGAAACAATTATTTGGGGGCCACTGCAGAGACGGCTGGCCTGATAACAGTTCTGCCGGCAGCGCGACCACTAGTTCGTCTGTAGGGGGGGGAATCAATATATCCATATGCAAACCTCTTCTACCTTTAGAAGCCATTCCGTTATATATATATATATATATAGTAAGACAAAGTGAGAGGGTTGACTGCCAAGAACAACATCTTGCTGTACCATGATTGTTGTTGGTTTCTTACAATATAAACACATAACATGTCTAAGTGCCATGAATATTTTCACATCAGAATATAAAAATAATTGATGGGAAAAAAAAAATTCCACTCACCCTCTTGGCACTGGTGGGGTGGTCCATGACGGCATGGCTGATGACTTCTTATGACTTTCAACCCCTCCAGAGCTTCCAGATGCCCCATGGGTATGACCTTTCATCATCTTTGGCTGCACCTCACGTGTGGCCACACCTCCTTTTTGGGGGACAAAAGAGGATGCTGAGGGTGATGAGGAGGAAGCATGTGGTAAAGATCTCCATTCATCTTTGGGATGGGGAAAAGCCAGGGCTGGAGGGACAGGAGGAGGAGGCTTGATACTCTGACGAATGGCTTCTGTCTGTGACCGTGTTCGTCCCATTGCAAATCTAGAACCAGCAGCTCTGAAATGAAAGAATAAAGTGGAGAAAAATAATTGATGTACTCTACTCTCCTTCTTTATATATATATATACAGTAGAACCTCAGAGTTACGAACCCCTTGGGAAACTGGAGTGTTCGTAACTCTGAAATGTTCGTAACTCTGAAACTATGGCATCGGGAATTATGTTATTAATTATAATATAGATTTATTGCTGTATCTAAGACTACACAATGAGTTCTCCATCTCCTAAACACTGTAACTTGATGCATACCTATTTGTAACTAGGTATTTGCAATTACCACCTGTTCCAAGACCTCTTTATGTCATGCTGTTCACAATTATTGTTTAAATACACAATACACACACTTAGTGTATTGAATTTTATACCTCACAATCAAATAAGTAACATTTAGAAAAAGAGAGTGATTCAATGTCCTAGTACTGTAAGTATACAGTGTATTGAATTTTGTTCTTCATAATCATATACTGTACTTAAGATTTGAAAAAGTCAGTAATGTGTGTTTGTTTTAGGGAATCATGCTTCTTCTTTACTGCCAAAGAGTGTAATTCATGAAGCAGCACTATCTTCATTGGTGTAGCTTCGGATTGCTTTTCTAGCCATGATAAGCCAATGCTGAATGCTTCTTCAGCCTCACTGTGAGTAATAGTGGGGCCAACTGGTTCTTGTTCATCTTCCTCATCACTGTCATCAATTGAAGATGATGATGCCTGAACCATGCCTATGATATCCTCATCAGTCAGTTCTTGCACACCAGTCTCACTGTCATCCATTGTAAGCCACTCTTCTTTCTCAGCTTCAGTTATACCTAATCGGTTACAATCATCTGATAACTCAGGAAGTTCTTCCTGTAGGCTGTCACTCTGTGGACCAAAGCCTAGCTTGTTCCAGGCACGACTTAGCGAAAGTGAGGAAACTTCATCCCAGGACTTTGCACTTAGAAAAACTGCATCCTTTACAGTAAGACTCTTAGCAAATTCTATAAAAGAATCATGTTCAGAGGATCCCAGTAGGAGTTTCCTCAAGAGATGTTTTTTGTATCTACGCTTGATATTCTCAATCACACCCTGATCCATTGGCTGAATCAAGCTTGTGACATTGGGTGGTAAAAACATACATTTAATCTTACAATCAGCAGACACTAATGTACGTGCAGAAGAATGGGATGGAGCATTATCAAGGAGGAGGAGTGCCTGAGGGGACAATGATTTTAACTCCAGATATTTTGTCACTGTTGGTACAAAGTGCTTATGAAACCAATCCTTGAAGATCAATGAGTCCATCCAGCAACTTTTTTGACTGTAGTAATGGACAGGCAGAGCAGACATATTGATTCCAGAAAAACAGCGTGGCTTGGCAGATTTATGTATAAACACTAAGGGAAGTTAGAAATCTCCACTGGCATTAGCAGTAGCCATCAATGTTACTCTGTCCTTAGGAGACTTAAAAATTTTTGCACACTTTTCTGATGCATCAGCCATGGTTTTATTTGGGAGTAGCCCGCCAGTAGAGGCCAGTCTCATCACAATTAAAGAGTTGATCTGGAGTAAAGTTATTTTGTTTCACAAATTTGTGGAAAAAAGACCTGAATTCTTCTGAAGCACCAACATCAGCAGATAGAGACTCACCTTGCATACTTAGTTGCCTTATACCGTGCCTTTTTTTGAACCTATGCAACCACCCACTACTTGCCTTGAAGTCATCATCAGATTTACTTGGATAAAGCTGTTGGTATAGTAACCTTGCTTTTTCCATTACCAAAACACCACTAATTGGTGTTCCCTTATGTCTTTCCTGAATAAACCAGTGGTGAATGGCTCTATCCTGGGCATCACCATCAGCTCACCATCAGCTCTCCTTACTATACACCGACTTTTCAGAGAGCTATCATCCTGTGCTTCACCAGCAAATTTGATAATTTTCTCCCTTGAGTTCTTGATGTCAAACACAGTGGATTTTCCAACTCCAAATTCAGAGGCTATGGATGACATAGTGCTACCTTGATCCAACTTCTTTAAAATGTCCAACTTCTGTTCAATAGTAAGAGTAACTCTTTTATGTTTAGTAAAAGAACTAGAAGCCATAGTGAACCTTACCGATAGGTAAGGCAGAATAAGGGGAGGAGGGGGGGGGGGGGGGGAGAGTTAGCAGGGCCAATTAGCCCTGATCAACAGTTTGGAGAAGGGCTACGATTTTTTGGGGCTTACAATTTTAGGGGCCGATTCCCCCAAGAATTAACAGTCATGGGGAATCCAACAGCCTATATCTCTCTACTGGCCTGGGCCTATTGGCAGCTCTCCATTGGCCAGCCAATAGGGTGCCAATACAATAGACTTCAACTGCAGCCAGTTTCATTAAGTGAATAACTACATTGAAACTTTTGTATCATAAAGGATGCATTATTGGATATCCTCAATTAGTAGCCCATATAATTTAGTAGCTCCCTCCCAACAACATCCCATCAGTTGTCAATCAGACGTATTAACGAGTTTACCACCAGAGCTGTATACATTATTGATAGTTACTAACAGGTTATCAACAAAGCACTCTATGTAGTAATGGAGAATTACTACTAATGAGATAGCCACCAAAGCACTTATGTATTAATGGATAGTTACTAACGAGTTACAACTGGAGCACTTCATGTATAAACTCTGGTAAAGTTTCCTAGTAATCTACAAAAACAACGATTTGTGATGTCCTAGTTTGATCTCCCCAAGACATGTCTGAAGATGACATCACATTACTGGACTGTAAGAAATACCTAACTTGAATAACTTCGGCAACCCCAACATCAAACAGCACTCTTGCTTCTACAACTTCCCTGGAAATAGCCAGTCAATGAGATGACAAGATGGTATCCTATCGTATGGAAGCCAAAAGCTCTCAATTTGCACTGTGGGAGACTGTTCAACAAGTTCTGAAAAGTTTCTAATGAGCTCATGTGATCTATTTGTCCTTTTCACCTCTCTTTTTAAACTCCATAATAATTGCTATTAATCTGTGGTGTCTAAGATTCATGATATTCTTCATCTGATTTGTGCTAAGCATATATATCAATCAATTATGGTTTCAAAATAGGTGAACAAAATGCAACTCAAAAAATTCACATAATATTATGGAGAACTTTTGTAAATTAATTTCGGGTCCAACTTCTTCACAGCTCTATCAAAACAGGAAGACATGTCAAGTATGTATCCAAAGATGCTATCATTAGGGATAGGAAACTGTTTTAAGGTTACTGGTTTGGGTCACAGAGTTCAGATAGACCACATATAGGAGGGGGGGTTGTACACACACGTGTGAGATTACAGAAGTTGAAATTGTTGCAACTCTTTCAACTTCCTCCATAGAAACCACATTCCCTTCACTTAGTAACCAGGTTATCAAGGGTATAGGAATGCATTCTCACCTTGTGTACCCACTGGAAGCAGCAGCAGTGCGAGACAAGACTCGCTCCCTCTTGAGGAGGTTAAGGCTGTCTCCCTGAGTCATGCCATGCATGGGGGGATAGTGGGAATGGCCAGCATATCCTCCGCTCAATGCCACGCCCCCATAGCTCCGACCGGTGTAGGGTGGCAGGTACTCGTCATGACGACCAAACTTTACCAGGTAAAAGAGAACACGTTATATTATGAGATAAGAATATTATGTAGAAAACAGAGTAAGTTGTACATAAACAAACTCTGGCAATAGTATTTCTTTTGTGATACCAGTCACACTTAGTTAATGTACACAGATTAAAAAAAATAACAAATCAGCAATAATAATTGTTATCATTCCTGTCTATTGAATAATTTCAAGAAATTTCAACAATTACCTTGAATGATTTTTAAATATATTTTTTAAGTCCCAGTACAACAGTCGGTTTCAATTTTAAAATTTCATGCCAAAAACAATATAAGCTAAACAAAAGGTTCATTTGGTACGAGTTAAACAGGAACTCTTAAAAGGTTAAAGAATCACATGATAGACAAGTGCTCATGTGAGTATGTTCTTCTTTAGTTCATCTGAATAACAAACTCGTGCCTTCATTACAACCAGTAATCTACAAATACAAACAGCGAAGGTACAATACCTTCTCTTCCACGAGTTCCATCTCCTTTGGCTCAAGGTCCATAGCACTGATTTTCTTCAGCATCTGAGCTTCAAGGTGCTTCACCCTGTCACAACCATCCATCATCTCCAGCTTCTCCAGTTTGTCCTTGCGTAGTTTGTCAGAATCGAGATAGTGGTGACGACCTCTGCCACGCTCCATATCCCCAACAGCCAACATGTGGTGCTGTTTCCTGAACATAGCACAGTATGTTAATTACAACAAAATATGCATCAATTTAGGTAAAGGATGATTAAATAAGGAGATAAATTAAGAACTTGACTTCATATAAACAAGGAATTCACTAGTAGGTCTTTGTATGGACATCTTACTCTGTGTGAGCACATTTACTAATAACTATATTCATAGAAATGTAGGGATTACATCATGTGATAATTGATGTTTGTAAACTCACTCTTCCAGGAAGCGTTGCTGAGGGCCTATGATGGAGCCAGGTCGACATATCCTGCACAGAGAGAAATAAACAAGATCAACAACAACAAACAACAATAACAATGACGAAATGATAAAACTAAATAAGAAGCATGTACCAGTTTTCCTTCAACCATCCATTCACATGTGCAATTCTCTCCTCTCCACACGTCTAGTTCAATTCCCTCCCCAACCCCCAAAAAATATCTACAATTACTCGATTATTAGCAACTGATACCAACATTACAGCTACAAGTCTGTGGATATCGAGGACCTCAGGAATGCATCTGAAAAAAAGCAAAAGATAGAATTATTGAATATTTATCTGTTTTAAAACGCTCAATCATTGCTACTGAAGTTGTTACATTCAAAATTTTCAACAAAACATGGACTTCGGTTTCTTGAAAAAAAGAAGGGAAAAATAATATCTCCACCTATTCATGCCTAATCTCCAAACTTTCTTTACGGCTGATCTAAACATGATTTGATGTTGATTCACATAGATTAACACGATACACTTGATATTTGCTCACCCTATAGGCACAGTGCACCAACTGGTACCGTGAGCACACATGGTGTTTTATGGATGGCTATCTATCACATGATTCCTTTTGTCAGTACAGAGAGAAGGAATACAAGGAGCATGGGAGGGGAAGATAATAATACTGGAGTATGAGAGACTATAACATTAAATATGGTTATGCAATACACAAAACTGTGAGGATGAACTCCATTTCTGGGCTTACAGTTGTGTAGGCTTAAGTTATTGTAGGGCTAGGGCAATGGTTTGGAGAAGGGCTTTCCAGACAAGATTGACCGGTGTCAAAGAGAGCAGTTTTGTAATCTAGTGTATTTACTGACCTGATCCAGGCAATGCACTCTGCAGCAGTAAACCCGTAGTGCTTCATCATGTAGAGGGCTATCAGGGTGCCTGTCCTCCCAAGACCAGCTGCACAATTAGTCATTTGTCAACACATGAACACACACAAACACACATGAACACACACAAACACATATGAACACACACAAACACACATGAACACACACAAACACACCAAACAAATGCATGTATTGATAACTGGAAGGACTCCCAAAGCCATAACTCCAACCCAAACAGTTGACATTCCACAATGTCACATTAAATTAACAACTAATTTTTATTTAACACTAGCACCACATGACCCCTGGATGTGAATATTAAAGAAACAAAGTGGCCAAGTAACCCCTCCTCCCTTCCCCCACCCCCCTTAACAAATCGTTAATAAACACCACACAGCTGAATGTCCCCAGCCATGATGGAGGGGGTTGGTGGGGGGAGGAATTTGTAGATTCCCGAGTGCATTAAAAACAACCATATAAAATACAAGCTTTGGATAGATGTACACAGAACTACGGCCTACCTGAGAGAGAAGATGTCAGAAGAAAACCACCTCCCCTCCATTTCCCTACCAAGGATTATAACTCAATGTTCCAACTCCACAGAGCTCCATGGACCCCCTTGTGAACAACCTGCAAATGCACCCACTGAATGAACTCCCCCACCCTCTGTCCTCACACATAACCAGATCAGCACCTGTTGGAGACCAAACTGACCAACGTGGGCACAATACACTTGGGCCTCTCCATCCTAAACTGTCCACACACATAATCAAATTACAGCCTCTCCACAATCAAATGCGGACAAAAAGACCAAGGGAACATCTTAAAAAGATGCACAATTCGCTGTTAATGCCACCTACAAGGGGATAGCTGGGGACAAGCCTGTCAAATGCTTCCACAGCTTCTCTTGTACCCAGTCCAAACAGCTTCTCCTTACAAGTTGATTATGAAAGCCAGCCACAACATCCTGCCAAGAGGTCAGCAAAGTGCATGAGAGGAGGAGCAAGATTCCAGACACATATAAGGTGATGATATGCTTGGAGATCAGACAGAGATAAATGGACTGAATGGAATTTGTGTGTGCATTTGTGTGTGTGTATTTGTGTGTGTGTGTGTGTGTGTGTGTGTGTGTGTGTGTGTGTGTGTGTGTGTGTGTGCGCGCGCGTGTGTGTGTTCATTCGTGCGTGTGTATGTGTGTTCATTCGTGTGTGTGTGTGTGTGTGTGTGCGCGCGTGTGTGTGTGTTCATTCGTGCGTGTGTATGTGTGTTCATTCGTGTGTGTGTGTGTGTGTGTGTGCGCGCGCACGCGTGTGTGTGTTCATTCATGTGTGTGTGTTCATTCGTGCGTGTGTATGTGTGTTCATTCGTGTGTGTGTGTGTTCATTCGTGCGCGTGCGCAACCTTCTGTGTGTGAGGTCAAAATTAATTACCCCACATGTACTCTTTGAAGATGGAACTCATGGACACATATCAAAGATGAAGTTTAATTCCATGAAATGAAATGAAAGTATGTAGACTGCAATAGAATGAACATATTATAGTTGAAGCAACGCTACTAAATGCCCTAAAATTCAACTCCCCCCCCCCCATCTGAGGACTGTCCACAACATATATTTGGAAAAGATTTGGTGAGGTGAGAATATATGAAAACTATTCTGAGCTAAAATTGTAAACCACAGTAGGCACAATAGCTTAATTTCATCATTGAATTAGGATCATGTGATGTTGATGAACAATTTTAATAACTAATATAAAAACAATTAAATGATGCAAGAAACAAAAAGAAGGGGAAAAAGATTAAAAAAAGAAATTACCATAAAACCCTCTCCTCTCTCCACCCCCCACTCCTTAAATAAAATTTAAAAATAAAGAAACCAACTACCAAAAAATAAGAAAAAATAAGGGGGTGGAAGAAAGGAAAAACTTTCACCTGTTTTTTTATTGCCAAGCATACACTACACTCTCCTACAGCTGCAATCATGTATCTCACCTTTGCAGTGAATGGCTAGGCCTCCTCTTGCATTCTCACAGATGGTGAGGAATCTCTTGATGATGCTATCATTGGGCGTGGAGCCGTCAGTGAAGAACAGATCTTTGTGCTCAAACCCGGCATCAGAGAATTTCTTGGCATCATACATACGCTTGTTCAGTCTGATGATGGTGGTGATGTTGTGGCTATGGAAGTAGCTGAAGTAATGCTCAGGGGCGTGCAGAGGGTAGTTGTTCTCAATGCGACTCTTGTTGTGAGGACCAGCGAATGCAATGAATTTACCTGAAGGGCATGCGACAGACATTCACCAAATGTGAAACAAAATGAACACACAGCACACAGACAGAGTTGAAACTTATATGCTCTACAATCAATCAAGGGTTACCATGAAGTGGATTGCTTACGCATATCTTATTCAGCTACAGACAACTATTTCTTGAACTAAATTTGCGGTTAAATAAATATTAATGGAAGACATAGTCGATAGGGCTAGTAGATAAAATCATGAATTACATGACAACATAAAAAAAGCATTTTGCAATGTAAATAGGATAAGGCCTTGACTAATGTTTTGATACAAGTACTCCACACAAAGTTATTACTGAAGGGTTACAAAATACGAAGAAAAAATTATTATTTTTAGTCTAACCAGGAATTATCCAATTGAAGTCTCCATTTTCCACTTTCTCATAATATTCATACTCGTGGACATTAAAGTTTCCTAAATCCAAGAAACGCAAGGTCAGCGCCTTTTTGATTGCAGTAAAACAGTGTTGCAGAGTAAGTCCGAATGTACAGGTTGAATAGGAGGCATCATGGAAGGTGATGTAGGAAGGCACATTGGTGGTGAGGGCAGAGTACGTCTCTTCTGGTGTGAAGTGGTGATAGATTATCTGCAGGAGGTGGGGAGGTAGGGGGGAATGAGGGAGAATGTCAAGACGACAGCAGAGGAGTCAGAAAAATACTGCATACCCATGATAAAGAGACAGGTTACATTGAAGGGGTAGAGGAAAAGGAGGGGAGGAAGGGAGAATGGAGAGAGGAAGAATATGCTAGAAGAATACTCACCATGTAGCATCCAATGAGGTAGGCAGCGTTCACTCTCTTGTGGCCATCATAGCTGGTGTAGTAGACGAGTTTACGCTTCAAATTCTAAAACAAACCAATGATTACATAACCACTGTTGCAATTTTAAAAATAGCACGTGCATGCACATGCACGCGCGCACGCACACACACAGGTTCTGCATATAACATAACTAGATATATGTTTTCTATTCAGGTCAACCACCTCATTATCTCTTTAGATAACTAATACTGAGAAGAATTAGGCGCAATTATTAAGAAGGCAAGAAAACACAACAAAACAAAACAAAAAAAACAAAACAAAACAAAAAAAAAAAAAACAAAACAAAACAAAAAAAACAAAACAAAACAAAACAAAACAAGCAACAATTCCTGTCCCTTGATATTTTTTAAATATGAATTTTTTTAAAAGAAAAAAGAAACATCGATAATCTGACAGTTAACATAGCAAGTTGCCTGCCTTTGTTCTTTTGTTTTGTTATTTCTTTTCATTCTTGTGTCATTGTCATTAGCTAAACAGCATGTTGAAACATTCAAACAGTGTTCAAACACTAAAGACTCTTGTAACCATTACAGTTTTATATTTCTTTAGCCTTGGGTGGGTGGGAATAACGGCTGGCTTGGCATAGAAACCTCACTTGTGTATTCAGCTGCATGTTACCCTAAACACACTTGTGTGTGCAGCTGCTGTGGTGAGTGTGGCCTCAAGGAGAAAGTTCAGGAGATGTCTAGGCCTGCATAAGCCTGCAGCAACTGTTAGATCAAGGGTCAGTAAAAATTGATTCAGCCTTTCCATATAGGATACCAACCAAGAGGCAGGGTTATTTAAGTCATACTTCACCTTTCACTATCAAGATAACATTATCCATTTTACTGTGATACTCCATTATTTCGCAGTCTGTAAGTATTACCCCCTGTTCTTTATGAATTAATCTAGCCAGTTCCCATTATAGCATTGGGTTTCCTTTTACAGTGTGCCTAGCATTCTACAGTTGCTCTCCTACAAGTGATTGAATAACACAATAAGTGCACTTTAGGCTATCATACTTTCAGTGTATAGATGTGCAATAATGTTTATTGCTGCCAAGTAAATAACACTTTTCCCACCAGAGAAGATGGGAGGAGAGAGGGAATAAAGGGGGAAAGAGTGCATAGAGCAAGGACCACATCTAGAAGGAGCAAGGGGTTGCTATGAGAGTGGAAGGTGTGCATGGTAAAGGGTTCTATTAGAGCTGGAAAGGAACCAGGACAATTGAGATAGAGTTGGGTAATTTATTGAATGATTGTTTTCGTAATTATAAGACCATGCATAGACAGTCAACCAAATGCAAAACATTTGTGTTCGTAGATGCATGCGTGGACATATGGGGGGAGGTGTGTGTGTGTGTGTGTGTGTGTGTGTGTGTGTGTGTGTGTGTGTGTGTGTGTGTGTGTGTGTGTGTGTGTGTAATCGAGAGAGCATGTGTGTGTGTGTGTGTGTGTGTGTGTGTGTGTGTGTGTGTGTGTGTGTGTGTGTGTGTGTGTAATCGAGAGAGCATGTGTGTGTGTGTGTGTGTGTGTGTGTGTGTGTGTGTGTGTGTGTAATCGAGAGAGCATGTGTGTGTAATCGAGAGAGCGTGTGTGTGTGTGTGTGTGTGTGTGTGTGTGTGTGTGTGTGTGTAATCGAGAGAGCATGTGTGTGTGTGTGTGTGTGTGTGTGTGTGTGTGTGTGTGTAATCGAGAGAGCGTGTGTGTGTGTAATCGAGAGAGCGTGTGTGTGTGTAATCGAGAGAGCGTGTGTGTGTGTGTGTGTGTGTGTGTGTGTGTGTGTGTGTGTGTGTGTAATCGAGAGAGAGCATGTGTGTGTAATCGAGAGAGCGCACGCGCGCGTGTGTAATCGAGAGCGCACGCGCGCGTGTGTAATCGAGAGAGCGTGTGTGTGTGTGTGTGTGTGTGTGTGTGTGTGTGTGTGTGTGTGTGTGTAATCGAGAGAGCGTGTGTGTGTGTAATCAAGAGAGCGTGTCTGTGCAAGAGGGAGCGTGCATTCGTGGGTGTGTGTGTGTTCCTAGCCCAGCCACACTAACAAGGATATTGATATAATGTTCCGTGGGATAATTCAACCAACTATTTGTTTGATGTGTCTCAGAAATTCCTTTGTTAGAGGTTGAATAATAATCCTCCCCCCTTTGTCTATGTCAAACCCAAACCTTCACCATACCAAAACCAATTATCCAGGAAGTACCAAGGTTTTGGCAGCTTCAACCAGGTCAAATGAAACTGTGTAATGCCTACATACACCAAATATAATTAACCCACCCATCCACCCACATCATGAAAGACCAAACATCACATTACCTCATGGATAATGTCCGTATCAAGTCTACCTACTCTTTCTCATTTTGCTCTGAATCGTTGTGGTTTTAGTGAATTTATTGGTAGGCATCTTTGTAAAATATTTTGACTTGCAACTCACTTCGAATTTTTTTCATTTCTGACTATTGGGATTGTATGTGCACTTCAACTGAAGCTTCCTAAAGGTTAAGTTAATGCAACTCATTTGCAGATAATGATTAGAAGCTACAAGATATCTTTGCTGTGGTTTCAGCCTGTGACAAGGTGAAAAAATAGACTTCACAGAGGGAATTAAAAGCAGCTGTTACTACAGAGCTTCCTCATCCATTGCTCTGTTGACAAGTCCTGGCTATACTGTGCATGTATGTACGCACACACATACATATCCATGCATGTATGCATGTTGTCCACAATAGTCCTCTGAGTCGTGTTGGTTTGTATCTCCACTTGCACAGCCTAACACACCCACCCCTTCCCAATTTACACTTGCTGAGAAACTGATGATTCCACTTTCATTAGCCATCCTTACTTGAGATCACAAGTGACTCCACGTCATTACGCCACTACCCAATTATTACAATGTATACCAAACCTGTTATTCTCTTATTTTCCCTCCACATATAGCAAACAACCAAGGTTCAACTGTCTTCAATACACCACTACAGGTGACCAATTGTAATCAGTTGCTTTACCTATTGTGGCTAATTATTATCACATCATGAGACAACCATTGATACCAGCCAGTGTGGCTTACCAGACTGTTCAGTCAACAGATCCAATAATGCCTGCTTTTGCTTGTAGTCAATTACTTTTTTTGTTGCTAGCTAAAGACAGTAGCAATTGAATATTTAAAACTGAAAGGAAAAAAAAAATTATATTTTGAGAACATGATACACTAAAACACATACATAGTATTTCAAGATCGATAGTTACCAGACCAAGGCATTTGGTTTAAGCAAGAGTAACTTTAAAAAAAAGTTTTTTTTATCAGATTTCCTCTCGGAGCCTGCAGAATAATGGATACCAAAGACAATAGAGTTCCACTGGAACACTCACTGGCAAACAGTGAACCAGTTTTGGTGCGTTTCAATTAGAAGTATGGGAGCAGGCAGAGATCACAGACAAAACCTCTGGTACAAAAAAACCAAAACAATTAAAATCAAAGAAAGAACTGATTAGTGACTATGTGTCAGTTTAACAATATAGGATGCTGCACTGATGCTGAATGTGCATAAGAAAACTTTTTGGTTTTCCCCATCCCAATATTTACAAAAATATATATATAATTCAAATTGAAAAGTATTTGAAAATACAAAATAAATGAGGTCATAAAATATAAAATCAAAATCAAAAAAAAAAAAAAAAAAAAAATTCTTTTTGGGAGTATCTAAATAAAAATTAAAAAATATGTACTTTGTATTTCAAATAATATTAGAAATATTTCTATTTCTAATACCTCCGATATTTGAGGACTACACTATCCTGGAGAAAGTCCGTCTTGTGCTGAGATACCTTTACCAAATCCCTACATTTGGCAATTACGATCAAAGATAATTAGTCTCTGGTTAACACTATACCCATGCAAAAGAGATCACAAAAAGAATTCTAATGGAGGCCAGGAGAGCAGCAGTTAAAGATAGTGGAGAACTGCAACTAGTGAAGTTACAAGACACAGCAGGATAGACTGACAAGGAAAAACAAGCAGAGGAGAGCAGACAGTTGAGACACCGCGTGAGCTGAAAACAGATGTTGATGGAAACAACCAATGGCTACACTTTTAGGTACAAAATGCAATTTCAAGTATGGTAAAGGTTGAACGGAAGTTACATCAAGTCCATTTTAAGCATAGTGAAGGGATGCTCAAAAAAAAAAAACAACTCCCAATTGCATTACTTCTTCTTTGTTATGTAACTACTGCATGTCACGCAATGTAAATATAACTTATCTTTTTTCCACTAAGTGTCAAGCAAAACAATCCTAGGTGCCCAATGTAAACAACACCAAGCCAGCAAGCAATGACTGCAAACAATATAAATACCATTGCCATATAACTTGCATAGGCTGCTGGCTTAATTATGCTACCACAATCGAAGTGAAATCTACACAGGCATTGCTAACAAGGATGATGGTTCTTCAACTATCCATTTTATAGATTTTTTCTCTTTTAATTTTGCCTGCCTGCCTGCCTGTCTGCACTAGTATTACTAACATGACAACATCCTGTCAAACAACATGACTATCATGAGACTTTGCGAGTGAGGCCACTGATTTTTGGGCAGTGGATCTTGGCTAGTTACTATTATTACCATTATTACCATTATTAATATTATCATCATCTTTATTATTATTATTATTATCATTTATATTGTTGTTGTTATTACAAAAAAAAAACCCGCCTAATAGTGACTATTACAATCGATATTTCGATCATTACCTATTTTGTAGTGTGAGCTGGTTGCTATGCAGCTGACTCACATCCACACCAACACATTAGTGGTTGCAACACTTGCTTCAAGGCTGTAATGGGGTTATCCTTCCCATGAGCTTCCAAAGATGAAAGAAAGGACTTACTTGGTTCACCGCTCTGTGTCCTTTGAACAAACATTCCATTGTTTAGAGTTACAACACCATACACAGAAAGCTATTACTGATGTACAATGCAATGCAATTATCAGGCATGTTCGTTCCTATTAGCTAATTGATCGGACCTTCTGCACACCACTGCGAACAAGGTTCCACAAATTAACACATGATGTTCACAACATGACTTCATTAGGAGCACACATGGGAAACAGAAAAGATCCTTAAAATTAAAACCAAAAGGACCAGAGAGTAGGAGAGAGGGATCAGGCAAATTGCCTTAAGTAAACATGTTAAGTTGTCCTCTGTGTATGTGTGTGTGCGTGCACGTGTGTGTGATCGAATGTGTGTGTGTGTGTGTGTGTGTGTGTGATCAAATGTGTGTGTGTGTGTGTGTGTGTGTGTGTGATCAAATGTGAGTGTGTGTGATCAAATGTGAGTGTGTGTGATCAAATGTGAGTGTGTGTGATCAAATGTGAGTGTGTGTGATCAAATGTGAGTGTGTGTGATCAAATGTGAGTGTGTGTGATCAAATGTGAGTGTGTGATCAAATGTGAGTGTGCGTATGTGTGATCAAATATGTGTTCGTGAGTTTGTGTGCATGTGTCACAGCAGACATTTCCCATGTCAGACAATTCCTTAGAGATTCACTAATGTCAATACTGCAGACCTGGTATTAAAACTCAGTCAGTTACACACACAAGAACAGGCAAAATACTAATGATGTCATTGAATAAGCACTCTTATTTATATAAACAGAGACAGGGCTGCTAATGTGTCAGGTATAACCACAGCCAAGAACAAGTGCAGGTGTACGGCTGCTACACCTGTTTAAAGGGTTCAGCCAAGAGCTATGGTGAAGCAAAAGCAATGCAGGTTATGGCTGTGGTTTAGCAAGGGTTCCTATGTGAAACACATGAGAAAGATGAATCAGATATCTCAGTAACCTTTATCAGTAAGTGGTAACATCGCCTGAGTAACTATCTCTACTGGACTGAGGACAAACCACAACTACCTACCGAAAGGAAACAAGGGCTGAGCAGGAATGGTAAAAACAAGAGAATCTGGCTTGAAACCGAAGAAACAAGGTTTTGGGACCTCGTACACTAGAATAACTTCACATCTTGTGACACATGCCTGGTTCACCAGTAAGGTTAATTAAGCCTAAACCAATCAGATTACAGCCCTCATTTTGGTTTGTGCTCTTCTGAACATCAGTGGCAGCAGACAGCGAAGTGAACAATTTTTCCAACTCCAGCAGTCATTCATTTACATAATTCACAGGTGACACTCCATAATTTTGGGGGAATTACCAGTTAATACCTCACACACACACACACACACACACACACACACACACACACACACACACACACACACACACACACACACACACACACACACACACACACACACACACACACACACACACACACACACACACACACCACCTGCCACCTGGCACATAAAACCTCTTGATAACAGGTGCACAAACCTATTGTTACAAATAACACCTGCCAGCTGCTAAAACCATCATGTCTAACCCCAAAAACATGCAAAAACTAATTTGAATAGCAATAACTAAAAAGACTATTTAACTACCCCTGTGGCAATAAAGTGACTGAAGAAAAAATAAGACCGGAAAATTTCCAGACTAAAACTCACTCACGTATGATTTAATGTTTTGACTTAATAATGACATAAATTGTTAATTTTCAAATCCACTGAATTTCTATTGGAAAAAAGAAGAGAGAAAAAAACAACAAAAAAACAACTACAAAAAAAACCCAACCATGACCAGGAATTCAACAGGAGACCTTAGCACTGGTGTTCCTGAGGAAGTTTCCTTAGAAGAAGAAGAAAAAAATTTAGACGCCTCCAAAACAAGTTCTCATGGTCAAAACCTCTCTGCTAAGAGAAATACTGATATATAATTATTATTATTATTATTTCACGCAGTGGGACCGACCAAATTTCATTTCATCTAATTTGGTTCTCTATTTACCCTAACCCACTCTATTTAACATGCCCCAGTTTACCCAATGTCACTCAATTTGACATCTTTATCTCAAAAAAAAGAAACAAAAAAAAACAAAAACACATTATAATAACAACCAAAGTAAATGTAATAGAGAGGAAGAGGCTTTAAAACATCACTTCAGACAACTTCTTGTGCCTACCCATTAACTGCTGCATCAAAAAGCAGCTTCAACCTCACACCTGATAACTCCATTGCTAAAGCTACTTCAACCTCACACCTGATAACTCCATTGCTATAGCAACTTCAACCTTACACCTGATACCTCACACCTGATAACTCCATTGCTATAGCAACTTCAACCTTACACCTGATAATGCCATTGCTAAAGCAACTTCAACCTCACACCTGATAACTCCATTGCTAAAGCAACTTCAACCTCACACCTGATAACTCCATTGCTAGAGCTACTTCAATCTCACACCTGATAACTCCATTGCTAAAGCCACTTCAACATTACACCTGATAACATAATTGATAAAGCATCAACCAACGTTCTGCCCTGGTTGTAGGCCAGCATGGAGGCATGTTGAAACGTTTTGGACAAGCAGTGGCTAAAAGAAGTGGAGACACAAGGCCTCCCTTTATCACTAAACAGGGAGGACATTGTTTGCAACAATATATAAACAAAGGCAAGTCAGGAACTGTGCAGGACTTGGCAAGCACACAATTACAAGCTGCCAAATTGTTATGTGTATATGAACATGAAACAAGTGTATTTGTTCATTAGGGATACATTCTTGTGTGTTTGCAGCTGTATTATGCCTTGGTGAAGTGTACTGGGTTTGTGAAAGTGCCAAAGACAGTTGGACCTGAAATAACAATTACCATCTCACCATACCATATACATACCTATAAGTGTGAAATGCCATCAAAATGTCTTCTACCTTCTTTTTTTTTCCCATATTTTTGTGGTGTAAGCAAGGAATCTCCATACCCACATAGGGGAGATGGTGATTACGCCTTTTGGCAAGAATATAAATGATAATCTTCACATTCTTAACTTTCACCACTTTATCCTCACTTGGTTCCACTAAATTGATACAATTCCAAAGTGTTGAAAGACGGAAAGGTGGGGGAAGGAGTTAACATTCAGAGTTATTCAGGAGTTAGATAATGAAAGAATCCTACACTCAGTAAGCTAGACTCTGAAACTTATTTCACAATATCCCCACGTGCAATAGGAATAAGTTTTAAAAGATTATGTAGTCCTGTTATTTTTTACGAATTATGATAGGAAACTTGATAAAGAGGTAGGAAGATGCATAAAAGCAAAAAGAGGTTCAAGGCATCTTTTGTTAAGCTTAAAATATTAAAGTTATTTTAGGTTTCCAAAATTAAAATTAATTTTCATAACAATCTTATTATAAATTTCCCTGTTAAGGGAAGTAACCACATCAATGGTAGAGTATGAGACAAGTAATTACCATTAACTTTCTCCTACATGCTTGTAGAAACAAAGAGAGACAAATATGCTAATAAATAATTAGATAAATTATTTTCTACATAATATATAGTATATGTTTACTACTAGTATAATTACATATATAACAGCTGCATATTAAGCAGGTAACAGGGCCTCTTGTCTTGACACAGAGAACTCCGTCTTTGACACTAGAACAGAACATGTACCAAAGTTTTGTGGTGGTGTCCAATTGAAAAATACATGTTTAAAATGTTGTCCCACACAATTAACATATGACTCGATTTGAATGAGACTTTTTCTGCCTTTGAATAATTTTAAATAAGATTCACTTTATGCCCATCAAAACCTTTATAGCTCTGCAAGCATGCATGCACAAACACACACACACAGTATATATTGAGGCTAAACAATACACACAACTCACGACCTACTATTGACCACAATTGCAACAGTTAAAAATTATAACTTGATTATATAAAAAACAATTAAGTCTAACTACCTTCAGTTTCTTGTTCACTTTGAGACTGAATCTATAAAGCATGGCAAGGTTGAGTGGTCCAAAGTCAGCATAGAAACTACAACAGATAAATAGAGAGATAGAGAGAGGGGAGGGGGGATAGAACAATATTTAACACCAAAAAAAAAAAAAAAAAAGAAAGAAAGAAAGAAAAAAGGAACATCAACAAAAAAATAATAAACCACAAAAGATTTGATGAAGATGCTAATTCCTTCATGAACTATAAGAAAATGTTCACTAAAAAGGTGCAAATTATGGCTATTTGGTGCAAAATAGAAGCAATTCAGAAGTGAAAATTACAGCTAATAAAACTTAATTTGTTCACAATGCACAACTGATTAAATTGGACACAACACAAGTAAAATATTCATTTAACTAATAATCAGCTTAAGGTGATGTCTGACCATTCGACTCACTTGGCATACTCAAACATCTCATCTTCATCTGTGCTAAAGTAAGTGACAGCAGCCGTGTTTCGAGGTTTGGTCCTCAGGGTTGCAAAGTATAGGCGATCTAATGAAGGAACAAAATACCACTAACCAACTAACCAACACACACACACACACACACACACACACACACACACACACACACACACACACACACACACACACACACACACACACACACACAGAAAAAAAATTTTTTTTCTTCACATTATAAAATCATTTGCAATACAAAAAAAATTAAAATAAAAATCTTATATTTATTCATTTTTTAAATGGACAATTACAAATTTGTAACTTGTCCATTATCTACTGATGGCTATTCATATTTAACTACATTTGTTACATATTCATGCACACTAACCGTTAATTACATGAACATGCACCCACATAGCAAATTACATGCACTCACTTTGTTTAATGCACTTGCATAGTTAATGACATGCACTCACATGTTTACTACATGCACGTGTACTCAAATGGTTTATTAAATTTACACACACTCGTATTACCTGGCAACCAAAAAATTAGCCAAGGAAGTGGTTTGTGGGAGAGATCAAAGCATACAAGTAAGGAACTCCTCAAAGAGATAAATTAGATTACAACACATGCAACATGCATGGAGCATGTCAAAAGGTGATGCTGCATTTGTCTAAGCACGGCACCAAAAAAGGTCACAAACGTATAAAAAAAAATTTTAATTCAACAATTGTGTGGGTAGACACTTCTTGGAGTGTGACACATACCACATATCAAACTCTTCTTGATCACGACTGCCAAATGTTTAAGGTTTTTACTGGTTTCTAGTCAAAATAGGAACAGCATATTTCATCCCTAATCTAATTGCAGAGGAACTGGTGTTTTTGGTTAACATCATTTCATTTGAGGAGCACATGAGGTAACCAGGATGAGGAATGACATGGCATGTTTCATGTCAAGGGATGGAGGGAGTGATAGATTCAAGATTTGCCTTTGATAAGTTCCAAGACATCTTTAGGTACTAAAAGTTTATCTCAAAGCTGCTGCTACATCATTTCATCAGAGCACGCATGATTGCCTGACACACAACTGGATCTCTGCCAACGGGACTCCAAGGAATGTAGAGAGGATTGAAACATGAGAGTGGATCAGTCATCCATTACATTACAACCCATCACACGTGAAGGCAATAAGGGAACAAGTAACATCCAGAGATCTGGTGCCAAGGCAACACTAACTGGAAACATGGGAACCACTTAGCAAACCACAGACAGTGAACACACACCTTATTCACAATTATAAATGGCTAATTACTGCTACTACCAAAGCACTGGATGGTGGCCAGTAGCACGATGCTCTGTGTTGGAATGAGGATAGGAAGCGCATGGTACTACATAATGGTAAGCAATGCTCCCAGGTATGTTCTAAGACCTTTCAGGCACAGGCACAGTGAAAATTAAGTGAGTTCAAAGGAAACTGAGAAGGAAAAGTGTTTAAGGAAAAAGAGAAAGGAATGTGCCCTACACAATTTTTTTGACCTCACTTTATGAATGCTTACAGCCCAACTTATAACACAGCTTGATGGTTCTCATGCATGAATAACAAAACACTCCCAAAAGGAACTAACAAACATGTACAAATAGGTGATGGATAATAAGAGAGAAATAATGAAATAGTGGCTGGACCCCATATGCTAATAGTCCAAAACTAGAAGCTATCCAAGGATGGAATCCCACAAACGGCTACTTACATTCCTACTATCCTTTTTTTGGCTGATGTAGAAATTTATTCAATTCAATTTTACTAACCTCATTTAGAGTATTTTAGAGGGACTGAGTGTTTTACATAGCATGGTTTGTAAGATAAGTGAACCATTCAAACAATTGTAATAACTAGGAATGTGAAATCTTAAGGTAGACAAAAAATTACAGTCATTCTAAATTCTATTATTTAAAAGTCATCTCACACCCTGCCCAAGTGCTTGCTCTTAATTGGCTCAACTGGGTTCTCCCAATTATAGTTGTTATATTAGAGAGTGGACAGACAGCCACCAAATGCACACACGAGAATGCACAAAAGGTGAACACAAAACAAACAATTCTCTATGATACTTGTAACCACTCCCTTGGTGGGGTGGAATATTCAAAACTTTTGAGCAGGATCAGTCCACCAGTTCTAGAGGAGATAGAGAGAAGATAATTAGCAGACAGGTCCTGCATTATTGTAGGATTTCAATCTTACTTGTGCCTTCCCAAGTATATTTTCTTTACTGAATGCTGACTAAATGGCTGCAGTATATGGATATGAGTGCTTCATTTGTGAAGGATTACAGCTTATTCAGCCTGGAATATGACTATTTCATGGGTGGCAAAGGATTACCCCAATGTTTCCTTTATCAGTATAACCCCATTAGGGATGGCTGGAAGAGGTACAAACAAACCTCAGGGTAAGACCACCCTTACCCCAGTAATGAGGTATTGAAGATTTTGGTGTTCTTGGGGAGGGCAATTTAGCCACACCACTTCAGAAGCAAAAATTCCCAAGATGACATATTAGAAATTAAGCTTCTTCTTTCTATGAGAATTCCTTCTATATTTGTTGACTTTCCCTGACCGTATGTGTCAGTTGTCCAGGGCTCACCACAAGGAGGTAGTCAACATGAGCTGGGTGGACTGGTGTGGGAAGAAGTTGAAGGACAGGAAAATTTTCCTGTTAGTGCTGGGTTTGAACTCACAACACAGGAGTTGTTAGTCCAAGTGCATAACTACTCAGCCACCACACACACACACACACACACACACACACACACACACACACACACACACACACACACACACACACACACACACACACACACACACACACACACACACACACACACACACACTCCTAGAAATTAAGCTGTACCCACTACACACAAAAAAAAAACTTTATGAAAATACCAATGAGCACCAACAACAACAAAAAATCAGTAGCTAAGTCTAAGCCAGTAACACAGCTGCCATGTTTATCTACCAGCTGGACCTTTATTGACCAGCTGGACAGGTATCCGGTTCCTCCTCTCTCCCCACCTCCCCCCCAAAAGGGAAAGTTCCAGCTGAAATAAATCTGATTCTAAGTGGGGTTTTGTATCCAATCTAATGGAGCTGCTGATTTTGTGGGTGGGTTTCCTGGTTGGTTACACAGCCTGCCACAGATGTGGGTAAAGTGTAAAACATGATAACACCCCCAAGTTGGAATAATACTCCAATTACTGATAGTTAACCCAACTTCTGACATAATTGGTGTACTGTTAGACCACAAGTACATTATTGGCCACAAGCAAGGAAAGAAATCTGAATCAGCTAGGCTAGGGCTTATGAAAACAACAAATATAACCAACATATGCATAAAATTTACCATCACCTACAACTCCCTTTCCACTTCCAACAGCCTTTTGGTACCTTTATATTCAAAAACCTACAAAAAGGAGCATGTTTGTACTATCCCATAATCAAAAGTCAGAGAAATGTTCAATCAAGGGATCAACTGACTCTTCCTTGGTACCAGCTTGACTACAATAGATACAAACAAAGGTATTTGAGCAAACAAAATTTGAGTCACGGCCAAGAAAACTGGTTCTTCCCTTTCCTTTATTTTCATTAAATTTTGCATCTCTCCTCCCTCCCCCCCTCCCCCAGCCAGTGCTGTATCCACAAAGCCAGCCGACTAGGATACTCTAACAAAACACTCCAGAATTTTTCCTCCATTATATTCTTTTTTAATTAATAAAAGAAATGATCTCATTGAGTTCTGCTATTCCACAGATTCACTTTTGTTGTTTACCTGAATAAAACATTTCAGTCTTCACGCTGATGCTCCCCTAACACACCAAGTGTGCACAATACTAATTAGCTATTCCAGTCAACTAAGAAACACACCGTTTCTGAAACATGGTGCTGCTAATCAATGCAAGCTAGCATCAGACCTGATATAGCTAATACTTTTAACTCTACACTGGTGCGAGATCGATTCTCCCAACCCAGCCATATTAAACAACCCCACGCACTACCACAACAAACACTACAGCACAGCTTAAAGTTATACAGCTCACCTCTGATTAACTCGCAAGCACCCAGTTCAGCCATTGTTTGTGTAGAACTGCGAGAGTCTTTTTGTTGGTTTGTTGTAGTATGTTGAGAGGATCTAAATTGGAAGCTTTCAGACGTATTAAGAGTTGAAGTCGTCCAGTCAGTCTTACGTCCAGGTAGGGAACTAACTAGCTAGGGGAGAAAGAATCTCCACTCAAAACCGTACTATTTGATTTTATACAATGCGATCATGCAGAGTAAGGTCGGTCGTAGCCTCAGGGACGGTTGACGTCAGGACTTCACACATTCTTTGTACAATTACACTACGAGCTATTTACCACCCCCACACATACTCTCTTGATATGCGCATGTGCCGCATGTGTAAATATGTTTAAACTGGTAATGAAAAACCAACAAGACTGAAAATTAAACAAACAAAACTGGAAATCTCTAACCAAAAACCCGCTCACTTATGATTTCATGATTTGGCTGTATGACTTAAAATGTTGACTTCCAAATCCATTGGATTTCCATCGGAGAAAAGAACAGAAAAGAGAGGAAAAAAAAAAAAGAAAAAAAAAGAAAAAAAAGAGGGGGGGAGGGGTGACAACCCAATTATGACAAGGAATCAACTGGACACCTTATCCTGGTGTTCCTGAGGAATTTTCCTAGGAGGAAGAAGATTAACAAGAAAGTAACATTTAGACTCCTGATATTATTGGTTATTAGAAAGGTATATAGTATCCCATGTTTCCATGCAGTATCCTCTCCAGAATATTAGCTGTAATTAATAAGATAGCAGCCCACTAAGACCTGTGGCAAATAATTACTATAATATTTATTAAAACAGTGTTTTAGACAAGGAAAATAATTGTTTAAAACATTTGAGGTAAGGTTAAAGTCATGTAAGATTTAAAAGTTTTGGGTTTCCAAAAGTAAATAGACTTAATTGTAACCACAGGTTACAACTATCTTTTGAGTTTCCATACAGTAAAATAACTTAGTTGTAACCACATGTTACAACAAATATTTGTATTTCCATACAGTAAAAAATTTGTTGAAAATCCATTCTTGAGCAAAACTTATGGATGTCACCACCCACAGGTAATAATGTCTTCAAAACCAATATTGCTTTTCTCAATTTTTCCAAAACCTGTCACTTGGTAGAAGGAATTGTAAAAAAAAAAAAAAAAAAAAAAAAAAAAATTATAATTTTTATTTATTTTTTTTTTTTTTTTTAATTTTTTTTATTTTTTTATTATTTTTTTTTTAAGTCAAGGGGGAGAAGTTTTTTTTTAATTTTTTTTTTTTAAAGTTTTCAAGTTGTTTGCCCCGGATTTTCCTACTTGTAAGAGCATAATGTAATCATATACATTACATGTATGAGCATATATATATATATACACACCCATATAAAATGTTTTTAACACTAGTTGTTGTTTTTTTTAAATACATGTAATAATAACAAAAAAAAGAAGAAAAAAAAATTAAGGAAAAATTAATGTGGCCTACATTTCCCACCTGAACTGAATCTCCTTCCACCTTCTATGGGCCAGGCTAGGGCTAGGTTTTGTCTTAGAGATTCTACTCAATTAAAGTCATCCAAGTTAAAGTCAATAGCAAGTCCATTGATATTGATGGAAAGATGTTCCTTGTTTGAACATTCCTGATGTCTCCTCAGAAATGGCTCCATTTATAGGTAACTAACTAGTTGACCAGAGATTAACATACTGGTAATGATTAAAGTGCTGTCAATGTATGATGCACAAATAGATATGTAGTTACACAAGCACAATACAACCTGTTGGAGCTTGTCCTGATATCAAGAGCTCAAGTGATGATTATAGTGAGTAATTCTTTTCCCTTAATTAGTTTCAACAAGGAGTCTTCAATTATGAATGAGATGGTTATTGACCTTGAAGGAAAACTAATTAATTTTTCAAGATATGATTCATTATACTATTATTGTTTTGTTTTGTTTTTCATTGTTGATTGAGTCTAGTGTTTGTTCATTATATACAACCATTATTACAATAATTTTATGATTATCACAACCATCACCATCACCATATTATATCACTTGTCATTATTTCTGAATGAAGTGGATTGGTTGGTCATTCAAAAAGTATGCAAGGAAGTAATAAAATTCATGTCCATCTCTACACACAAGTAGTTTTCTTTTTTTTTTCCTTTTTTTTCTTTCTTTTTTTTTTAAATGTTCCAAGTTCATAAATGTAAAGCAACCTTAACAGAGCACATGACTTCACTTTGTAAGTTGAAAGACCAAGTTCCCCCAGGGGGTGCTCCATAAAATCAAGGTTGCTCCTTCTCAGGACAAAAATCCTGAAGGAAGCTTGATCTTTCAGAAAACATTGTTGGTAAGTAAGCCTTGTTGGTACTTTGACTTATATGATCCACAGTCATCATCTTGAGGAATTTGATTCCCCCTCTGGCTCTGCAATAAAACAAGGTGAGTGATCAATCACTTATGCCAAGCGGCCTTGAAATCTCACAGGGCACAGAAAAGGTAATCTGGCCATAGTACCTTGGATCCCCATCATTTCACCAAACACTGGATTGCTGCTACAGTTCAAGAGGATCCAATACCTGAATAGGTTGGCCTTGGCCATGACCATAAATGAGTATGAGTGTTGTGGAACTAAATATGTCAACCACCCCAACCCCATCTGAGTTAGTGTTCCCTCCATGATATTCTTGAGGCCCTTTGATGAAGGAATAAAATTTAGCTGAACATTTCATAAGATCCACAGCCATGGCCAGTTATACAGTTGGAGTCAGCCAAGTGAGATCTCCCTAAGGCCTCTTTATCCTGTGAAAGGAAGGATTCAAGGCACAAAACAGTGTATCAAGAACTCCTCACCAAATAACCATCAATTGTAAGCACCTTTATTGATGATTAAAATAAATACAATAAATGTTGTGAACTAAAATTGACTCCATTGAATGTGCAACCCATTCTAATTCACACTTTGTCTTTTCTATTTAACCCAGCAAAGAACAGATAATTTAACTTGTATTCATATGGGTGTGCTTCTTGAGTCCAATCCAACAAGAACCTTTAAAAACCTGGCTCCTGAAAGAAAAACCAATAACCATTATAAAGTAATGTACAACACTGCACATTATACACTTAGTTCAATGGACAAAACTGTACCATATTAAAGTTAAAGAAATGAGATGTGTCTAAATATAAACTTTTAAGCTGTGCACTACAATCTCATCCAGAGTGAAGCTGGGTACTCCTAGTATTTGTACATAGTATGTTTGTGTGAATGTATTAATCAATCTTCAGTAATTGTATTCATAGGTTTGCATCTTGAGTTGACTCTAAGAACCTTCATAATTTCACTTTTGATGGAAATAAGAGAGGTCCTGTACTAAGATCTGTGGCAAATAATTACTATAACATGTATTACAAATAGCGTTTTAGACCAGGCAAGACAATTGTTAAGAACAGTTAAGAAGGTTAAAGTTGTGTTGATATTTGCAGCTCTTGGGTTTCTATACAGTAAAAAGTACCTATCGGTAACCACAGGGTTTCCATACAGCAAAAGTACTTAGTTGGAACCACTTAGTTGTAAAAAAAAACTTTGATGTATCCAAACAGTAAAGAATTAGTTAAAAATTCATTCTTGAACCAAACGTATAATGTATGCTCCCCACCACTCTAAGTGTTCCTAGATCTGTGTGCCACAAGTAAAAACACCACTGAATTTTACAAACTCTACTTTAATACACTTATTTAAATAAAACTGAACTATGTTGCATTAAATTAAAGCAATATGATGTCTCCAAATACAAACTTTAGTGTTGTTTGCTACCTACATATCTCATTCCAGTGAAGCTTGGCACTCCTGCTAGTATCCTCTAAATATAGCAAAATCATTAGCACTACTCAGGATAGACTATTCAACATAAATTTTATCTAATAATTTGTGGTTGATTTTGTACTTAACTGATAGCAGCTGTTATTTCTAATCTGTTTGTGAGGTGAAGTTCTTACTTCGGATTACTTAAAACTGCTGGTTAAACTTCTACTTCATATAGAAAGAGATCACCAATAGGGTAAAAAAAGAAGAAGAAAGGTCCAATAAAGCTCGAAAAGTGTGATCAGATCAAATTCTGAAAGAACATCCACAGTCTTTGAGCTATGTCCGACAGGCAGACATTCATGATTCACTAGAAGAGCACTAGTCATGTCTTCAAGATGTCTACTATTTATACATTATAATGCACACTGTTATTGTACACAATAGTACTAGATTTAAAAAAAAAAGTGCACTATTTTAATCTATAATGTACACTAAAATACTCCAGGTAAACTTACACTCACACTAAACCATGAGATACCAAAAAAAAAAAAGAAAAAAAAAGATAAGCTATGTCTACAAGATATGTCTTCCAGGAAGACACCTCTGTAACTATAGCCCATCCAAGGTGGGCCTTGAAATGTTGCTTGACTAATTAGACTACTCAACAGAAATGCAGTATAAACTGTCGGGCAAGATTAGATACGGCAAATCTCGGTAGCGGATGATTCCCCTATAGTTAGGCTGGGAAAGGGTCGTCATAGCCAAGCCAGCCAAGACCGAATCTGGAAGCAGTACTAAAAATTTTTTAAAAAAAACTTTCAAGCTGAGATTTTTTATATGCCGCTAACAGCGCGATTCAGTGGTGCTCAACCTCAGAAATCTGAGGGTAAGAAGGGAAGTAAAAAGGTTGGAGAAAAGAAAAATTCCAACGGGAACCCTAGTAGGACTAGGAGGGTGAAAAAGAAACCTGAATGGGATGTAAGTTATTTACTGTGTGAGTGCTTGCCCATTGCTGATGCTGTTAAACTTCATGCAGTGGAGCAGTAACAACTTGAACACCCATAGACTCTCAAAGCAGGAGTTGGTAAGAAAGAAACAGTTAATATGGCAACCTGTAAATAAAATATTTTAGAAGAATGTCCCTGCTACAAATACTTTACTGGTACATATGTTTATTATCTATGGAAAAGGAGCATCGGCATAAATCTCACCTGTCCAAGAACCTTGAAGTAGCCAAGCATGAGCTCTATGACAAAGCAAAGAGTAAGTGAAAACATCACATGAACAAGTTACAAATCATTGCCAACCCACTGTGGAGAATATTTACATCACCCATCACATGAACATGTAACTCACGGTGGAGAATATTTACAACACCCATCACATGAACATGTTGCAAAGTGTTATTAACCCACTGTGGAGAATATTTGCAACACCCATTACATGAACACGTGGCAAAGTATTATATAACAAAAAAAAGAAGAGAGAAAGTTTTTTTTCCCCATCCTCCATTATTAAGGCAGCACGCTGTAGCACCATGACTATCCCCAACCCTCTCACTAGTCACAGAATGTTTCACATGGTATGCTCTTAGGTCTCAAACAGCCCAGTGGTCTAGCTACATATACATGCTTGCAGTCATCTATGAATAATGTTATGCCAGGCATTATCAAACTGCCACAACACAATATTGAGATCCAAAGTGAATGTTTTCCATCCTTGCATTTCAATAAGACGTATTTTTTTGAACTGGTCTTTGTCTCCATTTTTTTAATTTTTATTATTAGGAACTTTAATGTGGAGGGGGGAATGGTTTGATCTTCAGATGGTCAGTGGCTGAATGTAAAAACAGTAACTTATTCTCTACCCGAGTCAACACTAGGATAAACTTATTCTACAGTGGCATGCATTCTATTGGTCGTCTTTTATCATTAACTTTTTCTGTATCCAATCTGTGCCTCAAGCCCCACCCCCTCCCAACTACTGTACACACAGAGCCAACTTCTATATGGTCACATGAAATCATCTTTAATCAATGCAATCTAGCTCCAGCGTATTTACGATCATGTGGTTAATTAAATGTATGACGTTTAATCCACAAATGCAGTTGAACCTATTCCGATTCACATCCGGTATGTGTGACTTAGACTATCCTTCCCTCACTATCCCCCTCCCCTACCCTCATGCCTCCTATGTTGCATACTTGTCTGCACAGAGCATGCTGGCCTGGATAGCAGTGGTAATGTGCTGCCCTCTCCACTCTCCTCCGGATCAAGACTGTCCAAGTCACAGAAAGTCATGGCACTTCAGCAGTCACTTCACAGCACAGAGGTCAGATAGTTTAGACCAGGGAACATATGTTGATGGTTGCCTCTCATGATCTAGTTCAGATGACCTTAAGTCTCTCTCTTTTTTGGCTCAATGATGCTGTGTAATGATATTAGGTGTTGCAAGGCTGATGTTGAAGTAGAGGAGATATAGCCAAGTTATCGTTGCATTTTGTTTGGTCCTTATGTTGCTGTGCGAATGTGTCCTTCCCTAGCTAACGTTAGTGGGACATACATGTGGTGTGTGTGTGTGTGTATCTGCTGTGAAATTAAATTGGATGGAGAGTATCAGTTGAAATTACATCTCAGTTCATGATTCTTGGGCTTTCATGTGCAACAACTAGAACTCTCTACAGGTTCATGATATTTATTCACACATATATCATATAAACATACATATACAACCTACATGCACACATGCATGTACACACATGCATCCACACACCTCCCCCCCCCACACACAATCACACACACACACACACACACACACACACACACACACACACACACACACACACACACACACACACACACATATACACTCACGCACACAACAAACATGCGCACTCACACACACACACACACACACACACACACACACACACACACACACACACAAAATACAAATTTTCTAGCTGCTGTTATATGGTCACGTGCACCTGACATAGTCAGGGTGCCTGTGCACTAAGCAGGCACTATGAGCCAGTGCAAGCAAACTCCTGGAGCCAGGCTAGGAGCTCGCAGCTGACCAAGACTCTGAGCTTATGGGTGTGGGCACCCAAAGTCCCACCTGAACCCTTAGCTGATTGACAAACCATGGCCAGTGAATTTGCACCCCAGAAAATTCCAGGTCCCCATCACAGCTGAGTGGGACTGGTGTGGGAAGAAGATGTTTGAAGGACAGGAAAGTTTTCCTGTCAGTGCTGGGTTTGAACTCACAACCCTGGGGTTGTCAATCCAAGAGCATAACTACTCAGCCACTCTGCCACACACACACACACACACACACACACACACACACACACACACACACACACACACACACACACACACACACACACACACACACACACACACACACACACACACATACACACACACAATCATGGGTTGAGCAGGTATTTCTCAGGTGCTTGGCTTAGACTTAATATTTTCATCATTATCATCTTGAACCTCAAATGTGAGCAAAAAAAATATCTGCAGTGGAAAGTATGCATTGGGAATGACCTTCGCTCCCCAAAGAAGGCCCTGACTAATTGCCTTGACAGTAGCTGGAATGGAATTTAAGAAATGTATTTATGATTATTCAGCTGAATTCTATTTGCTCAGTTAGACATCAAAATTGAAGGGGGGAGCAAAAAGAGTGAAAGATTTGGTTAGTCATGGAGGGCACATCATTGCATGAAGCAAGATAGTTGGCACATCTGTAATGCATACTTGTGGACACTTATAAGTATCCTTATTATTGCTCACCTGTGATCCATGTCTATAAATATCTCATGCATAGATACTCAACGTACCTGCACAGTCTGACCAGAGCGTGCAAGGGGTCCGGGACATATTCGGAGATGACCCCAAGGTATTCAAGATGGACATCTCTAGTGTATTTACTATGTATTAACTCTGAGTTGAAGCTGTCACTGTTCTGGGAGGGAAGTTTATGAATATTTATTGTGGTATGTTATGCACTATGTAACTTGATACTAAGAGCTATAATTTATCCCTTGTTCACATTGCACTCTATAACATTGAGTGATGCGTAGTTACACTTGACAATGTGATATAATCAAGACCCCAAGAATGTGAAGGTGATATAGCGATTGATAGTGTGTGTGTGTGTGTTGTGTTTGTGTATCACAGCGTTTCACCTGCCAGCCTAATGTAACTGTGGCCCCTGGAATGAGAGAGAGGCAACAGTTTCAAGCAACCACCTGGGAGCAACATCAGCAACAGCAGACGCACACGGGAGAGGGAAGCCAGCCCAGTGCCATGGACTCCCCTGGGGGCATATGGGATGAGAGCTTTAGTTCACTGACACAGAGCCAACCTGCACTGAATGACTCGTCCAATTTAGGTGAAGTTAATGTCATTTTATAGGTGTATAATGTAGTTGGCATGACAATTGTTAGGGTGGGTGCAATTAACTTCACTCGACCACATGCGTTGGTGTAGCAAATGAGGACACCTTACCAAATATATTTATTGTCATTTCAAGAAAAGTAGAGAAGTGATGATGTGCATGCAGGTTGAAAATGTCAGCTCAGGTGATTTATGGTAAAGGGTCTTTGTTTCCTGTACTAATGGGTCTGCTAGCTTGGTGTGGCCAGTATAGAGAACTTGAGTTGATTTTAGTGGTTACCCCCTTACAAATATTGTAAGTTTAAATTATTATGTGTATATGGAAAAATTGGATATAAAATATTTCAATTTTGAGTATGTGGACCGTTATTTGCTTTTGTGTCACATTTGATTACGAGGAAGATGGGAATATACTGATTCCAGACCACACACCTTCCCTCCCTTTCTCCCTTTACAGGTGGTAGAGGAGCATCAGCAGAGGACCTATCCTCCATCCATGGTGGCATAGATGGCATGGAACACGGGCTATCTTACAAACCAGTCCTTGACATCCAGCGCTTCCAGCAACTCCTTGACCAAGAAGACCATTCTAATTCCACCCATTCCACCACTGCGGCTGAGAAAGCTGAGATTGTGAAAAGGAAGGTTGGAGTGGAGGAAAGTTTGAGTGCACAGAAGCAAGCGTGTCTTGACAAGATGGAGTCTCCTCACAGAGAAGGAAGAGATGCCAGAATGACGACCATCTGTCAAGGCACTTCCGAAGGAGAGCATTTGAGGAGTGGAGGTGGAGCTGGGAGAGATGTTTGTAATGGGGGCAGTGTTACAGCAGTCAGCAAGCTCACAGGCTACCCCACACTCCAGGCCTCATGGGGACGGGGGGACATCACTTCTACAACCTCTGAAGCTGCGAGCGTTCCTTCTTCTCTTCGAGCCACGACAACATCTCAACAGAGATGTTCAACCATGGCCGACAACCTGTTGCTTGTATCTCGTAAGGCACCACCGGTTCAGCAGGGGTCACTGCTGCAGCCCAGGTCAGGTGCTGTGAGAGTCAGTACAGGACCACCTGGTTGTCATGGTGATATCACTCCGCACTCAAAAAGGACGAATAAGATTCATACAGACCTTAACAAACTGGAGAAGGTTAGGAAACATTTCTTAGATATTGGACCAGATAGACAGCCGGTTATTTTTTGTTGTTGGGGAGTCTTTATCTACAAAACGAAAGGGGAAAAGTTGCTATGATGCTTTCATAATCCTCTTTCATCTATTCAATCTCTCAAAATGTGTATTTATTTCTTCCATTCCCACAGCTTGTTCAAGGCATTGATCTCGAGCTAACAGCCCATGGGAGATCTGCTACAAGGACTTCTCCTTCTTTGTCTCTGTCTCCCCACAGACCCCCCTTGGCAGCAAAGGTGTCCCCAGGTCCCCCAGCAGGGAGTGGTGGGGGGCTAGATCCGGCCACTGTGCTCCCTCTACTGGGGGACCTGAGACGCCAGCTGAAGCAGAGTGAGGTCCAGCTGACACGAGAGGTCGAGCTCCGAGGTCAATTCCTGCTCACACTGGGCGACCAGCAGGACCTAATGGACACCCTCACAGCCGTAAGCAATGGGAGGAGGTTGGAACACATTCCATTCCAGGAACGGAATCAAAATCTGACTTTAATGACCCTTTACCAAAATTGATGAAATACCCCTTCAATCCAAAGAAAAAAAGTCACCTGCCATGCAACAGGCTATGGGATCTAGATAAAAAAAATTTTCTTTTAATGAATAAACCTATTCCAGGACCCTTGGGTCTACCCTGAAAATCTTATAAAAACCGACCCTGACGTTTAGGTAATGGGATTGCAGACATTGTTTTTATTTTGTGGGATTACCAACACTCCTCAGTGAGGTGAGTGTACCATGACCTACCCCAGTCCTTGCCCCAAGGAATATAGTCAGCACACTAGCAGTCAGTGTAGAATCAGTAGGCACTAGCTATTGTTTGAGAGAATTACTTGATGATTTCTTCTTTTGTATGATGATAAGAATCAGTGTAAAGCATTAGCTACTAAGATTTGGTGAAGTGTCTGACATCTCTATATCTTGATGTGGTGCTACATTCAACCTGATCAGGAGGAGCAGAATGGCGGAAGGTTGCTGGAAGCTTAATGCAAACAATCTCCTTTTAATTGAGAAATGGAAGAAAATGTGGAATAAAAAACTACTTGTAACACTGGGTAAACATTTATTTAATTTCAAGTGTCTATAAGTCACACAGTGCGATTATTTGTATCAATGCTCTATTTCATTAATTGAAATAGGTTAAGAATCACCAGCTAACAATGATGTGCCTCGCTTACACAAAGATCTCTTGTGGGCGTTGAACCACTCCCATCCAAATACTAGATGGTTGACCCTTGCTCTGAATTATTTGATCGATTAATTGAATTATTTCATTAGTTAATGGGATATTGATGTGCCAACAGAGGAAGGGGGTGTGTCACTTCTCCTGACCTGTTGTTGTTGTTGTTGCAGGATGTCGTGCACCTGCAGAGAGACAATGCTGCTCTGAGGCAGGAGGTGGCCGCAGTGAGGAGCCACAGTGTGGAGGAGACAACCAGGTTGAAGGTACGTGTGCATGACAATGTCTGTGTGTTGCTGGTGCTATGGAGGAATTTGTTCGTGTGATTTTAGTTAGTGACTGTAGTCTCGTCCAATTGCCATTCTGGTGTACAGGGTGAGAATAGCTGTGTTGCACACACTTAGAACTTAGAACTTAGAAGCTGCCCATGGTACGAAGTACCATGATGGCAGTGTCCTGGATGAATCCAGGACCAATGGCAATAAACTTAGCTTATGATGGCATCACACAGAAATGTTGGTGTCTGGTCAGATCTCCTTGTCTTTGAAATTTTCTTCCACAGGCACAACTAAGTGTTCTTAATTCAGATTGCTTGTTAGCTGAACAGGTGTTCCATCGCCTGGATGTTGAAATTTTCTCTACACCATCTAAACACAGATGAAACCACCCCTTCCTGTCCTGGCACAACTCATACCATCTATCATACACACCAATTGCCTGCAAATCCACTTTCAGAACATCCCTCCACCTCTTCTTTGCCCCGTGGCATGGTCTCTTCATGTTAAGCGCCCCAAACAACAATCTATTTGGAAGCCTTTCTTCATCCATGCGACCCACATGACCCAGCCATCTTAAACGCTGCTCCAGAATGATATCAGAGATGGAGTGCTGCAAGCCAAACCTATGTGATAGGCTTTGAGATATTAATCTTTCATTCCATTGTTGGTACCTCGTCACACCCAGGATTGTCCGAATACAACGGTTATGAAAAGAATTCAAACGTCTTGTATGCACAGCCTTCATTGTCCAAGTTTCACACACACACACACACACACACACACACACACACACACACACACACACACACACACACACACACACACACACATACACTCTCACATACGCACTCACACTCACTCTCTCTCACAGACACACGCTCACACGCACACACATGCTCTCACACACGCTCACACACACACACACACACACACACACACACACACACACACACACACACACACACACACACACACACACACACACACACACACACACACATCCTCATTTGTCCTACTATGCAATGCATATTAACTCTGCATTTGCTCTGTCTCAGGGAGAAATGGCCACCATGTGCAGTGCTCTGCTCCTGTTGATCCAACAGTCCCAGCCACAGATCACTCCCCAGTCTGCCAACCACACTGGCAGCCACCACAGCATGTCCTCACAGCTGTCGGACTACATCCTGTCTCAGTGGTCACATGACCAAGCATCAGCTCCTTCACAGCCACCAAGTGCGTCATCATTCGGAAAGAGAGTTGCCGAACTTTGTCCGGATATAAACACTGACCCTGATAGTTCAACCTTGACCCAGCCTTGGGTGGAGTTGACCCCCAAAGTTGATAAGGAGTTCCCTGTAGTAAGAAGCATAGTGGCAGCTGCAACAAGTGTGGGCAATCCTAAACAACATTCAGCAGGACACTCATCTGGCTACACTTCTGGGAGAGTTATGTATACTCAAACCTCCCCACTTGGCTACAGCAATGAAAGCAAGGGGGAAATCTCACCAGCGACTGTTTCTTTCCCATGCAAACGAAAGAAAGGTCCTTTACAGATTTCCTCCACTCGAGGAGATCCAGCCAAGATGGAGCATAAGTCACACTTACTAAGTTGCACTGACCCTTCACTAACTTCCCACACCATCAACAAATTCTGTGATCCACCTCTCTCTCTGGCTAGTAGCACTCCTCTCCTTGTCCCTCCATCAACATCTGTTCCTACACCTCCACAACCAACACAACCTCCGAACTGCAAGTACAAAACTCAACTTTGTCAAAACTCGACGTTGATTAGGTCTATGTGTCCTGCCAGTGAAGTTGGACGTGTAATCCCACCCCAGGTCAACGTGGAAGGGACTAAGGCATGCTCTAGGCGTGAGGCTGGTTGTGTTCAAAAAATGACGACTTCCACAGATACTTCAACTCGGCTCAAGTATAGCACTCAAACTGCTGCCTTACTTGATACTCATTTAAAACAGCTGGTAAAGAGCCAATCTATGAAGTCACACCCTTTACCCACTGAAAAACCTATGGTTGATGAAAGTCTAGGGATCGATTCTGGGATGACTGTGGATATGAGAGTGGAATCTTCATCTCCTGAAGTCACTTCACTGCCAGTTGGAATGTTCCCAGCTCAGACCAAATGTAATATTGCAAACCACATGCGTGCTGTAGACGGTAGCCATCTTGAGCAAGTGAACTGGTCTGATGTGACCACTCTTGTGGATGATTTGACTCTGGACGAGCTGGCGACCACTTCCAATGGAACCACCATCCAAATACATCCACAACTAGCTGTGTCTTCTTCATCAGCTCCATCACTGTCAGAGTTCATTGCTACAGGCAACCAATGGCCGCCTGCAGGCAATATACCCTCCTCTGTTCTTTCTCCTGCTCTTGCTGGTTCTGCTGATGATGTGTGTTTATCGGAAGGTCAGATATTGGAACCAAGACAAGAGACTCTGTTCTCTGTCCTGACGCCCATTACTGAGGAAAGCACATGGATAAGCTCCCAGCAAAGCACCATGTTGGAAGAGGAGGAGGAGGGAGGAAGTGTGGGAGGAAAGGAAGTGTCAGGTTTGGCAATATCTAGCGGGACTCTTAAGAATGTTTCTTCTGATCCTGAGAATATTGAAGTGGATCAGATTAAAGCTGCCGCAGATGATTCGCACACAAAGACATGTCCTCTTGTAGCAACGGACATGTTACCACCTAACGGAACTATTTCATGTGGGATCAACTCTGTCCCTTTCAATGGTATGGGAGACGCTGCCTTGGATCCTTGTGGTGGATTAGCAACCTCCTCAGATCAACAGAACAAACACCGCTTTCTTCCACCACCTCATCCTGGAGATATAGGAAAGGATTGTCACATCCCTGCATCCGGTAGTAGTGGTCTGCCTTGTTGGAGCTGCAGTGACCTGGGGACTCCAAGCAGTGAAGCTGGAGGAGGGGATGACCGGGGGACTTGGTTTGCCCTGAGTTCTCACTTGGTCCAGTGACTTCTGCCAACTTGAACTGAATGATGTACACTATTTGTATTAAATTAAGTTATGTTGCACATTTGTACTATCTTGAATTAAGTTAATGAGGCTGCACACATTTTACTGGATTCACACATTTTACAACAAATATGTCATACTCCATCTGTTCACATGTTCATGTCAGTGTGACCTTCAGGGTGAATGGGGAAGGGCAGTGGAGTTGTTACAAAACTTTCTGCGGGTCTTTGGATGACCTCCATGGATGACTGATTACTAAAGTTAACTTCAATCTTGGTGAAATCTTTAGAGCTCTTGGTGTTGTGGTAATTTTGGAAGTGAAATACATCACTGAACATATTTACAAGCGAAATATCTGTTGTTGGTTCATACATGTTTATGTGTTTTGTGGTGAAACTTTCTGAGCGATTCCTGGGACCCCAGGATATATCAGTTGTTTATTATTTATCGATTTTGTTGTAGTTTTTTTTTTTTTTTTTTGGTTGTATGTGGGTGGGTGTGTTTTTAGGGGAAGGGGGGATTCTGAGGTGCTGTTGTCGGAAAACATTTTGGTAACCAATGAACTCTTGTTGCTATGAAGGGTCTCATCTGTTCAAGATCTATTATGGGCTCTTCCTGTGACTTTGGAACAGGTTATACTTCTGGTGGGTTGCAAAGAAGAACACTGTTTTCTAAACATTTTTATTAAATAAATCATTCTCAGATATCATTCAACACTTATTATTATTACTGACAAGCAATCATGAGAGGCCACAGTGCTTGCTAGGTGGGTTGGATTACCATCACACTAGACAGAAATAATGGCATTTGCTTGCTCGTATTACTTGCTTCTTAGCTTCAGTTTTAATTCAGATAGACTGTGTCACAAATGAGCAGACAAATAAGATACTGTGGGTTTTTATATTTTAATTAAGTGAATGGAATACAAAATATGATAAAAACAACTATCAATGAAAGTGCTGGCAGTTAACCTTGCAATGTGAATCACATGCCATGATTTTTAAGTTGCTCATTTAGTCTGCTAGTGAGGCTTGTCAAGCAGGTCAATAATGAATAATCTGAAATTTGGAAGCAGCTGTGAGTCCAGAAAAAAGAGTATCTGCTGCTTTTGGGCAACTTCAGGGAAAAAAGGGGAAGGAAATGGGAGTGGGGGGGGGGGGGGGGGGGAAGAATAAATAAAAAACAGAGACACCTTAGTGAAGCTTAATCCACACCCTCCAGCTTCAAACCTCCATTTTGGGGGCTTTCTGCCAAGTTTCATCACAATTCTTTCAGCCTTTGGCCAGCTGCCACGAGTGCACCTAGCACTACTACAGTAAGCTTTTGTCAGATGGTTTGGGTCCTGGGATGATGTTGAAGATTCCATGGCTGAAGCGGTTCAACATTTACACAACAGCTCAACACCATCTTAAATCTCAGCTGCTATCCAACCACCCTCACTGTCTTGTCTGTCTTCCCTGAAAAAAACAACAACCCCTCTTCTCCTTCCAACTTGTATATATATTAGTGGCTGTGGACAGAGTTGAAAATGTTTTCTAAGTGGCAAAGTTTTATTTTGTAATAAATAAAACAGAACATTTGTGAAATGCTGTATGATGGTGCAGCGAGGGAGGATGAAATCATTGGTTGGCAAACAATACAACCACAACATAGAGTCTATTTCGAAATATCATGTCCAGTGAGATTATCATAATTTCTGGTAAGTGCCATTATCAGAGGGTGAATGAGGAGTTTGTGGCTTTTGACAGGTCGGGAGTTGAAGTAGACAAACGCGAGTGGCTTGCCTGCAAGATCTCGTAATGCTTAGAGAGACAAGGAGAATCTATGTCAAGCAGGTCAGGTTTTAAATTGATCCCGTACTCCTCTAGCAATGAGCCTTGGTTTTCGTTGTCTGGTCCAAGGGCGTACGCTTCACTTGTCGGACTGCTCGATGATCGTGCTCGGGTTGTGGCATGCTCATACCCACTGTGCCGGCCCCTCATGGAGCAGCGCATCCTCTGAAGACTGACGTCATCCCTGTCTTCAACCTTGTGGTGTTGGAAGTTCTCCATAAAGTGCACCGATTTCGGGAACATCATGTGTTCAAAACCATCTCGAAGTTCAGTCATACTGCTCCCAAGCTCATAGACCATCTCTCGGCCAGTCGAGTGCCTACAGCTGAGAGATCGATTAGGAGGTTTCGGTTTTTTCAGACAAGGAGGATGGCTGCCGTCTGATAGTATTTGTGAGTATCGCTGAGTGTGTGTCCGGTGATGGTGGTAGTTGTAGTACGGAGAGTAGCGGAGATAGAAGGGAGATGTGGGAGAGGTCTGTCGAGTGAATGGTGGTACGGGGGAAGTAGGTGGAGCCCAAGGAGTGGAAGGAGTTGGTAAATTGAACGAGAAATCTGACGACGACCAGCTCCGACCCAGGGGACTGACGGAGCACTCTGTGGAAGTTATCAGAGCGCTGTCGTCGTGATGTATGGAATCGCTGTTGGATTTGCAATGGACAGGCGATGAACGGGATGCTCCTGCGTCAGTCTCTTCACATGGCCCAGACTTTTCACTGCAAGCTGTCAGTGTGATATTATCGGTCGTGTCATTGGATGTCGGAGAGAGAGGAGGTGTGGTCAACACACCGATCCTGCTGTTGATCAGATTAGACATATCCTTATGTATATGGGTTGCTGTAGAAATGTGAACATGTAATTTACTTTTGGCAGCAGACCCAGGGTTGGGACTGGTACAGTACATGGGGGTGCGGTCTCCTACATCGTCAGAAGGTCCCACTGAAGATGATGTCGATTCTTGCCTCTGAGGGAACTTGAAAACATCCATCTCCCCAGGATCAATGCCAGAATCACCACCTCCTCCACCGATCTCTGTCAATCCATTTTCTTCACTGATCTTGCCAATCTCCACTAGCGATTGCATGCTCTGGTAGTTGTCATAGTGGTTCATCTCCAGATCGCCAAGTTTATCCAGAATCTGCACGGCGTCCAAGCTGATAGACTTCCGGAAAATCCCACAGTGTTTCCCTTTCCCCTTGCAGGAGTGTGAAGTGCTTTCAGATACAGTTCTCCTTGTGGAGTCACTCCCACTAGCACTGACTTGCTGACAGTCATCCTCATTGATGCAGTGAGAACAACTTCCATCCACTTCCGAGTTTCTTTCAGTCGATATTTCTTTCCGTCTGTAGAGACCTTGCAATTTGGAACCAGAACGGAGGGCACTGCTTGCCCTGAGAACATCCTCTTCCACAAAGCTGTCATACGAGCTATCATTGGAGATCCCAAAGCTGTAAATTTTCTGCTGTCGCAAGCGAATCAGCTGTTCAGTGATCTGTTCCGATTCTCTCTTGCTGTCAACACTCTTGGAGTCTGTGTCCAGTGCCATACTTGTGCTATCCAGACGTAGGAGAGGTTTGGACACCGAGCTCTGGAGTTCCTTCTGGGAGGAGTTTGAGTGTCGCCTGTGTGCTTCCTGTTCACTCTCTTCCTGGGACTGTTTAGGGAGAACAATGCTTTCCAAGTTTACCAACACCTCTTCAAAGCTCGGCCGGTTGTCTGGCTCAATCTGCAAGGAAAACAGACAAAGGAGAGGTCAATTATAGCCTTGATGTGATGCAATACCACAAATTATGATTCAACAGATTAACAGTGTGAAATTACAGTTTGTCATCAAGATTTTCTGACCATTTTATGCTATGTCTGAACAAAAATCGATTTTATCAGATAAAATGTACAAGAAATTTTATACACATACTACAGAAAAGCTCATTTTGCAATGAAAAATTAAGCTGTACAACATCAGTAGTATTATTTTTTATATATAAATTTAATATCAGATCAAAGTTTGAAAAAGGCAGAACAAAATTGATTATGGTTGGACAAAATAGTCCAGCCACATTTTGATTAAAATTTTAAATAATGAACGGAATGAGATTCTGAACAGAAAGAATGGATCTATATGTTTTAAATTAATATCAAACATGGAAAGGGTTGTTCATGTTGTCAGTTCAGTGCAAGAGTGCTTGTATTGTATGAGGTATAGCTAAATGACGACATGTGGACTATAATCACATTTGCACTTGGTGCTCATTACCTGGCAGCATTTCTTCACCAGCTGCAACAATTGATCTGGACAGTCGTCACTGCACAACTTCCGCAGAGCGCCCACATCTATGCCATAGTCCTGTACGGTAAAGGTTGACAACATCATAAACCACAATCCACTGGACTATATTGAATTAGTTACCAGGAAAATCTTACCAAAATTAATGGCCACATAAACAAACATGAATATATCTTTGCACCTCATGGTGAAAATGTATTACCATTTTAGATGCTTAGTTGTACATATTTAGCTACACTAGACAACTATTTGCAACTTCACCTGCAAGGCTGGCAATGCTGTGGTGTTTACTGTTGTTGTGGCAGCATCTTACAACAAGTGGTTCAGTGTGTACATGTGATATATTGTACGAAATTGTTAATGACAATTTGCACCTTTGCAGGCAAAATTGGACTATTCATCTAAAAAAAAAAAATTGCACTCAATTTCTCACACTCTATTATAAATCAATCAATTGTTGAGAATTTCAAGCTGCTCAACAGTTCTTGTCTTGTAATCCGAAGCTCTGTGGAGATAAGAAGGGGTACCGACTAAAGATGGAGACACAAATCTATGCCAATTGATGAAAACTGTTTCCTTCAATTTTGACCCCACTTTCCTCAGAAACTGACATTTTCTTCCCCCCCCCCCCCCCCCCCCGCCCCCTTCCTCCTTTCATTGGCACAGTAATTCTTCATTTAGTATATAAATTCTTGTTCCTTTGTATCTGTAAACCTTTTATTCTCAAATAACCACTGTGATTTTGCCACCAACGCATAGAAAACCTGGAAACATGTATTTAATTAACCAAATACAGGAACGATTTACTTAATTATTTTTTTAAAATTCTCTTCCTTTTGAAATTAACTCTACGCACCTCAAAATTTAGTTATGCAGGACGGGGTGTTTACCAGGGAATTCTGTTGTTAAGCCAGTAGAATGCATCTTCCCTTAGGGCTTTCAATACAGCTGCTCCCATTAGTTATCCTGAAATAGCCTCTTTTTTTTTTGGTCACTTTTGAATATTATTCAAATTTAATTTTTTTCCTCAATTCAGTCAGCAATCGATCATGAGTCTATCAATTAAAAAAAATTCATTTTTTTTTCTTCTGAGCAGTGCATAAAATCCTTGAGTCAACAGCACAACTGTCCACCTTACTTCTTTCTACCCCTTCTCTGTGCACAATAATTTTCCATTTAACTGTGCAAGTGAGGCCCTATTCCAGGTCCTGGTTCATTGGTTATTACAGTTATGCCACCAAAACTCAACCACCTATCCACAGAGGGTTGCTGTATATGAGGGTATTCTGTAGTTAATTTCTGTTATCATATATTAAACTGAGCATGCACTGAACTGTCAAGAGTATGCAACTTCCCTAAGAGCTTTCAAATACAGCTGCTCCCATTAATTAGCCTGAAATGGCCCTTTTTTTGGCCACTTTTGTGCATTACAACCTGAATAAGTCTTCTCCAAATTTAAAAAACCACATGAGTGAGTGAGGTGCTTGATTTCCATTCTTTTGATATCCCTCTGGACTCTGTAGCTTCAAAAATGAAGGAATGCATAGCGAACACACATACATACACACACTCACACAGGTTAAGAGTTATTTATAAGTAGATATGAGGTCAGACCATATGCAGATGGTATGAAGTTATTCACTACGAGGGACCAGAGTAACAAGAACAGGACATGGTCATGTGGTTTACTTCTGTGCACATGGCTAGTAGAAATCATGGGATGGAGGGTAAGGAACTATATTAGCCAAGATGGTGGGTGGCATGAGGGAGTCATACTATCTCAAAACCACTTGCCTTAAAAAGTAAAATATTATCCGATGCATAAATCTGAGGGAATTTGTTGAGGTGACTAAGTCACTAAGGAATCCATTGAAACCACACACACCTCTCTCACACAGAACACAAATTATCTTGACAATGACTCTCAGGATATTGCTTCCTGTGGAGGGGGAGGTCCCTGCGTGTGTACAATCAACACATGCAGATATAACATTATGTGAATGGAACCAGTTGGAAATGTAATTCTACCTACAGACTAGAAAAGAATAGATGAATGATTTTCCCTACAGCATTTGAGAAACATTGAACACAAGTCAGTGATGGTGATGTTGGTTAGTATCAGTGTCTTTGACCTCCAGACCTTCACTGGCACAACTCTCCATTGCCCAGTTGGTAACATGCCATAGCACATTCATGTAAGGTTGCATTAAGAAGATAGTACATGACTGCAAGGTCAAGTTCCTAGGTTGGACGAGTTCTTTTAAGATACTGAAATTTACCAAGATTTGCAAGACACGATCATGGAGAAATAAAACTGAAACTGTTGCCCCCCCTCCCCATATTATACTCAACCACAAAGCCTCTGGCTCATGTTTCTGCTCAGAGAAGTCACCTGGAGCCACCATGATGAATTAGTTCTCCTTTGGGAGTTGATTGCAATACTTACAACCATAGATAGGTCACTCCAAGGAAATCTCTATCAGGCTGCAATAATTGTGTAAGTCCCTTGACTGCTCAAGCCATTTTAGGCATATATTGTATGAAAGACAACGTCACCGCATTTATTGGAAATTACTAGTAAATAATAGTTACTTTATGTAATACAGCAACAGTTCAATTCGATCAAAAATCCTTCTTTCAGCTAGAATGATATTGAATGGTGAATTTAGCAGAAACCATTAAATCCCCCCCCCCCCCAATTTGGTGCTGTCATGGCATGTTATGAGCAACCACCTCCAAAGGTGTTCCTGTGTTATCTACAGAGACTAAAGGTGCTGGGTCCTATAAACTATCATTGTTCACATTGTAGAACCAAACACTGGAGGTAAAATGCAAGTGAAGCAATCGAATATATGCCTTGAAGGTGTACCTCTCCACTTTATCTGTGGCTGCTAGTCTCAAGTCAGCAGTGCCATCATTAGAGGACGCTGAGGTCAGCATTCCTACACAGATACTTCACAGAAAGCAGACCAGCTGTGCAGACAAGGTAACAGTCATTTTTGTGCTGTGTTTGCCATACCAGGATTTAGCTACACATAAACACTAGCAGAGGCTCCACTAATCAGACACACAGGAGGAAGGACGTACTGGAGCTACTTGAGAGTGTGCTCTTAAAAGAGTAATGTAGTACAGCCTTCGAGAAGCTTCTGGGTCCCTCCTATCATTTTAATTCACAGGTAAGACAAGAGCTTCAGGTTCCGTGTACATTACCACAAGTTAAATGACACCATCTGTAGGTATGTATAGCCACTCCCATGGAGGGATGATGCACTTCACCATCACACTAGCTGAGAGTGGTTTGCCACCTTAAATCTCCCCCATTGTGTAGTAGCAGAGCAGAGGAACAACCCCCCCCCCCCTCCCTTAAAATTACCTTCTGCTCAACAAGAGGGGCTTGCATGAGTTCAAGGTTAAGGATACACCATTTTGTCTAGTAATGTCCCAGCACTTTTCAGTGGTTGATGGATCTGGTACTTGCATGTTTGCAGTGGTCCGAGTGCTTAATTGATCTAATTACATTCTTTGAGTAACTTGGAAGTCTGAGCACGGTCTTTGAGCACTTGCATTGAGCTAGCTAGCTTACAGTTGCAGCCAGAGAAATAAAAATTCCTTCAGCCATGTTGTATCTGACTATGCAGTAGCCACTGGTCCCACTAGGATTGAGAAGGAAGCATCACAACCAACCACACCACTGATTTTAAGGAAGACAGTGAGTTGTTGGTATGGCTGGCTATTATAAACAACATACATAAACTAGATCTCTGAGATCAGGCATCCTCTCCGTTGTCTCACTAAGTATGATGCTAAGTTTTAGAGGTCAGTTGAACTCAGAGGGCCTTGGAGGAGTTCAAAAGCATCCCTTATCTCTCAGTGCTAGCTGACCCAAACTTTAGCAAACCATTTTTGTTAGAAACAGACAAAGCACTATTGGGAAAATGAGTACTGCCACAAGATGATAAAAGTGGTTGAGAACAGATGATGGAACATTTAAGAGGACCCCTCAGCAAACCACAATAGAGCTACTGCATAGCGAGAAAGGGAGCTTCTCAAAGTATTTGACGACCACCAAATAATTTGGAAACAGTACTAAGTTACTACTAACCTACTTGTGGTACACATTTGACTACTTCAAATTATATCAAGACAGTTGTCCTTTACTTCCTTGGCAGAGACTAACACAAGAAGGCTCACTGAAACCTCCACCTCCATCAATGGGCACTTATCTCACTCCAACTATGGAGGATAGACATAATGTACAACTCCTTGTTCATACTCACAACATAGCCATCTTCTCTCTCTCTCTCTCTCTCTCTCTCTCTCTCTCTCTCTCTCTCTCTCTCCCCCCCCCCCCCCCCCACCACCACCACCACCACAAGATGGACTATTACAAGTTCTATAATACCAAGCCTTACATCCAAGTAATTTTTTGGAGGGAAGCTCTGTAATAAGACATTTATGACAATGAAACTAATTAGTGTTCAATGTGTAAGTGCAACATATTAATAAATGTCCAATAATTGTATTGTGTAATTGTGATTTGATTAATCAATGTTCAATAATTGTATTGTGTAATTGTGATTTTATTAATCAATGTCCAATAGTTGTATTGTGTTTAAATTACAGATTCCATATTGTCATACATCAAGGGCAGTAGTGGCATCTGACCAATAGACTGACTGATTATAAATCCATATAGTGTCATCTGCTGTTATAAAATGAAATAGTTGAACATTGTTTCTATCAGTTTTACTTTATTCGTAACAGGTTATATTTCATGAGATAAAAAAATAATAATTCCTGTCAATATAATTAGAGCAAAATCACTAGCACCATGCAATTATAGAGGTTTTTTTTTAGTAGTATCTATGACAACACAAATTTGCCAGGAGGGGTGGTCACAAACACGAGCTGAAACCAGCCAAGAGCTAATGATTACCACAATACCTAGTAGATAAACCACATGCTTATGAGACTAAAACATCCTTAGACATTGCGACTACTAAGATTAGTTTCCACTACCATAGATTGTTGGGGGGGGATCTTGGTGGAAAACACTCACACAAGTGATCACACCACGTAACACAATTACCTACAGTTGCTGAGGTGAGGAAGGGTAAAACAAAAACAAAAAAAAAAAAAAAAATTGTTTCCCTCCCTGGGAATGGAACCTGCAGACTTTATGATCAGGATTAGAACCTAAAACAATATCAGGAATGGAACTTGGGACTCTTTGTTCAGGAATGAACCTGAAATCTGGCATTTTCTGATCAGGGATGCAAACTGTAACCATACTCAGTTGCGTAGCCTTTTATACCACTTCAGAATGAATTGCACATGTAAACAAGTACAGCTTTGGGTATTTTGTGGTATGTAGAATGTTTATTCCCCCGTTTTGAAGCTTCAGGGCATTAAAAAAATTCAGTTTTTGGTGCCATAGAAAATACTCTCAACACTGTTAAACAAAGTATTTCTACAATTGGATTACCATTGACATCACCAAGATACATCTGAAAAGGATATCAGTAACAGCAAAGGATGTGCAATGATTATGTGTACAATACCCACTACTATGTCGTATGAGTTAAACCACACCCACCTTTGTGCGTGGCATGATGTCAGGATCTGCTGTTATTCTAGCGACAATCTCCGCCAGCACGATACCAAATGAGAACACGTCTGCCTGTTCACAATAACTCTTGCCGTACAGACACTCGGGAGCCATCCAAAAAGCGGAGCCCACCATCTCTGTGTGGTTACGGCGCCTGACAGAGGAGGAGAGGAGGAAGAGAGAGAGAGGGGAGAATATGTGAGGGAGAGGAAGAAAAGGGGGAGAGGTAACATTAATTGTAATCTAACCAAAAACTGTATTCATGCTATTATAGTGTTATGTCTATCCGGCAAATAAAGTAGTCTCTACACCAAGTACTGAGGGTTCAAAAAGTTGAATGACTTGGCAACTTGATCATGTGATGCCACGCACAGATACATAGCATGTGCAATCATTACCAGCAGAAAACATCAAGCCTGTGCGCCCGTCCTAATATACCAACTTGCCAGGGTTTTTTTTTTGGGGGGGGGGGGGAATTCGACCCCACCCCTTGAGGATTTGTGCTCCCCCTGAGCATTTTGGTAAAAGCAAATAAAGTACATTTATACAGCAATATGTCTAGGTTTTCTGTTCCAAATATCAACTACACTCTCTACAATGTCATGTGGAAGTTTTTCAGGTGTTTCTAACATTTACATGCATATATACTGACACATGTATGCCCCTCTCGCAGACGGCTATCTCTACTTCGATCCCCCTTAGCAATATTTCAACAAAAAAAAAACACACCTGCAAGCACTCTACGCCCAATGCTTTACATATTCGAATTAAATCATGCCCTTATAGTCTATAGCCCATAGAAGGAGAGGAAAAAAAGAAGAAGAAAAAAAAATTCAAGCTCAAACGTTTGGATATTCAAACTACAACACTTCAGAAAGGTAGCCCAATACATTGCATCTGCTTGTATGGCATAATAGTAATATAAATCCACACATCGTAGCAACAACTTTACATCAGCTGCTAGAAGATGGTCACACAGGTGAGTGACATAGCTCAGACATGCTTTCTATTGGTGCCAAAAAAGAATAAGAGAGATCGAGTTAGAAAATTTTAGAAGTGATTCCATAGTTTTTCTTCTGAAACAGCTACATTCATACATACCTTCACCTAGCAACGCCTCTGGATCAATAAAATTAATAGCTTTCTATGATAGCAATGTTGTGATAATACCAGTGCCTCACCCAGCCCTAATTACATTTAACATGTAAGTAAACATTTTCAAACATTAATAACATGTGTGCACGTTAGAAAATTTTAGAAGTAATTTCATAGTTGTTCTTGTGGAACAGCTACATTCATACATATCTTCACCTAGCAACGTCTCTGGATCAACAAAAGTTAATAGCTTTCTATGATAGCAATGTTGTGATAATACCAGTGCCTCATGCAGTCTTAATTAAATTTAACATGTAAGCAAACATGTTCAAACATAAATAACATGTGTGTACACACAAGCACACACATACAAACAAAAGTCTGTAATTACACAGAAATGTACACAAACACATTTAATCAGCAAATCAACATACAATAGCTTTATGTTTATGCTAAACTATTAGAAACTAATAGAAAATATGCAAACATTTCATCAAATATATGCCATTTATTTGGTTTGAATACTATCCATATATTTGTCTACCTTGCCAACAAACACATACGCCATTTTCGAGCATGAGCAATAAAGTGTTGTGGTCCTTCAGAGCTCAGAGCTCAGAGCTCAGATCTCCTTGTTCTCTATGTAAAGGTTCTAAAGAAATCATCCACAGAAACAAATTTGTTGTGTACTTACAATTTATGTTCACCCAAGGCTCTGCATAGCTGAAGGGATTTTGATAAAATATTGCAGACGTGATCCTTGGATACCAGGCTAGGTCATATCACTCAAAACAACAACAAACAACTAACAGACAAAATGGCACTGGCTGCCCTATAGGAAAAAAAAAAAAAAAAAAAAAAAAAAAAAAAAAAAAAAAAAAAAAAAAAAAAAAAAAAAAATTCAAATTTTCCATATCAAAAAACAACAACAAAACCCCCCCCCCCCCCCATGGCCAACTAGTTGAGGTGCAGGTCTCCCAAGTGCAGGTTGGTGGTTCAATTTCTAGGACTGGACACCTTCTTATCCCCTCCGCCCATTTATCATCTTCCTGTTATCAGGTCAATTCTGATCACACCCTCGTGGTTGGTAAGGCTATTCTTTGGGGTAGAAACATGGCCCAAAATTTTTTAAATATAAAAATAACTCAAGTAATATAAACAATTAAGTAAATGGACAGGAAAAACAGTTTAGTAGTGTGTGTGAGTTTGCAGCATCAAAATCTAAACAGTGTGATGTCTCCAAATATAACGTTAGTACTGCGTACCATAACTAACCAGAGTGAAGCCGGGTGAACTTGACTTAGTAACTGAATAAAGAAAGAAGGTTGGGACAGATGCAAAATGGTGACTAGCATTTGCCCGGCAGATGCAAGGGAGTTGGCTCCCACAAGGCAGCAAGCAAAGCATCTGGGAGACACCCCAGGGACTTGTTCTGCTGTAGCCCTAGGGTTAGTGCTAGAAGGATTACAATATTAGAACTCTGAACTCAGCCTTCCATTGATGAACTTAGGATTGACTATAACTCCAGACTACCATACAAGAGCTATGGTTGATCTCCCCATATCTGGAGCCATGGGGGGTCTAACCACAACCAGAGCCATGGTGAACTCCATCACCTCATCATATGGAGTCATTCATCTTTGTATGATATGACAGTGGACACAACTTTTCTGTCATTGTTTCACAAAGCCAAGATAGGTAGGTTAAAGTGCACAGGTGTGAAAATGTTAGGTATTTGGCAACCATAGCTACAGCCACAAAAACATGACCATATCCACCGACTGCAGTCCAAACAGGTTCTGGCCGAGTGAAGAGCACAGACACTGAAACAACAGGTCTCAATAATGTGTCATGTGAAAAAATTCTCAACAGCAGTTTGTTTAAATAATTAGAACACATTCACAGAAGATTTGCCATCAGGATTTCCTTGTATTGTTGACAAAGAGTTTAAAATATTTGTTTGTTCGTTTATTTGTCATTTCAGTGTGGGCATGCTCAGCTGTAAGACAAAGTCATCGTAGGTGCTTGCAGCAGCAACCATAGAGAGTGACAGAGGCTACCAAAGAGGTACTAACAGTTTGTGGTGTGGGCAGAACATGTTAAACTACAGCTGCTCACTAAGTGATATTAACCCCCACACACATGAGGTGAGGGAGAACAGTCAATACCCGTAAGGTGGGAATATGCACTACTTAGGGCTACAAATAAATTATCTAAGCTATATATAATTGCATATATTTTGACAATGAGCTATATTAAGACTATATGCTAGGTTGGCTTTTTCAGAACTGAGGACACATCAGAATATAAATGCTGTTCACACATTTAAGGACCAGACCACTCCCACGTACTCCCCACTAAGTGAATAGTACATGACCACATGTAGATGTTGTCCTCCACAGTTCCATACCTCCTCTGCTTGAGTCTGCCACAATCGTCTTTATTCTTCCGTCCTTGTCTCTATGGACCAAACAGTTCTGTGGAGGGAATAGCAATGGTGGAGAGTGATTCAAACTTGTAGAATACCTGAGGCCATAATCTAACTTACATCAGGACTATTACAATAATAGCAACCAAAAAAAGGGGGGGGGGAGGGGGGGAAGGGAGGGAGGGAAGAGGGAAGGAGGGGAGACATGTCTGTATAGGTATGTCTGTCAAAAAAAGAAGAGAATAAATTGAACTGGGCAAGTTTTAAAGTTGTGGGATTGTTCCTGCATAATACACACTCAGCACATATTCTGTGCATCCTAAACCTTTTTATTTTCAACAACAATAACAAACTGTTGACCTGATGCCAACCCATTGTGAGTGAATTAGCTTTAGAGAAGGAGGAAGTGTTTGTTGATTGAGTGCCAAGATGAAGTCAAAGAGGTTATAAACAGCAAGAAAAAGAAGAATTTCATCACACAAGTTCCTCAATGCCAAGATATTTAGCCCACAACAACACACCACACCTTACCTATCACTCCCTGTCTATGTACTGCATAGCCTAACATGTATATAGTGTGTCTAGCAGCCTATAGTCTCAGCTATGAGTAACAGCAGTGGCAGCTCGTGTGTGGCTTCACTCGCTGCAGTGTCACAAGGTGGAACAAAGGAAACCTTGAATATCATGGTAATAATAAAATAATAATAAAAATAATAATAATAATAATTTTTTAAAATTGAAAAATGTATATATCAACAACAGTGACTAAGACAATCAACGTTTACAGTAAACGCAGCACGACAGAATCTACTCACTAATCAGATTCAAAACTAATGTTGTCTTAAGTTATTTCAAGTTTCTAATGTAGTGCACATCTAATACTTATAATAATAATAGAGATTAAACCACATGCTGAGTTGAGATCACATGGGACGACAATAAAGATAGCTAAAAGATGGTAGGGACGCGCACAAAATCACACTTTCACACACGCACGCACACGGGGACACACACACAGGGATACACACACAGGGACACACACACAACACTCACACATGGGCGGGCGCACGCACACACACACACAGGCAAGTCAATTGTTGTGAGCCTATGTATGTGCTACTGAAAGTAGACGTGAGACTGCATATGAATGGAAATACAAGAAGAGCTCTACCATGTACACAGCCAAGCCTCACAAGCCAACTTGAAATGAGTTAACATACACAACTATAAACGAAAACAAACAGATCAGCTAATGTTATATGCAAAACACAAGAGTGCCTTTCATCCCAGATTTGATCATGAGTGGAGTGGACACTCAATACCTCAAGGCAGCATGCCACATGCAGGCCTGGAGAAAACACCTTTTCAACGGAAAGCCAAATCAGACCTCTCAGAGGACTAACCCACTTTATGGGAATGGCATATCATAATTCTCTTAAAAAACAAATTTGAGTTTATTTATCAATAATTTTTATTATTTCATTTCAAATTGAGGCCAGTAGTAAAGAAAGATATCGCAGAGAGGCCTAATGTGTGGTTAGCCACAACTATTTTATTGATCTAATATCCACAATTATTATCATATTAGGAACCAGTTGGTCATTCCAAATGAACTAATCAAACTGCAAGCTTCTAATTGATACAGTTGTCCTTTGCTGAGCTCATGAGATTCCACAGATCTATGTAAGAACTGTGCAGTGTTTTTATACTGCTGCCAAAAGAGTGCGATATTTAGCAGAAGATAATACACACTCCTACTATGATTTACAATCTGGCCATGTGTTCGCAATCCTGCTAGCTACTCCCCTGGATTAATCATTCTCAATTTTTCAAGGTGTGTTCACCACAAACCCCCTGGATGGTTTCAGGCTATTAACATTTGAAATCCATCCACTATTCCAATATTTCTTTCCTATTATCCATGTTCTTCCATTTGTGTGCACATTTTGCTCTTTTGGGGAGGGAGGGGGGGAGTCATTCGTGCATGAGAAACCACCAAGTTGCATTATATGTAGGACTAAAAACCACAATATGTAACCACACCCTGAAGTGAAGTGAGGTTAGCAAAAGTGTGCACAAGCTCTTACTTTCTTTTCCTGCAGATGGTAGAAGGTCTTGAAAAACTTGCCTACAGGGTTATCTTTCCTTCAGTGGTTATATCGGGAATGCTTCACAATTAATTCAACACATGTGCAGCTGATATAGAACCCTTTGTGAACCCAGAAACAGCTGTCCCAATGGCTCTATTGGTTACCATCAGTTTACCATGTAAGGTTCACGTGATTCATGAGACATTTGCCAGGTTTTTAAAATTTTCATTTAAATTTTTCTTCTCTCCCCTTAATCACCTTTCCTTAAATTAATTTGACCACACCCAGTTAGTTTAACTCTCCAGAATGCTACAGCTAAAACCACAACCACTCTGACTAGCAGTCACAGAGTGTCAGGACCAAGCGCCCCATGGAAGAGTGCATATCAACATGAAGTGGGTGCTCTAAAGTGCAAGGAGACATGGACAAGGATGCCTTGGAAGCAAAAGCGTTACATTTCAACATGCTCAAATGATAAACATGCTCAAATGATAAGCATTCACTGCCACAGATATTATAGCCATTTCCTCGTGTAACACATTCCAACAAGCTCGGTCCAAACATGCTATCAATTAAAAAAAAAAAATCTACATGTTATGTCAGGACAAACAAGGAATGTGTTTTAGCTACTTCTCACTTTACCACAAAGATAACACCAGACACCGCCACAGCTGAGGGGTAGTTAGAAACACAGTCCACTCTATTGAGAACACGTTGACATCTCTTGTTACATTCTCTTGTAATCTCACTATTTCAATTTGACATCATATGGTTGTGATAACTCGAAAACGAAACTTAGAGCATCTGATAGCATAATCTGCCCCATCAACCCAGTGTGATGTTGGTCCAGTGTGTGTCCCCATAGAGTTATTGCCAACCTACTTGAACCTGCCTCAACCCAGTGTGATGTTGGTCCAGTGTGTGTCACCATAGAGCTATTGTCAACCTACTTGAACCTGCCTCAACCCAGTGTGATGTTGGTCCAGTGTGGGTCCCTATAGAGCTATTGTCAATCTACTTCAACCTGCCTCAACCCAATATGATGTTAATCCAGATTTAATAATAAAAATAATTTATTGCCCTCCTCGCGAACCTTGGGGTTGAGATCTCGATGGAAGACGCCCTTGGAATGGAGGTACACCATCCCCTGCACAATATCCTTGGCAATCTTCAGCCTCACCGACCAGGATAGCGGGATATCTTTATCCAAGAGCATCTCTTCCAAAGAACCACCATTGATATACTGCCAAGACAAGACAAAAATCACAAATAAAACAGTGTTAGATTAATGTCGAGTGCATGTTCAAACAGTTGGTATGGAAGAATTTCAGTTAAGATATCAATGAGCTCTGAAGTTGCCTCTTCCATGAGAGACAGTTGGTAACTTACCTCGGTCAGCGCGTGAAGATGCCCCTCGTGTACACATGAACCTTTGAACCTGTAGGACGGAGGAAGGAGAGGGAGGAAGACAGAAAAGAGGCAATTTCATTTTTAGATCTATTAATGGATAAGCACAACCAAACTAACACTTGAGATGTTCAAAGAAAGAGTAAGTCATACTCAAAGATTTGCAACGGGGTAATAGAAATGTCATAAATGAACAAGCTCAGATGCTCCAAATAACAGGAAACAAAGTGTTACAAGGGAAAGGTGTTTAAAATATTGCGATTTTTGTTCTTCCAATCAAGTCCTGCTTCAGAAATGTCAGGTTACAATAAATAGTCATTTCATTGTAAAATACACTTTGTGTTTCAACAGGTTTGGCTTCAACAAACATTCTTTAGTGCCGACAAAGCAGTAATTGCCACAATAGCTGCACATAAGTACTTCCTTGATTTTAGCATCTGAAAATACATCTTTTGTTGTAGCATCAGCAATACATGCATACACACATTCTCTCATGGAACAAGCCAATCTAGGAGTTGATGTAGTAGATGTCCTGAGGCATTTCAACAACAGCAGGAAATGTAAAAATATGAAAATAATAAGAGATTCCTCACACTAAATGTGCACACACACACACACACAAATACACTCACTCACACTATATAATGTTTCAGTAACTTTCTTAATTCTGTCAGTGTGTGTGTGTGTGTGTGTGTGTGTGTGTGTGTGTGTGTGTGTGTGTGTGTGTGTGTGTGTGTGTGTGTGTGTGTGTGTGTGTGTGTGTGTGTGTGTGCAAATTAAATGCGTAACAAGATGACTGGCTTCCATACTTCTGACTGGTGTACACACACACACACTCGGAAGCAATGTTTGAACTGCGTAGAGCCAAATGTTTTGAAGTGAAATAGTCCCACATATCTGATACTCCAGACACTAAACTAAGGAGGAAAACCTAACAAATAGTGTCATTCTGTGTGGATGGGTTCCAACATGCACACAAGGCGAGTCACTGTGAGCACTAGTAGACACACATCTGCTAGTACAACAGCTGGATCTGTCAAGGATGTGCCCTATCACTACCAAATTAACACTATTTCACTATCTGATTTTTTCTCGCCTCAACTAACAGATGAGGTCAGGAAGTGAATTTACACTAAACGAACCCATACTTAACATTTTATTACATACAGACATCATACAAACAGCGACTTATGTGTGTGTGTGTGTGTGTGTGTGTGTGTGTGTGTGTGTGTGTGTGTGTGTGTGTGTGTGTGTGTGTGTGTGTGTGTGTGTGTGTGCATGTGTGTGTGTGTGTGCATGTGTGTGTGTGCCCTTCCGTGTTTGTGTAGGTATGTTGAGGGCAATTAAGAGCACCTGGTTGTAATTAGGAGCATCAGGAAAATGCAGTCAGTTCTCTATTGTCAAAGCAGAAACCTCTTTCTTCAGTCCGTCCATCAAAGCACTAGCCACTTCCCTTATTCCTCTCTCACCTCAGCAGGTAACAAGCTGTCAGGAATAAAAGTCAGCTCTGTTTTTAATTCGGGTAAATATTATAATAGTTGCATCAACAACGACTATTTTGGATGGCATGTATTATAATCAATATTGCATTCATTAATGTCTATTTTGCTGTTGGAAGGGTACCACCCTCAGAACTTTCGGCTGTTGGTAGAATTATTAGTGTCAAAACTTAGAAATTATATTACAGTGTGATTGCACTCGTGGGAATTATTTTTACCACACAAAAGTATGGCAATTGAATTCATCAACCTTTTCCTCTTCTTCCTTCTATCAGTTAATAATGGACCAATGATGTAATTGACGTCATGATCATGGAGATGGCTGAAAAGCAAGAGCTTTAGTTAGGTCTTCAACAAAAAGCTGTGGGTTAAGATAGGGATTAAGAATAGAATAATTTTTAAAAAACCTTTGCCAAGATGAATTCAGGGCTGGGTATAGACTATGTCTGGACAATATCACTATTAGAAGGAATTGCACCAGGAGCCAAAATGAAGGGCCTTTCAAAAGAGCTGGGTAGGTGCTACACATGATATCTCTTAACAACACTTCTTTCTGGATGAGTATTCAGGACTAGTTAATACAGAACTGCATCTCGTGGCCACAGGGAGTTAATAAAGTACATTGCTATTAGCAGGCATGAGCAACAACAATAAATACAAGTAAACACAGATAATTAAATCAGAAATAGGAATACCAACATAATGTTTTTATTGGCATAGCAGATAAGTGGGGGAGGGTCTGCTCCACCTCTTCAATCAGTTTATGTACTAATAACAAAAAATGACTCCAGCTGCAATTTGAGTGAGAGAAGAGTATTTATTTGATTAACAGAATTAGAATGTCCAGTAAGCAGAACACAGCACCACATCCCCTCATGCAAAAGGTATTCCCATCTAATTAGAAGAGCACATACCAGATTAGTGAAGAGTCCTTGCACAGCTGTTACTTCTATCTAACAAGCTATGTCGTAATTGCCTACTTAATGGGACTCTTAAACCTCAGTGGTGTGTCATCAACAATCATAATTGAGGAGAGCTACTAATGACTGAGTTTGAAGAAAACCAGTCCAATTAGTTGGTAAGGATCATTGCATCAGCTAGGAAGGACATGGTAGCTAACGTAAATGCATGTGCTATTTGAATTACAGTTACAGACATATGACAGAGTTAATTAATACCCACACACATATTTGCTGACTCTATAGCACATGTATTACAACATGCAGCCACATGGTCTGGGATGAGGTGTGCATCAACAGACAAATGACACGAGCAACATGGCAGGAACACGTCCAAGAACAGCCAACTGACTGCTCCCTGGACATCTGCCACCATCAATGACATCCCATGTGCCAGTACATCTTCACCTCAATGCACAGCCAAGCTACATCATATACAACACAGCACAGTGTCTCTGCTGCATGCAAAAGGTTACCATCACTTGCAGTGAAGAGTATCATTTTATTATTCATTTAAATTACCTAAAAAAAGTTATATTTGGCAGTTCATGCTCTTTTCTTGATATACATATATATATATATGCCTGGAATGTAAATAAATAGTAGATAAATATATCATTATTTCCCCAACTATTTCTAACACTTCTCGTTTTTCAGATGCTACTATATGGGGAATGAAGCAGCTCTATCATGTCTCTGTGTAGGAATGCATTAGTGTAACCACACCTGCTACAGCTTATGGGCATGTACAAATAAAAAAACAAAGCATGTCAGATATTGGAGTGCAGATTAGACTGGCTGAAGGTTGTAAAAAAAAACAACAAACAACAACAATAAAGAAATCTTTAAAAAAACCCAAATCCCCACCTCCTCAAAAAATTTTACCCACGATCTTTTTCTGCATAGTCTAATTGTTACTTCCCTGGGAATCTTGTTTATGAAACTTCCTCTGGCCACCAGTGCTAAGGTCCCCAGTTCAACTCCTGGTCATGGTTGAATTCCCCCCCCCCCCCTGCAATTAAGTCATTACTAAGTTAAACATTAAATCATAAGTGAACGGGTTTTTGGCTGGAATTTCCCATCTTGCTTCTTCAAGTGGTACAGTCACAACCAATGTCATCTAAACAGGGTTGGTATGGTAGCAGAGAGATCTCCATTCACTCACAACACCCATAGAGACACACTTTCCTTTTCTAAATGAACATGACCACAATTAGTCATGACTCCACGAGCTTTTAAAATGAGCTGCATTCCCACATACGAAAAGAAGGAGCAGGGTCAGCCTCTCTCCTTGCTAAGTACAAACTTCAATAACGTACACTTTCTAATGGCAAGGTGGGGTCACATGATCCTTGCCGATTTTACACACAATGTGACAAATTCCCTAAGGAAGAAGCATTTCCACCCTTGAAGGCAAGACACAGCAGCAAGGGTTGCAGATTCAGTAGAGAAGCTGAGAGACTCACCAGCTGGAGGCATATCTGCTGGAGGAAGAGCAGCATTGATGGAAGGAAATAGGTGTACATGACTTCCAAATGTGTATGTTTGTCAGGTCCCGCTCACAGACATATTTTCTTCTTTTTTTTAAACCAGACAATTCCTTCTATTCTTGTTGTTCTTCTATGGGAAGCTAAATACCTTTAAAATAATAAGCACATGTATGTGGGCCTGACATATGTGGGTCATATGTACTACCAATCCTGAATAGGACATGTGGTCAAACTTGACCATACACAACGAACTTTGACTGCAGTTGTAAACAAGGGAGGGATCCCAAAGAGCACACCAAACACCACAACACAGAAGCACCAGCAAGCTTCCCCTGGAAGGGCATTGAGCAGCAACAACAGTGATGGATGGATGGATAAAGCCATTGTGAATGCTGATTAAAGAAGAGCGTAGGCTAAAGCCAAAACTTGCAGATGCCACATGCAACTAATGTCACAGATAGGAGTCGAGGAGTTTGCATGTGCACAACTATATACACTGTTGCGCTGTACATGTGTCTGCACATGAGTATTCAGCTGATCGCATCAACAGGGGTTAGGTTTAATATTGATCTAGTGTGTTAATGATACTGACTTTGATCCAGTGTGTCATAGATTCTGACTTTGATCCAGTGTGAGATGCTAATTCCGTGGTAAGTCCAATGAAACGTCAAAACCTCACCAGAGTTCTGAAATGTAACTTTCCTCCACCCATTCAACACTCCAATCCAATACTTATTACATACCACAGATTAACAACACAGATATTGGATGCAACAACCTCGAATCCAGTGCAATCTGTGATGGTGTGCATGTAACCATGACGAATGAATCAAACCATCTATGCAGGGTGGAGGTCAAGACTCTTTATAAAAGGAAATGATGGCAACCCTGACAACCACATCAGTCTTTCTCATCAATCAAAACCAAGCACCCACACAATCTGCCTCAAGCACCCACACAATCTGCCTCAAGCACCCACACAATCTGCCTCAAGCACCAAGTGTTGTTTGTTTAGTGGGAATGAGTTATCATAACAGTGCTACTCTACACAATGACACACCTACTCATCAGATACACTTAAGCTTGGAAGTAGCCGATGAAAACAGCTCTCTTTAGGTCACAGAATGATAATAAAGAAGCAATGAAAATATGGCACTCAGCTGGAAATAATTCACCGACTACCGGACAGTGGCCTAATCTCAGACCAATGTCTAGCTCCAGCCATAACTAATGGCCGTGTTTTAATTATCCTACACAACAAAGCACAAAGTTTGGTCAAAATATAAATTATGGTAACCAGCAAAAGATAACATTGTCTGAGAGCTAACATGTAAAAATAGGAAAACACAGGAATTATTCCTCCTTGAAAATATCTGTGTCCAGCTTGTCAGAATGAGTGTGTTAGGATTATTGTATTTCCCACATGAGATGTACTAAATGTCATTACAGTACTCTGAGTCAACACTGACCTGATTCATGTGCAAAGTAACAGAATGACTAAAACTAGATAACAATGTTGTGTCATGCAGTAGTTACACTTGCGTAGATATTTCATGATTTCATGTAATGGCACAACTTGGGGTACTTATTTAAGTGCAAGATATAAGTCAAAAGTTTGCATTCCAGAGATGCTTGGGACAAGATTCAAGTTCATAGTTTAGAGAGCACTGAAATACACAGTTGGGGAGAGGAGGGGGGGGGGGGGGGGGGGGGACCTCATAAGGAGAGGACACACCATGTTGCTATTTACAGGAAGGGAGAGACAGAGGAAGGAAAGGATCATAGAATGAAAGGAGTGGAAGGGAGAGAGTGAAACAGTGAGGAATATGGGAAAGGTGTGATATTACAGCCCATGATGTCATGTCTATGATTTTTCAAGTCAAACACACTAACTTTGAGCACTGAGTGACACCCCTGTGAGGATGCGTTGCCATAGCAATCACAGGCCAGAGGTTGTCATGGTCACTTATTACACTTGACTGTACAAGATAAACCAGTAAATTGGATCAATTATGTAAAATAAACTTCTAATACAAATGATGCAGTATTTCAACCAGCACTTTAATATTTCATTGGGAGTGGGTGGAGATTGTGTGTGTGTGTGTGTGTGTGTGTGTGTGTGTGTGTGTGTGTGTGTGTGTGTGTGTGTGTGTGTGTGTGTGTGTGTGTGTGTGTGTGTGTGTGTACCTTATCACTCACTTGAGTATATTAGGGTGGGATAGTCTGTTGAGGAGTTGGATCTCACTTAACATTGTCTTGCTCGTCTTGGGGCTCTTGTTCATCTTCAGGACCATTATGGCACCAGTGGTCTTGTGTCTCACCTAATGGTGGAGGAGATATGGAACATGGAGGTTAGAGGGGAAGAGACAAAAGAATATCAGAGTAAACAGTATAGGTAACCGGTCTTTCAATGAGCGCAGGCTTAAGATACCACAACAAAAACTGATCAATTTACATACACGTAAATTCAAATCTCCATCAAATGCAGACAAAAACGAAGTATAAATCAATAAATCAAGGAATGATTAACAATTTGGTTTTTTTTAAAGATTGAAACAACCACAGCAGAGTCAATTGAGCAAAGAAATGCAGGATTAAAAGCAGAGGCCCCATATTGCCCATAATGATTCCAATCCAGTACAAATCATATAGCAGCCATATTGAGACACTGTGTCCATGCGTCTCTCATTCTGGATCACTCTGTAAGTCCTCTATAACACTATTAAGATAGTTGTGTGTGGCCTGAATGGCTTGAATGATAAACACTTCATGGATGTGCTCCTTAAAGTGCAACATGAATAAGTGAAAACATAAGAGTGCCTTCTCTAATACTCGCTAGTAGTCAATCAACTTCATGAGTACAGCATATATATCTAGTATTAAAATCGTTAATATTATTATTTTAGAAAGACAAGACAGATAATAGTCTTAATGGGGTTGATTGATGGTTACAAATATATCTGGTTGGTGGTGTCAAAAGGTCTAACACCAACATGAATGGATCATGAAAGGGATGCAGAACAAAAACCTAATAGAAAGTCACACTTAATATATTAGCCATTGTTCATAGTCCCAGGAGTGTTACCGTAAAACCTCACCTTATATACATCAGCAAAGAATCCAGACCCAAGCAAAGTTTCCACTTGGAAATCAGCCATTCTGGTGAGCTGGAAGACTGCAGAACGAAGAGCTTCATAAGAAGAACTCTTGGGTCGTAGCCTTCTGTAGACCACAGGTTCAAACTCTTCGCCACCCTCCGAGACCCCGCCAGACCCTGCAGCTGCTAATTCACGGCTTCGCACTTCCCGAGGAGGAAAGGAACTCATCTTCTCCAAATTTCTCCAGGTTGGCAAATGGTGCTCAATTTACTAATAAAACCCGTCCTCTGCTTACTAACTACAATCACACTTGCCAGCCTGAGCACTTCAGTTCTAATGGGGGGCTAATCAAGATCAACATTCTGCGGTGTGCACCCGCCCACTTCCGGTTAAAGCAAATTAATTTTGCCATTATTGTCACGTATTTGTGGTGGTCGACAATTAAGGAGGGGATTTTTGTGAGACTGCCCCACGCTGCTGAGGCACTCGCTTGAAACTGAGGCATTCGCTTGAAACTGAGGCATTCGCTTGAAACTGAGGCATTCGCTTGAAACTGAGGCATTCGCTTGAAACTGAGGCATTCGCTTGAAACTGAGGCATTCGCTTGAAACTGAGGCACAGCTACTCAGCAAACTCTCTGGCGCATCGCTCCTATTTCAACATACTGCCCAGGTTGTGGAACAGACTACCACCTATAAATGTTAAGGAGTCCACCAACACCATTGAAGGAAAACTTCATCATGTGTTCCATGTAGTCTGCCATGTTTCAGTTGTTCTCAGTCTCCCCATACAGCATCATTTAATTAATTAATTAACTAATAGCTATATGGCATACAAACTTGGTTTACTTCTTTACTCTTTTTTTTTTAATATGCATGATTGGCTCCTAGACACTCAGTCCAGATGACCTACAATTTATCACTCTATGGTTTATCCACCTTTGTATTTGTATCTCATTCAGTATATTAACACTATTAAGGATATATAGAGAGAGCTAATTGGCTCTGATCTTGTTCATCTTTTATACGCATTTTTTTATTTTTTTTATTTTGCTAAATATTATGTAACAATTTTAATATTACAACTGATAAATGTGAGAGAATTGATTTGCAAGGTTGTGGTAGTACATCTTTATCACTTCTCTTCACAGGGACCCATTTTGTATGTTGAAGCCAGAAAAAAAAGTTGCTATAAGCACTAATTCGATTAGTGGAAACCAAGTTGTTACTATTCCACACAGAGTATTATAGAACCAACTTATAAGGATCATCATCTCAATTTAGGGAAGCCCATTGTTGGCACATGATCACTGCAGGAAAGATTTTATTACATATCCAACTCCAGTGATATTTAGCTACTGAACCAAAAAATGAAGTAGAATCTATCATATTAAATAATGTAATGAATGAACAGGTCAACAATCACAACATTACAGAATTAATCATGTTTTTTTTTGCATCACCTGAATACTTGAAATGAAGTGATAAGGAATGCTACTCTACCACAGGAGTGGCATGTAGCTTGAATGGGAGAGAGAAACATGAGAAAGAGAGAGAGAAAGGTAGTACCACAATGACCTGCATGTTAAGTTAGGATTCATTGGGGGGGGGGAGAGGGGAATGGGAATGATCTCACACTTTTTCAGGGCAGGAGTGGAAAAAGTTCTCCATAGATCTCATCTGACATGGTCGGTACAGTTTATGAAAGTTAGCACTTTCACCTGTGATCATGTAGACATAATTGAGCAAATGTAGAGTTTAAAAAGGAAATTTAGCACCAGTGTGATGTTAAAATATTCCTGGGATTAGGAAGATTTAAGCTAATTTTTATATAGTTTATATATGATTGTAAGTCACACAGACTGTATAGAATATTCTTGGAGAGTGTGGCTGAGTTAGGGCTCCAAACTTAGCTGCATGTATGCAAGGGTGATGTCATTGTCAGAAGAGATTTATGATATTGATAAAGTTGGTGTTGATGGCATGGTGAAATAGGATTGTGTCTTGAAAAAATGAAGGACTTTGGTTAGTAGGTAAGGATGAAGTCACAGATCATGATTGGTTTGAAGACATATTAGTACAAAGAGGTCCCTGTAGTGAACTGTTTCACTCACTTGTATTTACATTTGCAAATTATTTCAGTGAGTCTGGGTTGTATCTGCATTTGCAAATTATTTCAATGCCGCTGTGGAGTGATTCCCTCCACCCCATCTACCTCTCTCTCTCTCTCTCTCTCTCTCTCTTTAATAGAATTTTCTAATCTCCATTTACAGTTTGACATATCCCTTAAGATGATATTTTGACATATCCCTTAAGATGATATTCTCATTGTATATTTGGACTGGGCAACCTTTTTCATTTTTGTTAGAGACGGGAAGCTAGCTATATCAGATTAGCTAGAGAAGTGAAAATTATATGGAAGTATATAATTAACTTGAGAAATTTATAAACGATATTAATAATGATATAAGTGATCCATGGGTGACTCCTTTTGGGAGGCCTGCTGGTGTGAGAGGTAGTGGAAGACCAACCAGGTAATAGACTTAAAGAACCATTAAAAGTGTGTGTGTGTGTGTGTGTGTGTGTGTGTGTGTGTGTGTGTGTGTGTGTGTGTGTGTGTGTGTGTGTGTGTGTGTGTGTGAAAACTTCTGGTAGTGTTTGCTTCATTGAATGAGATGGCCAAAATTTGAACCATTTTGGATCAAGCTCACTGCTCATGGCTTTAGAAATGAGAGAACCGACTGTCATCATGATACTCTACAGATGCAATTAAAGTTTTGGATAAAATTGATCAAATGCTTCTGTAATATTTTGGTTGATTAGACCATATATGGAGGAATTATTGAACTCCTCCAAGTAGGACAAGCAAATATGTCACTGAAGATCTGGTGGGGAATGAATCATTCTTAGAGTTGGAGTAAAAATGAATTATGAGTTGATGCCTTGATGAAAGTAAATCTTTGCATTATATATACACATAGGTCAGTATTATTAAGTTTTTAAGATTCCTCTCAAACTGAATAAGTGAAAATGCTGTTGACAGGATCTTATTGGGCTAGAGTGAACTGATTTAGGGGAAAATGTGTTTCAAATTGCTTTGGCATTAGTTAATGAACTTATAGCAATCATAAATATCACCCAGAAAACAACATTGGATGAGTCTTTAGGATCAGGTTGATCAAACCTCCAAAATTACCAGAGTACTGAAATGCATAGCCCTTGATAAAATAACCTTGCTTGGTTGTTTTCATGGAGTGGTAAATCAATGTTGAAGCTAGGTAATGATAAAATGACCAGAGGATGATCCATGGAGATAAAATGAGGTTGTTGAGCTTCCCTCTGCATGGGCTGATACATAGATCCAGGATACCCATCTTTGACAGTGAGGGAAGTAAAGAGCAGATGATAGACATGGCAAGATTGAGTTAACCACTGGGGAGAAGCAGGTGGAACTGCCATTAGTGTAGACAAGGGGTCACTATCTGTATGCATGGTGTACAAACTGGAAGAACTATTAGGAATGCAAAACAAACCCACAAAAATTGGTATCACAAGTTTACAGACAAAGGTTATGCCCCCTTGTTCAATTGCAATAAGTAATAAGAACTCAGTTTGAAATAGCAGGTAGTTGGGAGGTCTGCCACAGAGAGTGACATGTAAACTGCAGTGGACGTGTGGATGAATGGGAGAATTTTTGTCTTGTTGGTCAAAATGATTTTCCTTTCAAACCTTTCACTTTTGGTCAGATCATTCCAGACAATTTGAGGGATCATATGGGTCCAGCTAAACATCACCGCTTACTGCCTCACCTTCATGCCTACTATGGTCCCCCTTGTCCACCATGCTCACTTGGTAAACTAGCATAGTATACAAAGTTTTTAAAAATCTATATATTCCTTTAGAAAAAGAGGAGAAAGATGGAGAGGGAAGGAGGGACACAGAGACAAAGATAGGGAGAGAGAGAGGAAATAAAAAAACAAAAACAAAAAAAAAACAACAAAAAACAACAACACCAGAACAGACTAAAGAAAGAAGGGAGAGATATCTGTTGAAGATAGAACTGATCAGAACCTTGGTTTCAATATTTGAATGAGTCACATTAATTGAATTAACAAACACTGGTTAAATAGTTACAAAATAAATATAACAATGGTGAACACAATAAAGGTGCATTAGCATACTACACAATGGGAGCATACACACACGTAAGATAAAAATAGCAACATACATACCAGACATCCAGGAATGAGAATGATTCACCCAGAATTTCCAGCAAAAAACAGTTAAAATTTCTAAATCCATTTATATGAATATCCTGTTCAATTTTTACTACCTTTTTGCATGTTAGAAAAACCATCTTGTGTGCTATTACAACACTCAGAATTTCAATTGACAAGAAAACACACACTAACAGTGTTGGATTTTCCTTAACAGGTGATCAGAAAAATGTTAAGTAAAACATAAAATTAACTAACTTTACGTACCATAGCACATCAGCAAGTATTTATTACACCATATCAGTAACATATTAAAATGTAAGTTTTGAAACATGACAACTGTTCTGGTGCTATTTCACTAGAGGTCTCTTGTGGTCAGAGTTGTCGCCACAATTCCTGGCCTCATAAGTTTTCACTTCAGCCATGTAGGACTTCCACGCACTACTCTTCCGGTCCGCCAACTCAGCACTCTGTTGCTCCTAATGTCATAAGAGACTGGGGTAGTGAGTGAGGAGTCATAAAAAAAGAAACATTTCTACTCTGTGCGGACTAATGAGGTGTGACCAGTCACTTTGTGGTACAACTGAGCCATGAAGAATGTTTTTCTTAACGAATTAATATATGCATGGATTAGATAAAAAAAGACAACCTCTAGTTCTTCACGATGTTTCCTTCTTTTCTCTCTTAGTTCAATGGTCTTCAGCAGAGTCTTTCTCTTCCCAATGATGCCCTGCAATAGATGATCTCAGGTAAGCACAGACATCCACAAGTATGCAACATGGAACATTCCTAATAAAGAGAGCTGAATTAAATTTTTAAGAACATCAAATTAATTACAATAATCAAAGTTTTCTAAAATATGTTATAAATATAGTGTTCTGCAAGAGACCTAGTTGACAAACGAGCAGTTTGATCATTGTCAACCACTTCCACTAGACTTCCCCAAACAACTTACCAGTGAACAGCTATGTATATAGTAGAAGGCAGACCACACACAAACAAACACACCCACTACAGCAAAAATGAGCAATCATCGTAAAAATTTGATTTTTCTAAGTGGGCTTATCCCATAGGAGAGAGACACACCCTATTTCGGGTCATCCCCTTCATGGGATTTTAGCTCTGTCAGTGTATGTCAAACATCTACTAATATTGTTAATAGCAGAACAGTCCCCAAAACTCCTAGTCATTGTCAGCGTGACCTTGCTAAAATAATGCTCAGCTATCCCACTTATCCTCAGCTGGGCCAAAATAGTTGTTAATACATTTAATCTTTGATTAGAAGAATTTCATAGGTTACACAGTGTATTGAAGTCAAGCCTCAATTAGAAATGATCGGTGACAAGCGTGGAATAGCCGCCTTTGGCTGTAGCCGCTTGTTGAACCTGTTATGTCAATGAAAATGTTGGTACAATTTTTCTGTAGTGACTGAAAGTTAGCAAAATTGAAGATCCTCGGATTTAAGAGTTCATAGATTTAACGACCTGTGGGCCTGATGGTATATGGAGTCCGTAAAATTAATGATCCGTGGCCTATTTGACTATAGAAGAAACCATCGATTATAATTAGCCTTTCCTGCCCAATATTTTTATTTTTTGAAAACAAACTTTTCTGTCACATCACAGGGCCATAGGGAACATTTATGTAAAGATTAATCCAAATCGTTCCATGTGATTGCCCCACTCCAGGGCTATAGCCAAACCCCTTCCCCTGGCCTAGCCCAATTCAAATCGATATCTTCTGGTCATATCCCAGAGTCATGGGCAACATTCATGCAACATTTTATTATACAGTGGAGCCCCTCTATTCAGAACCTCTGAAATGTGGACACCTCATTATACAGAATACTTCTGGAAAGTCCGGATTGCATTGCCATTGACTGCCATACATTTTAATCTCCTGAAATGCAGACACTCGTCTGTTCCATAAAACGGAAGAAAAAAAAACTTCATCAACTGGAAGTGGTAATATAATTTTTCACATTTTATACGGACATCTATTTTAGAAACAGGTAAATGGTCTGGCCATCCTTATCTAACCCAGGGTCCAGCACCCCAGCAACCTGTGAGTCATGGGTGAGATTATGGGACAACGGAGTAAAACTTTGGGGTGGGTATGGAGGTTTAGTCCTGAGCACGTGTTTGGTGGAGCAGTTGTTTTGTGTCAGTGCTCTCAAGGTTAGTTGTTGGAGTGTGAGATGGCTACTAAAAAAAATATTTCACTTGTCCCTAAAAATAAAATGTGGAAGTTATCAAGACGGCTGAGAGACAGAGTCATGAGGTGTGCGAAGGCTGAGCTCTTCCACTATGGCAAGACTCAAATCAGTGGAATTTTGAAGAACAGGGAGGCTTTGATGCAGCTTTATGAGTCTAATGCTAAAGATGATTTGTGCCAAGCAAGAAAGTGATTTCGCTTTTCTGAATATGCTGACTTCAATGATGTTCTGTAGCAGTGATATAAACTCTGTACCAAGAAGAATATGTATCCAGATGGTAGTCTGCCAGCTGAAAAGGCTGTGATAATTGCAGAACATCTTGGTCACACAAATTTCAAGGCTTCTAATGGCTGGCTTCATCGGTGGAGATCGAGAAATAATATAAAACAGGGAAAAATTTGTGGTGAATCTGGAGATGTTAGAAGTGACACTGATGCCTCTTGGAAGGAAAGATTACCTGAATTAGTTGAAGGTTTCAAAGCAGAGGACAGTTGAAATGTTGACGAAACAGGGCATTTCTGGAGAGCACTCCTTGATAAAGAATTGGGGAAGAAGAAGACAGAGTGCAAGGGGGCAAGAAAAGTAAGCAAAGGGGGCAAGAAAAGTAAGCGAAGGGTGACCATCGCTTTCATTGTTAATGGTGCAGGGGGATCTGAATCTCTTCCTATTGTAATTTGGCACACCAAAAATCCTCGTTGCTTCAATAGTGTCAGTAGAGAGTCTTTTCCAGCTATTTATTATAACCAAGCCAAGTCATGGATGATTGGGGAGATTTTGCATGGCATCCTTGGATCCATGAATCGTGACCTCATATCAAAAGGAAGATTTGTTGTACTGTTTATGGACAATGCAAGATGCCATCCCACTGACGTAGTTGGGAAATACAGAAACATCAAAATTGTGTTTCTACCACCCAATACAACTTTGAACCTACAACCCCTAGACTTGGGAATAATCCAGAATTTCAATCTGTTTTACCACAAGTTGCTCATGAGTTTTGTTTTAGTCAAGATTGAGGAACGTACAACAGCTTCAGATGTTGTCAAATCACTCACCATCCTCCATGCTATCAGGCGGATTGCTCAGGCTTGGAACACAGTCGAACTAAATGTGAAAAAAAAAAGTTTTTTGGAAAGGCAGGAATTCTAAATCATAATTTTCAAGTTGTTAGTCGGGTGGTTTGTATTGGGGATCCATTTCTGGGACTTGAAGGTGAAGAAGAGATGTTACAAGATGAAGAAGTGAACTTTTTGATTAGCCAGCTGCAGGTGGAAAATCCGTGCACAGCGAATGAAGTCACCTTGGTTGATGATGACTTGGCCATCTGTGCTGATCTTAGTGATGATAAATGGGAAGAAGACTTTCTGGCTGCAGTTTGTCCATCTAGTACCAAGTCCTCCCGTACTGAAGATAAAGTGGTAGCAGTGACATGGAACTAGAATGTGATGAAGAATTGGCAGATTTTTCACACACTACTAGATTTCGGAATTACGTGAGGCTATCACATGTCTTGAAGATGTCCATCACTTTTTTTGGACAACAAAAGACATATTAGTGAAGCAACAGAAGCCATGCCTTTGATGAGCACACTGACAATGCTACATTCAGTGAACTTTTCACATGCTACGCAAACCTCAATGTTGCAAATTATTAAAAAACTTTATGAATTAGAATTGAAACATGCTGTACTTGTAGTATTTATACATTGATGATAATATTTATTGAATTAACTCATTATCACATGCACAGAGTTGCTGCACTTGTGTTATATATGCATGTGATGATGGTAATTATTGTGTTATCCCATTTTCCTATGCATAAACTTCAAACCCCTGAAGTAAGGACACCCCATTTATCAGGACAAGTTTGAACTCCCCTAAGTATCTAGAATAAAGGGGTTCCACTGTAATCTGTAATGGCCCATACATTTAGGAGTTCCCGGACACACAGACAGGCATTGATGATATATAATCAGGATGCAGGATCATGCGATTCTAAAAATGAAAATTGACCACCAATATATATATATATATATATATATGATGTTTGTATTTGTGAAGAAACCTTCAACATTTCATAATGGCCTCTTCCTGTGGGTATTTCAGTAAAAATGGCACTAAGGCAAAACTCTTGTGCTTAGAGACAGAAAATCTGCCATGCTACACATCATGACTGTGAGCAACATGGGCTGCGTTCCACCTGGCCACACCTCCACCCATGGGCATGTTAGACTAAAAATAGTTTGTTTGTGTATATATTAGTATACATCCAAATTCCTGTCAAACCACCATACCAAATGAAACCAGCTCCTCAAGGGAGACACTTTTCACACTGAGGATGGGTTTTAGACAGCAATTTTTTTTTGTTACCAGGACACACAACTTTCTGTGGGGAAACAAGGCTAAAAATACCAAAAAAGAAAAAGAAAAAAAAAGTATTTAGGACAAACACTCCAATCAAGGAACCTAGGACTTGGCATGCACACAAGTTTCTAGGAGAACCATCAGACATGGGTTGGGCCATACATGGCCATACCTCTCCTTGTGGGCATGTCATTATATCCTGGGCAAGGTTAGTCTTGGTCCCAGACCCCTTTATTCACAGCATGCAAATAAAGTGGGTCTGGTGACTTGCTCGTGCATTCCATGTTTACGCCCACATTCTGGCGCAGACCAAAATAATTTTATAACGAGGTTTTAAAACAACCACACCTACCGCCAAGGTTGTAAAATTTTTCAAAGTGATTGAATGTTTCTGATGCCATCCCCAGTACCTGGTGCTACATATTTACCGCAAAACATAAGACCTCATGAATATGTAGCTCTGGTTAACCAAATGAGTGAATGTGGCTTTTATAGTTGCGTTCCACGGATGCCTAAGGAACACTGAATACACAGGCAAGTCACCGGACCCACTTTATTTGCGTGCTGGTGATGCAATACATCCAGTACTGTGAATGAAGGCGGGGTCTGGGACCGAGACTAGGGCAAGGTAAGGTATGTCTGCTAGTAGCTATATAGGATATATATAATTTTTTTCTTTCAAAAACATAACCAAGGAGAGGCAGCTATTATGAAATTCGATTATCTTTACTTAAATAATTGAAAAGGAATAAATATAATTACTTGTTGAGGCCTCTTGGATGAATTTTTTTCCTCTCCTGATCCAGACTTGTACACTATGGTCTGTGGGGCGACGTAGGAAGCATCTGGTCGACCTTCAATCTCCATACAGGCTTCCTTTGTGGCTGACAATGGTGGTGAGGTACTATTTTCGACCAAATTCAAACTCTCTTGCTGTTGCTCCGCCATTTTCTTGAACGCTTCCAAGAAACTGCCATCATTTTGAAATTTGTTAGACATCACCGCAGGCTGCCTGGTACCCTTTCGCTTCTTTATGCGCCCACCACTACCGCTGGTAACCTGGGCTGTAGAACTTTTCTGACTCCTTTTGCTGGACATCTTTCTAACGACTCCCACTGGTCGATTTGGTTTTATTGAGGGAGGTATTTATTCTAATTACGCGTAAATAAAAGGATGCTTGGGAAGGTACGCAAAAATTAAATATACACGCGGGGTTTGCAATCGCTTAGGTCATGAACCTTGCTAGAGGGGAATGCAAGTATTCTTCCCGTGCTCCTGATTTATCCCACCTTTATTGAGGGTCGGTCTGCTCTCGGTGGCGCTCTTCCATTCAACTATTCCTGGTAAATTTATAAAATTATGTTAAATACTGTTTTCAGAGGTTTTCAGCCTCCTTTCTTACAGTAGCTATGGCTTCTAGAGACCAAGACCAGAAGGTTGCTTTCAACATAGCTCGACACCTTCACTCGCAAATATCGTCTGGGAATCTAAGTGATGAAGAACGGGAAGGAGTAGAAAGTAAGCCCTTATGTTTGTGGTAATATTGACATTACACAGTTAAGATCCTGTTGTAGTCTACAACACAGCTGTTGATATCAAATTTCTACCACCTTGCTTTATGAACTCTGGGACCTAAAAAATTCATGCTGCCAGATACTTTCACTTCAAGATTCCTTCCATAAGCTTCTAGTTGGTTCTCCCATGTAGCACCATAATTTTCTCAGTGGTAAAGCACAGATAATATATATATATTATTATTTGTGCTGCATACCTGCCTGCTTGCCTGCTTGCCTGCCTGCCTGCCTGCCTGCTTGCCTGCCTGTCTGCCTGCCTGCTTGCCTGCCTGCCTGCCTGCCTGCCTGCCTGCCTGCTTGCCTGCCTGTCTGCCTGCCTGCTTGCCTGCCTGTCTGCCTGCCTGCTTGCCTGCCTGTCTGCCTGCCTGCTTGCCTGCCTGTCTGCCTGCTTGCTTGCCTGCCTGCCTGCTTGCCTGCCTGCCTACTTGCCTGCCTGCCTGTTTTCCTGCCTGCCTGCTTGTATGACTGTACATGCCTCTAACAGTCAGAAAAATGAAAGTGACCGAAGGTCTCACGACCATCATTCAAATTACAGAAAAAAAAAGTTAGAAAAGGTTAGGGTCAAGACCAAGAATTGCACTTTGGGCAATTTTTTTTTTTGTGAGACAGATAGGTAAAGGTCAACAAAATAACAACGTCATCTTAGAATGGATTAAAATTCCCATGACTTACAACCAAGAAATAAAATAAAGAGGACATGTAGAAAATGGAATTTACCCATGCATGCAGCTGAGAAGGAAACAGTTTGAGAAGACAAAACGTTCACTTTTTTTTTTACAGCGATAACAGTGAAAGCCTACTAGCACCTTCCTTCGGTGGGGAGCGAAAAATTCAGTGTGAATATCTTGAAAGTGCAAACAAAATTCAAACCCTTTTACCTAGATATCTGAAACATGGCATGCATACACAGCTGACTGCAATAGTTCCATTTGCTGGACGACCAGGGGCTTGTCCAACTGACATTAGAGAGTTTTACAGTATAGAGGTCTGGGTCCAGAAGATAGTATAACTCTCCAGCAATTGTGAGAAAGTAAAATGACAGAAATAATTCCAAAAATGGCATTAATGGTGACATAATACAAACCTGTTGAGAAAAATACAATAGGAATTTGAATATTTCTTCACTAGATATTTATGCTAAATTTTGCCTAGTATATATGTCTGTGTGTCAACACAGTTATTACAAATTTTTAGTGTAATAAATAATACCATAAATTTCGATCATAGCAACTGCAATGGATATTTTAATGAATAGTTCAGCAGCTTAGTTCTTGCAATATAAAATGGAATATATTTGGATTGAGATTTGAATTGAATTTCTGCATTTGATCTGGGGTTGACAACTGAGGGGATCCAATTGCATCTGGCCCATGAGATTTTGAAGGCTTTGATGGGTCCATCTGTTGATTGCTAAGTTTAATAAGTTGTTTTACTAGTTCAGTTCAATTTGAACTAAGTTTGTATGTTTCCAAAAAAAAAAAAAGATGAAAAAAGAGAGTAAAAAGTCAAAAGGGTCCTGCAATCTTCAATATCCTCTGAAGAAAGAACATATCATTTTAAAGAGAATTTGTAAGGTGATGATGGTATCTTGTTTTGGATGTACTGCGGAGACGCAGCTGGTTGCTTTTTATCATAGGTTCTCATTAATAATGATAGCTTTGTCTCTGCCAATATGGCTGGCTGATTCCTGCTCTCTGAGTGTCCCCATAACACTATCCTAGCTTGAATAGTGTGTGTAACAAGTGTTAAGCATTTACTCACCCACACAGTAGCTGCCTGGCTTGTATGAATTCCTAACAGTGTCTTGGCCACCGCCTCTGAGGGTATCTACATTCAAGTGTCATTGAAGCTTCTGCACTCATAGAACTTCACACCACAAAACTCAAGACACAAACTTCTCCACCTTCTGCAGGTCATTCTCCTTTGAATATTCAGCTTCCCTCCAATGGAGATGACAATATAACACACAACAACGCATACAACATCCAATCACTTAATTACAGATACATACATTATCCTGCTTCAATCACTAAACAACAAGAGTGGACCTTCACCAAGACATGTGGCAAATGATTGCTATAGTATTTATTAATGCATAAGGTTATGGACTAGTTAAAATAATTATTTAGAACACTTAAGATGATGTTAAAGTGGTAAAAGTTAAAACTTTTGGGTTTCCATACAGTAAAAGCACTTAGATGTAACCACAGGTAACAACTAACTTTTGGGCTTCCATCAGTAAATGTACTTAGTTGTAGCAACAAGTTTCAATAAACTTATGTTTCCATGCAGTAAATTATTTGTTAAATATCCATTCTTGACAAAAAACTTGTCAATGTATCCCCCACCATTCCAAGTGTTCTTAGACCTGTGTGTCACAGGTAAAAATGAATTTTGTATTTTAGTGCAACAGGAAAGGGTAAAAATTAGTAAAAAATATTAGGCGACTGCTCTGTGTGCCTGAGTTTGTGAATTTGAATGAAAAAAAAAGTCTCCTTCAAATGTTAGCTGGTTTAGCTTTCCAGTGACTCAAAGTGAAGGCTGTTACAGAGTAAAAAGAGCAAGCTCAGCATTTCAATAGTTTTAAAAAATATTCAAACTTTAAAGTCAGTGGAATACACCACTCAATTCTTTCAGGTGCAGGTAAAAACTTTTTCCCGATGAATGTTTGGAGAACACCTTAAGGAATTCCAGCAATGAAGTTCAATACCAGTTAGGCTAATTACTGCTAGTGTGGTGATATGATGGTTATGTGGAGTTTGTGTAGAGCTAACTTTGAATGATTCTTAACTGAATGAGATATTCTGAGCATGAGTCCTATTAACTCAGGAATTCTAGCAGGCAATCTGGCAAAATGGAGATTGATTGAGGCTCAAATGAAAGAAGAAAAGAAAAAAAGAGCCGGAGTGTATGTTTTATGCTGTTGTAATATTCTTGGAAGAGACCTCATGCATCTATCAGTTTTTTTTTCTCTCTATGAATTGTCAGCTATAAATTAATTTCATTAAGAAAAGAAAAAGTAAAGTTCAAGTTGGATCAGAGTCTAAAAAGTCAGGACAAGTACTTCAACTTCACCATGCGTTATTAGTCTAGCAAGGTTGATCTCCCTGATTACTATTCATATTAGGGCAAGACAATGACGACCATTACCAACCATCATTGTGCAAAGCCAAGTGGCGCCCATTGGGGGATAAAACAAATGTACTTTCAATTTTTAAAAGATAATTTGATACCTTCAGCAACAGTTTTGTTTAATGCTCGTGTAGGTTATGTTTAGTTCATTTAACTTATGCATGAGCATAGCAAAACAGAGTAAATTATGCACAGCAACTGAGGCTTTGCTATGGCTCTATTGCTATCCAGGCTCATCATAGAGAGATTTTTATCTGGTGGCTTCACTTTGCAACATGACCCAATGCAAGACCTGTTACAAAGCAAAATTGTGAGAGTGTTACTATTAACTGAGCGATGAGTTAAAATAAAGACTTTAATGTTAAGTTAAACTATTTCTATGGTGGTCAATTTGCATCAATAGAGTTTAATGGTGTTGATGTAAATTGCTTTAGTGGGTTTCTTGTTGACAATGAACCATATCGTCTAATTCACGATGACGTTAGGTAACACTTGCCAAATCTATGTGGACACTTTTCTAGTATTAATTAATAATCTAATTATGTTTATATCCTTTTGTTTGCCCATCTGTTTTGTGTTTTCCTAAATGTTTGTTGTTGCAATGGTTGCTATATGTTTCCTGACTAGTTGCCATGCAGTGTATCTGTCAAGCGTATGGTGTGAACTTGCGGAATGAGATGGACAAACGGAAGTACAACATCAGACCTACACTGCACGTAAGACCAAGTTAAATCCACTTAGGGGTTGTTATTCCATTAAGTTGTGACTGATATCATGTATTTGTGTTGTAATGTCCACTTAGGGGTTGAGGGGGAGGGGAGGGGAGGGGAGAGGGAGAGAGTATGTTGGTATGTTCAGTTAGGTAAGGGTTGATGAAGAAATGGAGTATTTGACACTAATCCATTACCACGACTTCACTGTTTCTGGATAATCTATATTATTATTATTATTTGTGCTATATGCTTACCTGCCCGAAAATTTTTATTTTTGAACCCTGGGTCCCACAACCACTTTTCCAACTATGTTGGGCTCCCTGCATCACCTTGTCCTCACAGATGGTCTCATAATTCCCAACACAAAGGGCATGAAAAATGTTAGGGTCCAACTATAAATGGTACGCTGGGCAATTTTTTTTTGCATAATAGAATGGGTAAGAGATTCAGAAAAGTTGCAGAAATTCTATTTGTTGGACAGTGGCTTCATTATTTTCCATTAGTATATAATTTTTTTTTTTAGTGCCAATTTCCTGCTTGCGTGCATACCTGCCAGAAAAACATTTAAATGTGAGGTCCCACAACTACCATTCAATTTGCATTCCACTACCTACATTGTCCTGTCCTTGCAGACAGTCAATGATCAGGGCCAACTAAAAATCCTACTTCAAACACTTTTTGGGAAAGAAATGGATAAAAGGTGGACAACTGGACTAAATAGCAGATAGAAGGCCAAAAAAAACATTCAGTTGACTCTGGGATTAGCATGGGCTGGGTCCCACCAGTCCACACCTCAATCTGTAGGCATGTCCATATGTGTTTCTGTTTGTCGTACAACTGGTGGCTCGTTTAATTACAAATATATATTACAAGCACAGCTGCAATAGTTCTGTTTAATTTAACAGATGATGCCTTAATTATTGCAAGCAGATCGGCAATGAGCCACTGATTGGATTTTAATTGATCAAGGGAGAACATGAAAACAATGACTGCTAAATTATAGTTCTGTGCGCTATCTATTGGTACTCCCATTAATTGGTAACTCATGATTAATGAATCAGTTCTGGATTAGATCAGGGCACTAATGGGCTAGGATTCCAAGGCAGAAGGAAACACATTTTCATCAACCTTGGATACTGACAACTCGCCCTACGGGCAGTGCTTCATTCCGTTAAATCCCGATGGTGTAACAATTGCCCCATTAGTGTAACAATTGCCCCATTAGTGTAACAGTATAACCAATTAATATAACCACAAGAAATAATCTTAAGTACTATTTATGACATCTTTAGCCTGCCACGCTCACAAATTTGAACGAATCCTTTAGCAAGGACATGCAGTGAGGTGCCCTAATCCATCTCTTAAAGTTATGCTAAGATACCTCCAGCGGTTTGGAAAGAGTTGGAGTCCGCACATGTTGACAGGGAGAGACAAACAAATTGTGAATTTTCACACATGCTGACAGGGAGAGACAAACAAATTGTGAATTTTCAATGCTTTCTATTGAGGCCTAACCCTCACTAAGAAAAAACAATCTGTGAGTTGGAGAATTACCTAAACACTTCATTACGGCCTATACCAGCTATTCAACATCGCCATCTACACCAACATTAAGAATCTATTTTCAGTTTAGTGATTTAAGCTTTGGAGCAAGGAATCCTGAGTTTAAGATACAGCTTGTCCTAAGACTACCTTAATAACTTCACACATAGAGTGGAGCCTTCTCTGAAATGGTAACAATATGTGTGAAAAGCCTTGAGAGTGAAGAGCCCTCCATTCTTTTCATAAAATAGAGCTTTTAGCTAAACCTCATTTCATGATCAAATCTTAAATATCTTTCTTCTTTTTTTTTCATTATTATTATTTGCTTATTTTCAGATTATGTTTTATGAAAGGTTTTCGTGCTCTTATATTTCTATAGGAGTTGGTGGTGGGAATTGATTCTGATATCAGTGATGAAGATAAAGGGGTAGCTGAGGCCTACAAACAGGATGGTAAGATTGGAGGGTGTGGTTCATCATGTATAGTGAGATATTTCTGGTGGATATGTCAACTTTGAAGGGGGGGGGGGGAGAGAGAGGTTATGGGGAATCAATCTAGTGATCCTGAGGCCAAGCTTCACTGACTGTTCTCTCTCCTCCCCTGGCTTTACTTACTGTTCTCTCTTCTCCCCTGGCTTTATTGACTGTTCTCTCTCCTCCCCAGGCTTTACTGAGTGTTCTCTCTCCTCCCCAGGCTTTACTGAGTGTTCTCTCTCCTCCCCAGGCTTTACTGAGTGTTCTCTCTCCTCCCCAGGCTTTACTGACTGTTCTCTCTCCTCCCCAAGCTTTACTGATTGCTCTCTCTCCTCCCAGGCTTTACTGACTGTTCTCTCTCTTCCCCTGGCTTTACTGAGTGTTCTCTCTCCTCCCCAGGCTTTACTGACTGTTCTCTCTTCTCCCCAGGCTTTACTGACTGCTCTCTCTCCTCCCCAGGCTTTACTGAGTGTTCTCTCTCCTCCCCTGGCTTTACTGACTGACGACCATTTTCAAGAGTTATGAACCTGAACCAATATCTTCTCTGTGTGCCATCTCTGTATACATTGAACCTCTGCAGCATTAGCATGTCTATCCTCCTTCCTGTTCACTCCCACTCTCCTCAAGATCATAATGATGGTGTTATCTTCAGTGGAACGTTTTATCAACCCCAACTCAGTACAACTGATGATCCTTTCCATTTTACAATTTCACACCGGCACAAAGCCAATGAATGATATTCTTGTATTTTCAGACAGTTGGCTGTACAGTAATATATGTGGAGGCATGCACACCTACTTCAACCTGCCTCAACCCAGTGTGATGTTGGTCCAGTGTGTGTCCACATAGAGCTATTGTCAACCTACCTCAACTCAGTGTGGTGTTGGTCCAGGCAACTTGTAGTTGGGTGGCTTAAATAAGTTGAACTGTCACAAAGGTCGGAGCAGATATTTTGTTTTAAAAATTGTTGTTTATTCCTGATGTTTTCCTGCAGGCAATGTGCATTTGAAGGCTAATCGTGTTGAAGAAGCTTTGGAATGTTACACTAAGGCTCTAACAATAGATCCCAACAATCCAACATACTTTTGCAACAGGTATGTATGCATATAGACATACTTGGGCATGTATATATGTATATATACATGCCCACAGGAAGAGGTGTGGTCAGGTGGTACTCAGTCCATGTTAACCCCCAGAGTCTAGCTGTGTATGCATACCAAGTTTCCGGTCTGTAGGTCTAAAAACTTTATCTGACCATAAGTACCAAATTTCAGCCTGATTGGTCTTTTAATGGGCTTTTGCAGCCAAAAAACTTGTGTTTGTGGCTATGATAAAACCACACCCACTGCCACACCCACACCCACTGCCACACCCACACCCACTGCCACACCCACACCCACTGCCACACCCACATGCAATTAATAATACTCATCCTGGTACTTGGAGACCACATGCCAAATTTCAGCCTGATTGGTCCTGCGGTTTGGCAGTGAAAACAATTTAAGCATACACACATTCACACACGAATGGAGCTACACACACGAATGGAGCTACACACACGAATGGAGCTACACACGCATATGGAGCTACACACGCATATGGAGCTCCTATCTATAAGTAGATAGGAGCTCCATACGACTAACTTTACTGCTCATCAGTTAGAGTTGGCTGGTGTCTAATCTATTTGGAAAATATGAATTTTTTTTTTGATTTTATAGCGACATTTCCAACAATGTGAGCAGAATTAGATTTAGTGACATTCTTTCTCTGACATGCTTTATTTATTTTTATGTAGAAATGTTTTTTGCCTCTAACATTTTTGATGTGACAATGTCACAAACCCTTCTCCAGTGACACCCTTCCTTTTTCATGTTTATCAAGTCACTTTCAATAGAGTCAAGAAAATCAGCATCACATAATAATCTGCTTCACATAATGAAAAACTGAGCACAAGTTACCATATATGTACATAATGTGCAACTGTCCTCCCACCATCAACCAATCATATTCCTCTATTTCAGCTAATCAACTACAACAGTCAATAACAATGCAACCTGCCCTTTACAACAATCAACACTAATACAACCTACACCTTATATCCATAAAATGCATAACTGACATGGTGTGATACAATCAATAGTAATTCTAATAATATTCCCAATAATAACACCACTAAAAGGTTCCTATAGTTTCTTGACTCCATCACACCACCTTCCCCCTCTCCTGCGATGATGCAGTCATCAAACTCTCTCTCGAACTGGATAATGCATCAATATTTCCATGCATCCTCCCGGGTCTATACTTCACTATGAACCTGTAGGGTTGTAAGCTTCTCCACCGAGTCAATCTAGAGTTGTCCGCCTTCATTTTGTTCTTCTACTCCAGTGCTTGATGGTTGGTCATGACTGTGAACTTCCTCCCCAGTATGTGTACCCTGAAGGCCGGTACCCCCAGCTTCACTGCCAGACACTCCTTCTCCACTGTGCTAATCTCTCTTCCCTTGGCAAGAACTTCCTACTAAAGTAGGCTATGGGATGCTCCTCCCTGTTCTCATCCACTTGACACAACACTGCCCCCATCCCTCGATCTGATGCATCAGTTTGCACTACAAACTCACGACCATAGTCTGGGCTGTGTAACACTGGTCCACCAGATAAAGTTGCCTTCAACTTCACGAACACTTCACCACATTCTTCTTTCAACTTTACTCATGCAGGTCGATCCTTCCTAGTCATGTCTGTCTATACAGTAGCTATTACAGAATATTGGGGAATAGAACGTCTGTAGTAGCCACTTAATCCAAAAACATTCTCACATCCTTCTTGGTTCTGGACACCTCACACCTCCTAACTGCCTCAATCTTGTCCCCTTGTGGTCTAATTTCTTCACCACCCACTACATAACCTAAGTAAGCACACCTCATCCCCATCTGTCACTTTTCTGGCTTGGCAGTCTCTCCTCCATGGCAAGCAGTCTCTCCTCCATGGCAGGCAGTCTCTCCTCCATGGCAGGCAGTCTCTCCTCCATGGCAGGTAGTCTCCCTTTCATGGCAGGCAGTCTCTCCCCCATGGCAGGCAGTCTCTCATCCATGGCAGGCAGTGTTTGCTAATGCCAGAGTCTCCCTCACTCTATCTAGAGTCTCATCAGTCTGCTGCACTTCCTTAAATTCTTCTCCACTCATCTCCAGCCTATGTCGTTGCTCATCCTCCAACCTCTGCCCATTATGCAGTTTCTTCTCAGACTAGGTCTTCTTCACTCTGTCCTTTACATCCTGGAACAAATCATCATCAAACTGAAAGATGGACTCCACCTCATCCTCAAGCTCCACTGTGTTCAATGTCACTTGGGAACTTTCATTGAGTTTCTTCTCCCTCTCCTCTTCAGTGTGTTGCCTCTGAATCTGTGCACTGGTCACCACCAGACACTTCTCCTCTGGAGCACTCACAAGCTCCATCAGTTCAGACACATCATCCATGGCTGCATAGGCCTATTGAGCCTTGACAGCTAGTTGGGGTGCCGAGGCAAGACTCCACTGGTCTTCTGGCACCTCATATGCTATCATCACCCTCTCAAATGTGTTAAGGAAGGACTCCATATCTTCACCTTCCATCCTCTGGAGCCTTGGGGTGTCTCTTGCCCTGTCCCTCGGTCTTAAGGTTGCCATGATCTCTCCAAGTGCACTGAGCTCCACCACTCGCTGCTTTGCCATTTCTGCCATCTTCAACCTGTGCTGATTTGCCTCCTCTCTCCTAGCCTTAGCCTCTGTCGCCATCAAGCGAATTAAATCATCCATGCTTGGTGTTGCCATACTTCTGTACTCTCTACCACTCTGTGTAGTCATGCACTCTTTGGCCTTTGCCAAGCTCTTTTTCGGTAGCTAAACTAAAAAAAACAAACACCTGGGAACGTGATAGTTCAGCTGACAATCTCTATCCCACCGCTGCCACCAAATGTCACAAACCCTTCTCCAGTGACACCCTTTATTTTTTACGTTTATCAAGTCACTTTCAATAGAGTCAAAAAAATCAGCATCACATAATAATCTGCTTCACATAATGAAAAACTGAGCACAAGTTACCATATATGTACATAATGTGCAACTGTCCTCCCACCATCAACCAATCATATTCCTCTATTTCAGCTAATCAACTACAACAGTCAATAACGATGCAACCTGCCCTTTACAACAATCAACACTAAGACAACCTACACCTTACATCCATAAACGCATAACTGACATGGTGTGATACAATCAATAGTAATTCTAATAGGATTTCCAATAATAACACCACTAAAAGATTCCTATAGTTTCTTGACTTTGTCACAAACCATAAGACTATTTCAAGGTTGTTATTGTCTTCCCTGGGGCCTTCTATACTTTATTTCAGTAAACAAGCCAGCTTTTTATCGAGAAATTGGTAGTGCATATATCTGGACTGGTGAACTTGATTAAGGTCTCCTGGATGAGTATGTTATAGCAGTGATTCAATAGTTGTTTTAGCATGTGGTGTAATGTTCTGATTCCATTCTATTGTCTTCATGATAATGCAAATTATACCTCCAATCCTTTCCCTTTTTTCCCTCGCCTTTTTTCTACCCCTTTTCTTCCTTTCCTTCTTTATTTTCACTTTTCTTTCTTCCTCCTCTCTCTTTTCCTTTCTCCTTTCCTCTCTCCTTTCCTCTTTCCCTCTCCCTTCCTTCTCCTTCCCTCTCCCTTCCTTCTCTTTCCCTCTCCCTTCCTTCTCCTTCCCTCTCCCTTCCTTCTCCTTCCCTTTCCCTTCCTTCTCTTTCCCTCTCCCTTCCTTCTCCTTCCCTCTCCCTTCCTTCTCCTTCCCTCTCCCTTCCTTCTCCTTCCCTCTCCCTTCCTTCTCCTTCCCTCTCCCTTCCTTCTCCTTCCCTCTCCCTTCCTTCTCCTTCCCTCTTCCTTCCTGTCTCTCTCCTTCCCTCTACCTACCCATATCTAAACCTCCTCCTCCTCCTATCCTCTTTCCTTCTTCAGAGCTGCCACTAACATCAAACTAGACAAGCTTGACTTGGCCATCACAGACTGCCAGAAGGCACTATCTCTTAACCCTGACTATGCCAGAGCACATGGACGTCTGGGGTAAGCCCTGTCATGTCTGCATACCCTGTGGACGTGTGTGGTGTGCATTTAATACAGTATCTCTATCGTAAATTAGTTTCCAGCTGGTACTCAGCTGTGTTCACTAACTCTTAATTAAGAAGATACTCTAACATTGATTTCGTGTCTTCAGAGGCTTCAAATGTTTGAAGTATTGAAAGGTCTGCTCAGATCAGATCTTATTAAGATTTTTTTGAAGGATTCATAGCCCCTGGATATAATATTGATTCAAGGGGTTTATCCCTTTGATCAAAACAGGTGTAGGACATTTTGTGAGGGGGAGGGAATAGGAGTGGTTGGATTAAAAAATTTTTTTTTTTTTTTTTTTTTTTTTAATTTTTTTTATTTTTTATGAACACACCTTCAGAATAAGTTTTCACAGCATTCGTGGGTGGAGAAGGTCCCTAGTTGCTCAGTTCATGATAGGTAGCTGATGAAAAAGCTTGTGGTGCTGTAAATGTGTGTAGTTCCAACCCAATCTCGCTTTGAAAACTTTCATTGTGATGGCATAATTCCAGGAGTGTCTGATGCAGGTTTGGAGTCTCTTGAACTATACCCTTTACTAAATAATCATCGGCGCAGTGTGCATGAAAATGGTACAATTTTGCCTATTAGCTGGAAAGTTTATAATCAATGCTATAAAATGTGCTGAGGACAGCTCTGAGACAGCAACACAGTGGTGCGTCATCAATGATATGCTTGAGATACCGAATTTTTTGGTTTCAATGTTATATTAAAAGTATATCTCTATTTGTGTGAAAGGTTATAAATTTCTATTTCATTTAAAAAAAATTTTTTTTTCTCGACAGTGATTTATAATTTCAACCATGGCTTAGAATCACACATCAAATCTTCCTCGTTGGTTTCTTGTATATTTGGATGAAGGAAGTAAAGACATGGTAAAGTGAAGGAAAATGAAAACAGGGCTGAAGGAAATGTGCCCTGCTAGGTTGATATGTCTGATTGTACAGCGCAGTGTTTACTAATGCAGGCACTCTAAATATGTGTAGAGCACTTACGCCAACTGATACTCCATAGTTGTACTACCCCCAAAATTGTAGATCTCCTTTAAAATACGAATAGCTTCCTGCAAGGGAAAGGCTCACTCTTTTGTTTCATTCTGTTAAAACTTTGGATTGTGTGTGTGTGGGTGGTGGGTGGGTGCGTGTGCGGTGTGTGTGTGCGCATTGCATGTGCGGTGTGTGTGCGGTGAGTTGGTGGGAGCCTGCGAATAAGAAACAGATGTGTTGAACCTTGGTCCCCAATTTTTAGAAGGAGGGTGACCACTACTGTATCGAGGTGGGGTGAGGCGAGGCGAGGCGATGTGTGTTTACAGTAGTCGATGCAAATCAGAGCTGACCAGAATAAACTACTCATTTCAAACAGGAAATACAAAAAACACCACTCTTGAATACCTTTTTTGTTTTCTTAGTTTTTAATTATGGTGCAAAGTTTTCTAAGTGCATGTTTAATTGTGACCATTGCTGTAAGTTTAGAGTTACAGTGTTATGTTTTATGTGTCAGGGCAGTGTGTATCTCATTGTTCATTTCTATTATCTTTGTAGGTTCATCTACAGTACGCAGGGCAAGTTACAGCAATCCAGAGACTGCTTCAAGAAGGTGTGCTCTATATAAGAAGAAAATATTGGGATTTGGGTAGGGGGTGGGGTGGGGGGGGGGGGAGAGAGAAGCATGCTCTATACAATTATATACTTAAATGATTCTGATTTGTGTTTTCGAAAAATTATGTTGTCGTCCTGCCAGGCAATTCTACTGGATCCTGATAATCCAAATTACGGTGCAAATCTTCAAACTGTGGAAGATCGGATTAGGGGGCCCTCCCAACCCACCCCACAGGCTGAGCAGCGTGGCAACCAGGAAGGAAGTGGAGGCGGAGCAGCGGGAAATAACCCACTTGGAGGTGAGAGGGAGGGGATGTGGGTGAGTGAGTGTTTCATGTTTTAGGAAATTGAGAATGGGGAGATGGAGAAAGAAAGGGTGGGTATTTTTGAGGGTACTTTGAGTGAAATGAAGCAGATGGCGGGAGTATGTATGTGCACATGTGTGCAGAGTGGAGGATGGATGTGTATACACATGTGTGTAGCAGAGTGGAGGGAGGATGTGTGTGCACGTGTGCAGAGTGGAGGGAGGATGTGTGTGCACATATGTGCAGAGTGGAGGGAGGATGTGTGTGCACATGTGTGTAGCAGATGGCGGGAGGATATGTGTGCACATCTGTGCAGAGTGGAGATGAGTGGGAACAGAAGGGAATGAGAGGATGTAGAACTAGAGGCTTTGAGTAGATAATTGTCACCAGCCTTGGAGAAGTATATGGCAGAGAGGAGAGGAGGGAACTCAGAGAGAGCAGGTGGGTTGAGACTATCAACTGTGGATAGAAATAGGTAAAGGGTTTAATCGGAGTGAGGTGGTATTTTGCAAATGAATGATTATGTATACAAATCATCATCAGCTTGTTCTCATCTATACAACCCTCTGTATCCCTACATTTTATATATAGTTAAGATCATATCTCTAATAACTTAGTTGCAATGCATCAAAATACACAGGTGGACGTATGTTATTTTTTGCCTACTAATGGTTTGTTCAATACTAGTTCATTAGGTGATATTATCTAAGTTCAATTGTGACTCTCTTTACTTCTCTGTTTGCACTCACCCACCCACTGACTTGGCCCTCAGCTATGCTTGGAGGGGGAATGGGAGGGCTGCTGCAGAACCCCGCCTTCATGAACATGGCCAGCTCACTCATGCAGAACCCTAACTTCCAGAGCATGTAAGTGTGTGTGTGTGTGTGTGTGTGTGTGTGTGTGTGTGTGTGTGTGTGTGTGTGTGCGCGTGTGCGTGTGTGCACGCATGTGTGTGGGTGCGTGCATGCGTGTGGTGTGTATGCGTGTGGTGTGCATGCATGTGGTGTGCATGCATGTGGTGTGCATGCATGTGGTGTGCATGCGTGTGGTGTGCATGCGTGTGGTGTGCATGCTTGTGGTGTGCATGCTTGGGATGGTGGATGGATGGGTGGGGCATATCTGTGGGGATCTAAATTTATTTGTAGACCTCTCATTGTAACTGACTTTGCTGCTTGCAAGACCTCTGGCATTACAAGATGCCCATTTTCAATGCATGGACTATCTTCATTGATCTTGCTTGTAAGCAAATCAGCAATAGTGTCTGGAGATAATCATGTGTGTTCTGTTTCAATCCTGTGACCAAACTGAACTGTTCATCAGTCTATCTGGGTTGACATGTGGGTGTGGCATGACCAGTATAGTTTTTGCCAAGCTACATCATCTGAGCTGAGAGGTATCAAAAATAGCTTTAATTTTTTCAATTTGTTGGGGACCAGATTAGATGGGAGAAGCAGTATTTCTTAATGGTGGACTAGCCCTTCTTTCACCTTGCTCTCCCAACTAAAAGGTTTCTGCCGCCAGAGACTATTTTAGTTATAAGTCGAACTAGTTGTAACCTGAGCAATTTAGGTTTTCTTAGTACTAGTGTCAACAGACTTGCATCATAGCATAGACACTATTAATATGGCTCAGGCTGAGCTTTTAAAGGCGCACCCAGGCCTCACAAAGAAACGACAGAATTACACAATAAACTAATAATTACACAAAACAATTTCCACCTTTATCTGGTACATAAACTTCAATATTTCAACTTGTTTTCTGTTGAACACAAAAGCATTATCCTTAGTGATGTCATAGGTGTTGATCCCAACACCATTACTATATTTTACATTGCTTAATGTCCAAATGTAATTTTATGCTGAATTAGCTATATCTGTCCTCACAGTTCCTGTTCAAAATAATTCTGCACCTTCAGCACTCCCAAGCCATTGCTGTGTTTATAATTTGTTTGTGTTTATAATTTGTTTGTGTTTATAATTTGTTTGTGTTTATAATTTGTTTGTGTTTATAATTTGTTTGTTTATAATTTGTTTGTGTTTATAATTTGTTTGTTTATAATTTGTTTGTGTTTACTCCTGTTAAGGAGGAGGTGCCACTGCTAGTTTATTTGTTTGATGCATTTAATCACCTGTGGGCTAATAATATTAATAGAATATTGCAAAGTTTAATGATAATCACTTTCATATTGCCAGAGGCCAAAGTTAAAGTATGAAGTTGCCCAGAATTCTTTTTTTTTCTATTTCACTCATTCCCCCCCCCCCCCCTCCCCAAAAGTTGACTAATAAATAAATTAAAAAAATTTTAAAAATTAAATAATACATTTAATAAATTAAGTAAGCACACCATTCATCATTACGTAACGCCCTTCCTCCACAGCCCCAGGAAGCTCAGGTAGCAGTCCCAGTCAGAGCAGAGAATAGATGACATAGTAGGAGCACTTACTTACACTTATGATGTGTTCAAGATGGTGGCAATCAGTGCAAGAGTAAACACTTTATCTGTCTCCTTTTTGTGTGCCTCCAGGGCCTCCCAGATGATGTCCCAGGTGATGACTCCTCCCAGTGAGGGGGCTCCTGCTGGCAGCAACCCAGTCTCACCAGGGATTATGTGAGTATAGAGCATAGATTCTCAACCAGGGGTAAATTTATCCCCCAAGGGGGGGGGGTGGGAAATGACATGGCATGGGGTAAATAATAGTAGCTCCTCTAAAAAATGAACTGGTTGACTCAATTAAAGGAGGTACAATACCATAATTTTAATGATTTCTGTCAAAATGAAATAATTTTAAAAAAATTTTATATTATTGGAAAGCTTATGAAATATGCTATCAATTGATAGTAAAATTACCTCTATAGGATAAACCCCCCCCCCCCCCCCCCCCCAAAAAAAAAAGAAGTTGACCATACAAAACATCTCCTGGATAATTAAAGAGTTACAGTATTGTATCCCCTATAGTTGGTTAACCTAGCATATGTCTCAAGGAGACAGAAAGTAGGAAAGATATATACTGATATAGTTCACATCCTTACATTTTACTATGGGTTTTGTTTGTACACATGCATAAGGTCATGATGGTGAGGTCTCCAGTCAGAGGGGAAGGTGGAATTACAAAATAGTGAAAAATAGTGAAAAAACAGTGTACTAATACCCATAACCATAGATACATTTCAACAGTGATTTCTCAAAAAAAGCTGTTACTTTTTTATTTTTTTATTTTTTAACTGTAAAAAAAATTATGTTGTGGGTAAACTTTCATGTATACTGCTTTATTATATATCATTCTGTAGTGCATTGTTATGTCACACCTATATTTCTGACTGGTCAGTTTAACAGCTTCTGTGTGGGTGTTGTGGCTAATTTGTACTCATTGCACACTTTGGTGGTTACTCCAGCTTGTGTCCATAAAAGGCAACTAACAACTGGTTCTATTTTTTGAGTGGGAATCTGTCTTGTGACCAAGGGTCTAATATTTGAGTACAACTTGTATACTAGGTAAAAATTAACTGTATAGGATAAATTAAAAAAAAAGTTATGACTGATACAAAATATCTCATGCATGATTAATGAGTTATGGTATTGCACCCACTTTATCAGCAGTGCCCCACTGATCTGTTGTTTCTGTTGAATTTCTTTTTTTGCTCTACGATTTGACTATATAATTTCCTTTCTTATCAAAATATATTATTACTATATTGCATACAATACCTAGATAATAAATGTGTTTTTTTTTTAATCTTCTTAATTTTTGGAACTTTTATGATGGCTATGCATTTTTGTATGGGAATAAGAGGGTAATGTCGAAATATTTGATGCTGAGGAGGTAAATGTGCTAACTATAAAACCATCTAGCTTAGCTTATAGTTGCTTAGCTAAACTTTTTATAGCCGGCTAAACTATTGTACCGTGGAGCTAATAAGCCATTGTACGAGCTAATAAATTATTGTAGTATGGGCTAGCAGCTATTGTACCTACTAACTATTAAACAGTAGCCAGCTAAGTTGTATAAACTCTCCTTCAGCTGGGTTTTCCTCAGTATCCATCTTCTTTCTTCTCTGTGATTTGCAAGGCCTCCTGCAACTTACAATTTGTAGAAACAGTGAGGGAGAAGATCCCTTAAATATAAAAAAATTACAGCTGTGTTCAAATGATTGCCCGTGATCACATGCGCACTCCACTCCCCCCACCCAATATTAGTTCCTGCTCATGCTGCAGGTAAGGGAGGATATGCAATAAGCTACATTTGGTGTATTTTTTTTCGAAGTTGACGTTCATATCAAGCGACTGAACTCTTTGGGGCTGTCTTTTGTGAGTGAAATAAAATGTAGACAAACAATAATTCATGGTATGGAAACAACTATATCCAGTGAAATGAATATTTTCTTTCTCTAAAACTTTAATACAATCTGCAAAGACATGCATTTAGAAATATGAAAATGATTTATACTTCCCTTAGTGGATAGCAATAGTGGATATTCACTGAGTAGTAGAAAGATGTCTATGTCGGAATAGAACAAAACTATACTTGTAGAATGTTTGTAGAATGCTCTATCGTGTGTTATGAGCATGTTTGTGCTTGCTTGTGCACCCAGATATTACAGGAAATTTCCATAATGTCATACATTTCAACAGAACTTTATTAATCCTATAAATTATTTTCACTAACTCCCTTCTTTTGTGCCTACCTGCTTAACTGGCAAGAAAAACTTTTGAACTAAGGGTCTTGGGACAGCGAATTACACTTCATTCTTTTTACGTGGTCCTAGGGTTGCAGAAGGCCTTAGAATTTCTTTAAAATGTCCAACTAAAAGGTTAGAGGTAAACTAAAGTCTTCCTTTTAAGCAAATTGAGTTCGTAAAGTAGGTAAAAGGTCGACATATCCACCTACCTCTCCGTTTTTAAAATGGCTGATAAAAATGCCAAAAAAATTAATGAAAGAAAATTAAATCTAGTTTGCCAGTGCGCTGAGAATGGAAGACTCTTTAGTGAGCTGAAGCTTAGCTAAAACAGCTAAGTACCTCAAGCAAGCCCCAATTCTGTGTTGTGGGCATGTCTAAAATTAATGCAAAATTATGAAGTTGGCAGAATATACTTGAAAATTTGAAAAAAATTAATCCTATTTAAAAGATGAAAGATAAAAAATAATTTGAAATGTCTTCTCCCACCAATTCATAGAATGTTGACCAGAATAATATTAGATCATTACCACCAATAAATAAATTTTAAACCAGTGATAATATTTATAAAAATTTAATAATAAATAAATAGAAAAAAATAATAAATGAAAAATGTAGTTATGAGGGGTGTGTATAACTACACTGACTCCAACTAAAATAACAAATTTAAAAAAGAATGAGTGAAAAATATTGAAAGTAACTATGTTAAGGATGTAACTACACCCATTTATGGCTGTCCAGAAATTAGGTCAAAGTACACTGGAGAACACACTAGATAATTTCAATTTCATTTTACCACCAGCTATGCAAATAATAAAAATAAATAAAAAAAATAAATAACAAGCAAACAACAACCTGGCATGGGAAGTGGGGATGGGGGATGGGGAGCTATGTGGGCAGTGACCCCTCCCATGAATGAATGCATTGTGGTATTATTTAAAAAATATCAGTTACTGGACACAAATTAGACCAGAAATTTGAAAATATTTGGAAAAAAAATCAACAAAAACCCCCCTACACCATCATGAGCAGTGTTTAATGCTGAATACAGTAGAAAATCAATAAATGAAACAAAGTAAACTGGGGATATTCATAATTGCTGAGGCAGCACTGTTGTGGAAGTGATTTATCTAATCACTGCCAAGCAGAAGAATAAACTTGAAACTCTTCCAATGCCCTTTTCAATAATGTCTAGGATAATGTTTGTTGGATAATGTGTCTTGAACATAGCATGCAAAGCTGCAAATGGGCCTCTATGTATGCAACTACTTAAAAAAAAAAAAAAAAAAAAAGAAGAAAGAAAGAAACAACCAGGGCATGGGAAATGGGGGTCAGTATGGACAGTGACCTCTCCCATGAATGAATGCATGGGGGTATTATTGAAGAAAATGTCCCTTTCTACACACCAATTAGACCAAGAACTTTAAAATATTTAGAAAAAACAACAACAAAATTTAAGAAAAAACCCTACACCGTCATGAGCAGTGTCTAGGGCTGGAGACACTAGAAAATCAATGACTGAAACAGAGCAAACTGGAGACATTTTCAATTGCTGAGGAAGCACTGTTGTGGAAGTCATTTATCCAACAATTTCAATCACTGCCAAGCAGAAGAGTTAAATTGAAACTCTTCTAATTATCTTTTCAATAATATTTAGGATAGTGTTTGTTGGACAAAGTGTTTTGATCATTGCAAGCGAAGCTGCAAATGGGCCTCTGGTATCGACTTATCTTTGGATAAAACTTTTTTTTTTTTTGGTTCAAATTTGCAGGTGCATGCACTGTTATTGTATATTTTCACTCCCTGCAGGTCAGAAATGTCGCAGGCAGCCAGGGAATTCCAAGAGACAAATCCAGGTCTCATCAATACTCTACAGCAGCAAATGTTCCCAGGAGGAGTGCCTGTGCCTCCAGGTGAGCAGCAGCAAGGGCCTGAAGAGGGTGGTAGCCAGCAAGAAACGGGAAGAGCAGGTGGCCAGGAAGGATCCGGGAGGCCAGAGATGGATGGAGGAACCAAACATTCAGGGGGAACTCAAAAGGGACCTTCGCCTGATGATAATATGTAATAATTGTGCCAGAGGCAATTTAATTGTTGTTATCTTAAGTGTGACTCTTTAAAAAAAAGAGAGAAAAAAGTGTATATATATATATATATATATATATATATATATGCATATGTACACATTACTGTATACAAGTACACGGGATGTAACTTACCCAAAGGAATACACATAGCCAAGTGTGACTCAGTCCATTTCTCTTTCTGAGTTAAGGTGTTAGTGTATCTTTAGGTTCATAAAGCTGTATGATGGTGAGGCTTTCGGCAGACGGGTCCGCCCGTCCCGAGAAGGACGCGCTCTGCCTCGGACGTTGGGGTCGCTGAGAGCGGTATGAAGTCATTAGTTTCACCATTGTTAGTGGATACTTGTAGAGGAGGCCGCGGAGAGACTGACTTCATCTCCTCCCAGACACGCTGTCCAAGAAATATGGATGCGCTGACGACCTTGCCATCCTTCTCTCCAACAAGAACTGGGAAACCATCGAATCGGGACTAATGGCCGATATGAACATCCTGTCAAGCTACTTGACAAACTGGCGTCTGAAGCTCTCCGTGGCCAAGACCATGTCCTTTGCATTCCACCTAAACAACTGAGAGGCAAGCCACGAGCTCAACATCACAGTCGACAACAACAGACTCCAGTTTCAGGCCACCCTGATGTACCTCGTGGTCAAGCTTGACCAAACGCTGACATTCCGCCAACACCTGGAAACCTTGTCTGCCAAGACATCGGCCTGCGTTGCCCTAATATGTCACTTATCTGGTACTACCTGGGGCACCTTGACCAGGACTCTGCGCACCTCCACCCAGGCACTGGTCTTCTCTGCCGCTGAGTACTGCTCACCAGTCTGGTGCAGGAGCTCCCACACCAAGAAGCTGGACACGATGCTCAACATGCCTTACGGACAGTCTTCGGTTGCCTGCACGCTACTCCAGTCAACCAATTCCCAATTCTTGCCGGCATCGCACCACCAATGATGTGCCGTGAAGCAGCTGTCCTCGCTCTGTCCCGAAAAGCCACCAACGACGAGGACCACCTTCTCCACAAGACTGCCACAGAGATCCCCCCCACATGCCCGCCTGAAGTCACGATGCCCATTTGCGGAGCATGCCCACCAGCTCCTGCATTCAACAACTGATGACTTCTCCAAACGACTCTGGCTCAAGCACCGCTGGACGGAGGAATGGCAGGTAGCTGATCAATCCAGGCTGCATTGATTTGTGGAGGAGCCGGAAGAGCTACCGGGCATAGAACTTCCGCGCCGGCAGTGGACAATGCTCAACCATCTCAGGACAGGTGTCGGCCGCTTCGCAGCGACCATGAAAGGATGTTGACTCGGGGACTCGGTTGCCTGTGACTGCGGTCACCCTGAACAGAGTGTTGACCACATTACTGAGTCATGTATGAAACATTGACCACCCAACGGCGAAGCCGGTTTAGCTACCCTCGACAATCAAACGCTGGCATTGCTTTCCTCAACCGAGCTTGTGATATGACGACGGAATGCTGATAGCAAACGAAAGAAGAAGAAGGTTAATAAATTTGATTAACCATAAGTACAAGAATAGGTAACATCATTTTTGGAATTTTTGTCCCGACTGCCCACAGAAAGATGTGTGGTCAAGTAACTCAAAATTTTAGTTAAGAAGATCCTGGGTGCAGGCTGTGACTATCATGAAGAGCAAGTTTTGGGTGGTTTGGTGGGAAAGTGGTGTGGCCATGTAGCCCATGATCAAGGGTTTGGCCCAGGTACTATTTTTGGCATTTTTAGCCTGCCATGCCCACAGAAAGAGGAGTGGTGAGGTGGGACCGAGTACCCAGAGTGATGAACCATGTGTGTGCATGACCATTTTTAGGTCTCGTATGTCAAATTTTTTTTTTTGTTGTATCATATTTGGCATTTTTTTGGTGCCTCATATGCACACAGGGAATGGTGTAGTGAGGTAATCTAAAGTTTTTTGGCCATAAAACCATCTTCGATGTAGGTTGTCTGTCATGAAGTGGGGGTTTCCATTAGATATGACACATTGTTTCTAGTGTATATACATGATATACGTGAACACAAAGATTATATTCAGCATGACACGTCCAAAGCAGAGGTATGTCCATGGGGAACCCCAGCCCATATCACTGCAAGAGTTGTGTGTATGTCAAGTTTAGGTCTCTGGTCGAAGTGCTGGTCCTAACTACAATTTTTTGCATTTTGAGCTTAACACGCTCACAGAAAGAGGTGTGTCCAGGTGACCCAAAGTTTTTTACTCTGAAATCTGTGTATGATGCATCTATCCTGACGTGTGGATTTTATATAGTACTGTGGGTTGGCAGGAAATGGTTAACATTACGTATGTCACACGAACTATTTTAGCCTCGCACACCATGAGAAGGAAGAGTGGCCCACGGAAAGAGGTGTGGCCAAGTGTGACCCAAAATAGATGGCTAAAGAAACATCCTTGGTGTAGGATGTGACTATTCAGATGAGCGAGTTTAATTTGGTATGATTGTTAGGAAAGTGGTGTGGCCAGGTGTGACCCAGCCAATGTTCAAGGGTTTGGCCAAGTACAATTTGGCATTTTTAGCTTGACATTTTTAGCTTGACATTTTTAGCTTGACATTTTTAGCTTGACATGCCCAGAAAAAGAGGTGTGACCACCAAGTGGGATCCAGCCCCCAGAATGATAATCTTTGTGCATACCGAATTTTAGGTCTCTAGGTCTAAGGGTTTGACCTGTATCATTCATTTTGCCTCACATGCCCACAGGAAGTGGTGTAGATGGTGACCCAATGTTTCTGTGCTAAAAACTAAACTCAGCGTAGGATGTGTGTAGCTTGAAGAATGGGTTTTACATGATGTGGTGCTTAAAGTGGATACCCACAAAAATGCATATATAAACGAGCGTAGCCAGGGGGTATCAGGGTGCTCCAGATTTAAGCAACTGTGAGGTGGTAACCCATCCAAGTACTGAGCAGGCCTAACAGTGCTTAACTTCAGTAAGTAATTCAAATCACATGCAATTTGACTGTCAATTTGCAAAAATCCCACCAAAAATGCATTCAGAATGCACAGTTGCTCAAATCTGCAGACAATTTTGGGGTTAAACTCTTTTGTTCAAATTGATTTGAATTAAAATTACTTACTGAAGTTAAGCACTGTTAGGCCTGCTCAGTAATTGATGGGTGACCACCTGGGGACAGCAGATCTTGTAGATGGTTTCCCTTTTTCCCCCTTATTTTCCCCCCACTCGATTTGACATGCTAAATTTGAAATTTCCCAACTCCTCACAAATGTACGCCTACTCTTGATTTTAATTGAAATCAATTTGAACGTAAAAAAGGGTTTAACCCCAAAATTGTCTGCGGATTTAACCCCAAAATTGTCTGCGGATTTGAGCAACTGTGGATTCTAAATGCGTTTTTGGTGGGATTTTTGCAAATATAGTCAAATCGCACATGATTTGAATTCAATTAAGTAATCACAAATATATATATATATATATTTTTTTTTTCTTTTTTCCCCTTTTCTCTCTCTCTCTCTCTCTCTCTCTCTCTGAGACTACAACTCAATCAACTGTAAACTTAAAGATTTTCTTTTGTTGTAACTACTCTTTATTTCTCACAACTTTTAACAAATTAGAGAACACTCATTGGTCATCACTAATCACTGTGAAGTCATAATTCCCAATCCCAAATCCTTCATTTGCATCTCAAACAATTTACTTGGAGATTGAAATAGTAGTTTAATTGTGGTCAGCCAGGCTTCATTGGAATGCTATAGTGCAGAAGGGTTGCCCCTCCCCAACAAAGAGTAAGATATTTTTAAATCCTGCACTTTAAATTGGAAACAGAAATGGTTTGACCATTTATGGGCATAGCCACGTGTTATCAGTCCAAGCAAAAGCCAGTTACAGCAACAGTCTGTTTAGAAGGAAGCAAGAAAACTCCCACCACAGCACAGTAATAAAAACATGTTTAGTCTGGCACTTTAAGTGAGATTTTTTAAAAATTATACCTTAGAAACAAATTTATTTATTGCCTATGTGTACAGCATATAAATTAAGTTCAAGTGTTAGCTATTTCAATTTACACCCTTGTAAGAATGTAAGTCTTGTTTATGATCACCAGATTCAATAGACCTGAGGTTTGATAAGAACTTAGAGTTTAGGTTTATAATGATGTTTTAAGTCAATGTTGAAACCTTCCTCCTCCAAGCATAGATACTGAGAAGTACAATAACGACAGGTGGATAAATAAGTATTCACACATAGCACAATTATTTCCTCTCTCATTGGAACAATCCATGCATTATTGCATGTGATAGAAGGACAGAGAAAGGAATAAACGAGTATGAACAGTCTTTACTTGACTCTTAGTTTGAAAGCAGGATGCAATAACAGTCAAACTTGTTGATCCCTAAGTGTGATAGTATCTATTGTGGCATACAATACACATAGACTACTTATCTGAATACAGACTAAAATCATAAAATAAGAGATATTCTAAAGGAAATAAAATAATCCCTTTCTGAGAGATTTCTCTCTCAATAATCACAACTCTATTAAAACGTAATTCCACCAAAATCTAGACATGATTAAAGTCAATTGTTACTACAACCAACAATTAGCAAATCTCAATTGAAATATGTGTATTAGAATCCATTAATGCTAATTCCATAACCTGTGAATCATTGAATACTACTAAAGGTTGGTATAGAGTCTTGATTCACAGACATGTTCATTCTCAAATAAAGATACTGTGTAAATGGTCAACTCTGCAGAGCATATTGAGTCATCCATAATATCTGGTAAATGCAGGAGAATACAAGTGTGAACTGAAAATAATAGATAAATATTACATTATTATCATGTGTAGTTGCACAATTAGTGAAGGCTGCACACGTGTATTCTTAACACAGCTATTTCTGGGTAGTCCTGTGTCATCACTATTTCTTTGATGTTTGGTAAAATTATTGATTCAATAGTTTGATAAGAATCAGTACTTTATAAGTCAAGGTGATAGGTGCTGATGATGGAAAAGGGTTACTTCAATAGAAGTCAGACTCATCATATGTAAAGGAAACTTTGAATATCCAGAACTGGAAACACCTGAGAAAATTTCACTTCCTAACTTACACATGGGAAACATGTTTCTCCTTCAAGTTCACTAGGGAAAAATTTTGCTATGTGATATTTAGTGACTGATACATCTATATTTATCTTAAAAATATATGATGTATTTGTTATCAGTGTGAATTTTTGAGGTCATACCCTTTGTGTTCTGTGGCCTTATGATCATATACTTCAAGATAACTCTCTAGAGTTTGGCCTCTTAACCAGAAAGTTGAGATATCTTATGATTACAAAGTCTAATCACATGGATGGCTTCAGATGTTTTGGAAACCCTAAGCATTAGACACAGTCCAACAGGAAAGACCTTGTTATCACTCTAAAAAAGAAGGCATCCTAGACACAGCTTGGATCTTGATAAAATCCACAACGCGCAAACTGTTGCCAGGTGTTTGTAAAGTTTACATGTCATATTTATCCCAGCTCAAACAGCTTTGTAATCCATGGTTATCACATACACGTGTTGTATTTCTATTTCTTCAGTAAGAGAAGAGATTGGTTCATAGGAAGTAAGAAACTGTGGAGAATTAATCAATAAGAGATAGCAACCATGGAACTACACGCTATTCAATGCATGTTACACAAAATGTAAAAATTTGCAGTTCTCAATATTATAATTACATACTGCCATGTGATGGTTTAATATCAAGAGCAAGTTTATTCGAAGATGCCAACATATACTAGCTAAAGGAGCAATGTCCAATAGCGTTGAATCCCTATATTCAGTGTGACTACTAAAATGACCTGGGTAAGTCTTCCTCAAGATTTTTTTGGAGGTACACACTATCAGATATCAATACTAAGGTCTTATAAACAGATATTGGTAGATGGTGACCTATGAAATCTCCAGTAGATATTAGGAGAATTGCTACCATGTATCACTCATTCAATACAAAATATAATGTATATTAACAGATACATATTTCTTCACTGGATCACTCATGAAATGAAATATAGAGTGTTTATTAATATAATTTAACACTTTCTTTAATTCATATAAGTTTAACATTAATGTCAAAGAAAGCATCTAATAGAAGGAATATTAGTGTTGCAGTCAGTATACAAAACATTTTAGATAACAGCCTCTGGCTCTCCCTCCCTTGGTTGATGTGATGCCATGTGCCTGCTTTCTTTCCCCAACATGAAAGTACAAGAAAATCCTAGAAAAAAAAAATTTCGGAAAAAAAATTCCACAACTGGAACAATTCCTGCTACTGCTACCCACAAGACAAAGTCAACTTTACTAGTGCAGCTGCAGGTTCAGGCATATCTGGTGTGAGGTAAGTTGAGAGAGGGAGAGAGAGGGAGAGAGAGTAGTCTGGAATAGTCACACTATTTACCCCATGTTACATTCGATTGTAGCATTCTGTAAAATAGTTGCTTGCAGTGGAAGACCTGATGAGGGAGGGAAAGAATTCTATGAATCTCTTGCAAAAAAAGAGAAAGAACTAATTATTCAGCAGAATATAGCCAGCTAAGTGCTAGGCATGCCCATGAATGTCTCCCCCTCCCCCCTGCCTCCTCTTCACTGCTGCTGCTTGGATCTACTACTTCCTGGACCCTCACTGTTGAAAGTGATGTGGAGATGAACTGCTGGTAAGGATTTAATTCTTCCCCCCCCCCCCCCCCCCCCCCCCCCCATTGTGAGATTTCCCACCTTTTTAACTGGTAAAAATAGGCCTAGGGTCGGGGTTTGTTTGTTGTTGTTTTTTTGTTTTGGTTTGCTTATGGCCTGATGCAGCAAAATCATGCTCAGCTTGCTTCAAACCACACCCATTGACAAAACTATACAAATAACCACCAGATCTAAGAAAAATATTTGCTTGGATGTGTAGTGAGGTGCCCTAATTAATCCCTAATGGTTTCGTGAAGATTCCTCCAGAGGTTTGGAAGGAGTTAAATAGCCAACCAACATGTAGCAGTTTCAAACCACACACTATGTGTCAGTTGCTCAGATCCTTCATTCTATTTCCATTTGGTAGCTATCCAAAAGATAACTAGTGACAAAAATTCAGCATAAATTCTACTGTACAAAATATTTCCTAACATTTCTAAAATGGTAGTTTCAACTTTATAATGCTACATACATCTCTTTCTCCTTTTCCTGTTTTTCCTTGCATGAGTATATTTTTAAAATTAAATTAAAAAATATATAACAAAATAATGTAGAAAACTTGTAATTATCAAGAATATTTTTCGTCCAAGTCAACAGCAATATAAAAAGCTATCACAATTTCTCAATGTTTAACTGAAATAAAGCACATCTAATTCAAGTCCACAGTTTCTTCTAGAGAGCAACTGGAAGGCGTCAGGTTCACTTAGAAACCGGAACTACCAGTTGATATGAAGGTATTAACTGGTAGGTATATCCAGTGTTTGGCACACCCATAAGAAATGCAGCCTCCTGTCTTTGCTGCAGAGCTTTCAGTCGTTCCTGGCGGCACTTGCTGCGCGCACTAACACTCCCGGTACTTTCCTGTTTTCGAAAGTGAGCTCGGCGATTGCGGAACCAGATCTTTAAAAATATGGAAGAAGAAGAAAGTAATAATATGTTGTTATTTTATGAACAACTGCTTCTGGATACTATTTAAGTTAGTAAAGAATTCTTCACCTATAGTGGTTAGGTACACTATAAAGCCAATAATGATAGTTGGTTATGTGTTTAAAAAAAGAGGGAAATATATTTAATAATATTCCCAATCTTCACTTCAGCTCTTTATACAGACAACTATGTCTACATATCACCACAAAAATATTTCTGGCCCGGGTAATGCTGGCTGGGTATAGTTCTTCTAGTATATATATATATAATACTTCAATACTTCCATCAACAGTTAACATACCATACCTGCAGACGATCTTCCTTAATAGACAAATTTTTCGAAAGAATTTTCTGTGTTGATACGTCAAGATATTTTGATTTATTGAAAGCAAACTCCAACATATCAAGCTGGTAGGAGGTATAAAAAGTTCGAATCCTTCTTTGCCTTTGAGTTGGTTTAACATCCTGAACACTTTCCTGTGTTGAGTTGGGAGTAACCATCCCCGTTTTCCCTCGAGGTGGTTGAACCACCTGAGCACTTTCTTTGCTGGAGTTGCCGTTTGATTGCTGACCAGTGTTATCATGAAGAGAATGTAGATTCTTCTGGGATGCTAAAAAATTGAAACAGAACATATCACACACCAAAACCAAAAAGAAGATGAAAAAGAATTAAAAAAAAGGAACATTAAGTAGTTGGCCCAGCTTTAGTTTCAAGTATTTTGCCTTAACTGAATGAATTAAAGTTTAAAAATATTATGCGCTAACACAACTCACACTTCATGTGATATTTAACATTGTTTCCTTCCATATGAACTACATTCTTTCCTGCTATAAAAGAGAGAGATTTAGAGACATTTGTTAAAAGTAGAGATCAATTAGAATAAGGGCCACAGTTAAAAATTGGTACCTATAAAATTCAGCTGGGGAACTAAACTAGAAAAAAATTCATACCTTGGCATTCCTCCCCTAAAAAATCTGATCCTCCTACTTCGTCCATCTTCAGTTGATTGCAGCTGGTGGGAACAATTTCTTTGCTAGAATTGCCATTTGATTGTTCACCAATGTCATTATGAACAGGCTGTAGATTCTTTCCAGAGGCTGAATACAAAAACCAAAAATAAAAAATAAAAGTGGAACATGTAATAGTTGATCCATCTTTGTAATCAAGTATTCACTCTAACTGAATAAATAAAAAATTTTTAAATATTATACACTAACACAACTCACACTTCATGTAATATGTAATATTGTTTCCTTCCATATGAACTACATTCTTCCTTGCTATTAAAGGAGAGATTTAGAGACATTTGTTAACCGTAGAGATCAATTAGAATAGTGCGCTACAGTTTGCAAAAATGCACACCTTGGGGTTCCTTCCCTAAAAAAGCAGACCATTCTGCTCGGTCCATCTTCAGGGTAAAACGGTCCATCTCCAGGGTAGAACCTAGTTTCTCCGTAAGTAGTTCGAAATATTTCTTGCTCTCGGGTTGAAGGTGTGAGAACGAAGGCTGGTTTAATGGGGGGGGGTGTGTTTTTATGAATGGTGGTCAGCGCATGCTCAATGGCTGTTCCGTCACACAAAAAGTGGACCCGGAAAAAAAAAAATAGACCCAAACTCCAGTGTTGTTGGAAAAAAGTGGACCGACTTTGCCTATATTGGACTTAGCTAAGGTCCCGTTAATAAGGTTACGCTGTCTCTGACCCAGAGTAACCAGTCGCTGTATCTTCTTGACTGTACCGCTATAGGAATAGGTATGTTAATATATTCTGCATTAATTGATTCTTCCTTTTTTGGTTCACAAAATTTATAGCCATTTGCCACCAAACCCAAAAATGTATGCCTAGGGAAGTAATTTCTTTTCCTTTTTTTTTTGTTTTTTTTTTTGGTGACATATCTAATGTCTTATTTTATTATCTAGGCTAAATCTTACCATCTAGCCAAAAAAAAAAAAAAAAAAAAAAAAAAAAAAAAAAAAAGTGGCAAGAGGTGGGGAGGTTAATTTCTCTTTCTTACTACCACAAAAGAAGGAAAAAATGTATCCAGGAGGGAGTATGAGCCCACAATACCTTTCATCATGTATTATATAAATTATAAAACATCTATGACAGCAATAATCAATGCATTATAGAGGGGGGGGGGGGGGGGGGGGGGAGGGGGGGAAGGATATACATAAGCCTCAACTTATAATATATAATGTGAACAAATTAATAGATAACAAATAAATGGTATAAACAATATGCATAACATATTTTGATAATATAGATAATATAATATACAATAATAATATATGCTGTAGCTATATACATATTCTATACAGTACGGAGCATAATGATAATGAAACAATAGCAATGACAGCAACCAAGTTAACTTATACAGAGTGGGCATAAGAAATTTCCATATTCATAAAACACATACTGCTGGTGAAACCAACACCCACAAAGTTTGCACTCCGCCATCATGTCTCCAAAAGTTTCAGGCATTTGGCAGGTGCAATAAAGTTCGATATAGACACGTTGAAAGGCATTTATTTAGTCTTTCCCCTTTATTCTTCAACTGTGGGAATGGCGATATCCTTTTGTTGCTAAAGCACTTTGAGAGATGCGCTCTCATTGCCTTCTGGCAAACTCCAAATCTTTTACCTTGACTCCCATTGCAGCATGAAATGCAAAGGTGATGGTAAATACACCGCAATCAGAACTCCCTATCTGTTGCTGCATGATAGGAATGTGTATGTCGAGGTTCTGTGCATTGTTCATCCTTGTTGCCTGTTGATCACCATCAGCCCTTGCACATTCCTCCTGGTAAAATGAAATTTAAAAAAATATAAAGTTACCTGTTGGAGGATTAAATATTGTACTAACATCATACCTTTGTGATAAAGCATTTATAGATTGAACTAATTGGTGTATCAGAGAAGATGACAATCAACCACCAGAGTAGCTGCTGTCATACAATGCCACCTCTGGTCCAGCACTGAATGAAGCACACCAATGATTTATGTTGATGTGTATCTGTACTGCTCTACTTCGACAAACTGGAGCAAATCCATCTGTCTGTGCAAGTAGAGGTGATTGGAATCTATGAAGACTTGGAAACTGGAGCTTTAATATATTTTGAGCCAGTGTTATATGCTCATCATTAAGCCAACTTCCTCTCAACAGTGCGTCCTTCATCTTCTGAGTGTATCCTAATACCTTCACCTCAGGATGATGATCATAATTATATATTGTTTAAGGTGCATGGTGTGACTTTATTTACTTCAGTACATGGTGTGTCATAACTGACCTGGTTGTTGGTGGAACGTTAACCAATTTAGGAAGGGGCTTAGTTGGAGAAGGATTGTGAGATGTGGAGGAGTCATTCAACTTCTCATCTTGGAAGGCATTGGAATACGATACCTTGATACTTGCATAATTGGAAAGGGTGGGGGGGGGGGTGACTGGAATGAAGACCTTATCCTCCACATACAGTGCACCTGCGTGAATACAACATAGAATACAACTAAAATTCACCTTGGGACCATCTTTTCCCCTCTCATCCTCACTGCTGGAATGAGTATCCTCAATAGTTGTCTAATAGAAGAGAGTAAAAAAAAAAAACTCCCTCAAACTGAGCTATAGTGAACACCTGTACAACATAGCTATTTAGTCTGTGAGTCAAACTGAAAAACTTACACCAGTTTGGGGTCACCATTATCCATCCCACCATAATTGCACTGTGAGTGTGTACTCTCATTAGCTGCCTAAATGAATTAATGTTCAATGTCAAGTTCACACATCCAATTACAATGGCAATTGATTTTTAAGTTGCACTGCATGGATTTTTATATGGTTTTATGTGAGCACCACTGACTTTATTGATCATCTCGTTGGGATCACTTACTCCACTGAGGCTGTATATTCCATGGCAAACATTTTTTACAATCTTGTAAGGGCCCTTAAAACGAGCAAGGTATTTCATAGCTAGCTAGCTATATAGCAAACTGTGTAATTGTTCTTTTATACTAGGTCATAACATTTATAGCTAGTAATTATCATGGGCTATTAGCTATAAATGTTATAACCTAGTTTAAAAAGAAGAATTACACAGTATTCTATATAGCTAGCTAGCTATGAAATATCTAGCTCCATGCCAAAAATGGCAAGTTAGCTAGCAAGTATACGTATTACCATAACAAGATAATAATTTTTTGTAGCCATATAGCTAGCTATTAAATATCTGGCTCCACAACAAAAGTAGCCAAAGCTAAAAGGTATTTTGCAAATAGCTGTATTTTATCATGACAAATCAGGAAGTCTTTGATTCTCATTTTCTGTACCTGAATCAGAGATAGATGGAACTGAAGAACAGTATCAGTAGGATCTGAAGGTATGAATAATTATTGCACTCTCCCAAGGGACAGATCTCTTCACTAATTCCTTCAGATTTCCAACTCCACAACTCTTTCTCAGTTGCTATTTTGCTAGATGTCAATGTGCTGCTACCAATCCTGGACTTACTGGTGAAATTGGGCCTCCTGACTCCTGGAATTGTTGAAGTTTGTATCAATAGCCGCCATTCAGTTCTGGCTGCAGCTGTCCCCCTTGTGACGTCAATGACTAGTTATGCCCCCACAGGAAATAAAAATTTTAGCTAAGTTTTCTTCATGAATATTGGACTAAAAATTTCCCAAAAAAATTTTTTTTTATACCAGGTTATGCATCAAGGACAACAAAATAAGACAATAAAAAAATTACTTTTTTTCCAGTTCAGTTACCCTTTAAAAAAAGAAAGAAAAAAAAAAAAAAAAAAAAAATATATATATATATATATATGCATATATATACATATATATACATATATATATATATGCATATATATACATATATATGCATATATATACATATATATACATATATATACATATATATACATATATATACATATATATACATATATATACATATATATACATATATATATACATATATATACATATATATACATATATATACATATATACATATATATACATGTATATATATATATATATATATATATATATATATATATATATATATATATATTAAGGCTGAAAGTACAAAGGTTTCATCTAGGGAGGGGAGGGGAGGGGAGAGATCAGGAAATATGCTTGCTATAACAGTGAGAAGGGACATGATGATATTACTACCTGTATACATATAGATATCAAGTTGACATACCATTTCTTTCACATCCTTAACTATACCATTCCTCAAAAAACATTCAGAAATTCTTCCAATAGTTTTTCTTGCCCCCATATGACCTGCAGTAGGGTCAATGTTGCATGCTCTAAGAATGTTCTGTTGCTCAAACCTTGAATGGATATATCGAAGCTCAATAACCTGTTGTCACAGATACTTAAGAATACACATGTAAGCCACCATTGGAACTTTAAGGGTTCAGAAGAAAAAAAATATCTTGAGTTAATTCATAAGGCAGATATTGATCTCTGAGATTTGGATAGCTAATAATCTTGTAGACACTGTTAGTGATCAGTTATAGAGAGAGATATTCTAGACGGGCAAGAGCATTGGTACAAGTCTTGGTATTTAGCAGACATTGAACACTTTTATGTGCTGATAGTTCTTTCCAATATTTTAACTTTTTGATAAAATAAATTATATGAAAACAATTTATATTCTATTTTTTTTAACTTATTTTATGTACCTTGTAGCTATTCCAGAATACTGCTTTTGGAATTTTATTTTTCTAGGGCTGTTATTGTCATTATTATTTCTCATCACTTTATGGTTTGCTATATATATATATACATATATATACACACAAATTAAATAAAGTTGGTATTTCTCTCTAGGTTGGCAGGGGGGGGGGGTGTTAATTTGCATGTACATTTTATAAAGCATCATTTTTAAAATCATGCATACATGTGAAGTGGATTATATTCATGTAAGATTTCATACATTACAGTTCAATTTCTTTTAATGCAGTGGAAATAATTGAATTAATTCATTTGTTTTACAGATATCTCCTGCACAGGCCCATATCTAGAAAGAAATTGCTGGTGCAAGTTATTTTTGTTAATTTATTTTCAAAATATTTTCAAATTCCTGGTCTAATTAGTGTGTAGGAAGGGATATTTTCTTCAATATTACCCCCATGCATCCATTCATGAGAGGGGTCTCTGTCCACACTGCTCTTCACCCCAACCCCTCACCCTTAAGTAGTTGCATTGCTGGTCGTAAAATGAAGTTGAAGTTAGTCTTGTGTCCTCCAGTGTACTTTGACCTAATTTTTGGACAGCCATAAATGGGTGTAATTAGATCCTTAACATTGTTATTTTCAATATATTTCATTCATTTCTTTTTTTTAATTTTTAATTTTATTTGGAGTCAGCATAGTTGTACACACCCTGCCCCCTTGCAATATTTTGCATTAATTTTTTTTTCTACTTATTTATTATTTTATTTTTATAAATATTATTTCTGTTTTAAAATTTATTTATTGGTTGTTATGTTCTGATATTATTGTAGTCAACATTCTATCAATTGATAGAAGACATTTTCAGCAATTTTTTTTTTTAATATTCCATTTTTATATATGAAATTTTTTTAATTTTTTTTATTTTTCAAGTATATTCTGCCAACTTTATAATTTTACTTTAATTTACACAACTGTTTTCCATAACCCCCCCTTTGTGCAAAGATTGTGTACTTTGTGAAATGTGGAAAGGTAGAGGAGAGAGAGAGAAATAGAGAGAGAGGGGGGGTGAGGGAGAGATAGAGAGGGGGGACAGAGATAGAGTGGGGGGGGGGGGGAAGAGAGAACATTGCAGCCGCTGCCAAATTATATAGATGTATGATACTCCTAGGTCTTTTATTGTTCCCCTGTACCTTCAGTTAACTGGTCTTTATTCCTCACTCTTGGTTACTTGACCTGAGGTTATGCTGAACTTACCTTCACTAATATGGAAGAAGATGGAATTCAGCTACCAAGCTGTTGGTACACCTTTAGCTAAGCTTCAAATTTTTAATTTTCAGCTGCACTGGCAGGGTAGATTTGATTTTTATTTACTCCAATTATTACTTTTTTTCCCCTTCATTTTTATAGGTCATCTAAAAAACAGTATTGTGGATGGATACCTTTTACCAGCTTCACAAACACAATATGCTAAAAGAAAAGGCTTTAGTTTACTTCTAAATTTTTTGTTGGACATTTTGAAGTAATTCAAAGGCCTTCTGCACCCCTAGGACCATGTAGGGAGCAGAATGAGGTTTAATTTGCTGTTCTAGGACCCATGGTTCAAAAAATTTTTTTGACAGCTACGAAGGCAGGCAGGCAGGCAGGCAGGCAGGCAGGCAGGCAGGCAGGCAGGCAGGCAGGCAGGCAGGCAGTTAGTGAAAATCATATATAGGATTGTTTTAGAGCTTTTAATGTTTGGAGTGTTGGAAAGACCTCAGGACCATATTAGTAAAGTAGTGCAAGTCAGCTTACCCTCCCCCCATATACCTACCATTAGAGACCATTCTAATACAGTAGTGCAGGTCAGCTTACACACCACCATTAGGGTCCACTCTAGTATCGTCAGGCTAATATCTTTGCTATCAACAACAGATAGTATCTTTCGATGCCTAGCCAAAAAATTTCATGTTAGTCCAAAATCAGTTTACCATAAACACTATTCCTGCTCACTGAGAGCAACGATTGAAAGTATGGTTAAACAACCTTAACAACAAATCAATCGGTAAACAAGATCAAATAATGTACTCAAACAGGGTACTAGTCTTGAACTAATATAACTCTAGAGACTTAATTCAATTAGGGTTAAGTTGTAGTTATTGCTATCTCTCCCTCTCTCTTTTTTGTTGTTCAGATCTCTTTTTATAAGAGCTGTCACACCCTTCCTTGCTCTGAGATGTGGACCAACCTGAGTGCTCAAGTTCACTTCCCAATGTCATCATTTTGTCTAGACGGTTCTTGTCAAATTAGATGGGTAGCCCTGTTTGGGTGTCCTGACCATTTGCTGTGAAACTTGATAAGAATCTCGGACTGGTGGTGTACTTGTGGTGACTTCTTCCAAGAACTTAAGGATCTCTAATTACTTATTAGTGCACATATCATTTATAGAGAAGATATAACTTTTTAAATCTACAGTCAGGATAAGCTTCCCTGACAAATACCATAGTGCAGGTCTTCTTAACACCAACCCCCCCCCCCCCCAAATCCCTACCATTAGGGGCCACTTTAGTACATTAAAGCAGGTTAGCTCATACTTCCTCTCCTTCATTATCATTAGGGACAACATTAGTACAGTAGTGCAGGCTAGCTTAACTTCCAGTAGTGCTGCTCAGTGTACCAACCCCACCAATCCCTATCATTAGGGACCAAAATAGTATGCTTGCAGGAGAGCTTACCTCCACCCACCCCTCCCCCCTACCAAGCCGAATTCCTACCATTTGGGACCACTTTAGTACAGTAGTTCAGGACCGCTTACCCTCCCTCCGTACCTACAATGAGTGACCATTACAGTACAATGAATAACTGAGATTACCCCTAAATACCAAATAAAAAACTATAACTACACCTAAATGCACAATCAATAACTATGACTATATATAAACGCACCAAAAATAACCATGAAAGCCAGAGAGGGGGAAAGAAAAAATGCTGCAGCCACTTTAATTGTGGATAGTGGGCATAGTGTTATTGTGGTCCCTAATGATAGGGATTGGTGGGGTCGATACACTGACCAGCACTACTCTACTGTACTGAAGTTGTCTCTAATGGAAGGGATATTGTTGGGGGTGGGGGTGGGGGTGAGCTCACCTGTGATATGGGGAAGGGGGAGGGTAAGCTGATCTGCACTACTATGCTACCCCTAAATACACAACCAAAAAATATAACTACAACTAAACGCACAATCAATAACTATGACTAAATCTAAACGCACCATCAATAACTATGACTACATCTAAACGCACCATCAATAACAATGAAAGCCAGAGAGGGGGAAAGAAAAACTACTGCAGCCCCTTTAATTGCGTTCAAAAACTAATGTAAAATTATATAAGTCAAAAATATAATTGGAGGTCAGTCCTACACTACGGGCAAGATATCCACCATAGAAAAAGATATCATCCACAGTAATCAGTTAAAGGAAACGATGTTATTTTAGCAACTTAAAGGGGATAAAATAATTATGAACTACATAGCATTCTGAGTTAATAAACTAAATAACCTAACTTTAGAGCTACATAATTTCTGCGATGCATTGACCTTATTCATTGTAGTATAGAATTAGTTATTGTTAACATACTTGTGGTTCTATATCATTTCCTGTCATGTCATAATTACTGAGTACACTTTAAAATGCCATGGTTTTATTTCATATCACCAGGTCCAGTATTGTATTGCTTTTGTTGATTGATTGATTGTCAAGTATTGATTATTGAGTATACACTGGGTGTATGCGTGCAGCGCTGGTTGGGGAAAGGATTAGTGCAGTACTAGCTAAGACAGTACAATTTCTTTATATAAACTTTTTGTAATTACAATAGAAAAACTCTAATATCAGTTCACTAATAGACCAAAAAAAATTCATTACGAATATGAGGAAACTAATTCCTAAAATAAATTTAATATTAAGTAACTACTTCACTCGAGAAAATGAGACCACCAGCAAACCATTTAACCAGCATCATTCCTCAATAACAAATAAACCATTTAGCAATTATATAGTCTGCACTTCTCCATGATACCATGTATCTGGTACACATAAAAAGGTTGAAGTCCACAAATATTGACGATGTCAAACATTTGAATCATATACTGAACGCCACTCTTATTTTACTGTCTTTTGTCAAAGGATAGTGCAAAAAAATTAAAATTCTATTTTTGTAAGGCAATAATTGAGACCACTGCTCCTAATATGCCCAGTGACCTTCAGTAATGAAGCACCACATGTCAATATCTGAAAGAGAACCATTCTTTCAGATAGAAAAATGACTTCACAACCCCCCCCCCCCCCCCCCCAACCGACAAATGTATTCCATCTTTTAGACAGATTATAAATTCTAAAACTTATGAGAAATAATGTATAGGACAAATATAATAGTAGATAAGTGCCAAAAAATTATGATTTGAATCTTGTGAAGGCGTTAAGTACGACCACAGCAACAAAATATTTAGTCACCATCAATTATGAAGGGTCGCATGTCAGAAAGGAGAACCATTCTTTTATCTTGAAAGAATACTTCAATTAGAGTAATATGCCACCAGCATTAGAATTTAGATTAGTATATTTGTAGGCTAACCCCTACCACACAGTGATATTAGCATAAAATATCCAGTGCACACATGAATTCAATTGCTCTACAATTGTAATGGAGTGTATATGACCTCCACACTCTAGTTTACTTAAGAAAAGGTAGATTTGTTCCCTATTGGATTAGTTGACATTCCCTATAGGAAAAGTTGATAATCCCTACCATGCTTTGATCTGAAAGTTTAACTGACTAATGATATTCCATTTTTTAGATATGTGTTAATATCTAAACTATAGGAAAAGAATCAATATGTAAAAATATAATTGGTGGTCAGTTCTACTGTACTGGCAAGATAACCACAATAAGGACAGAAATCATCCACAGTATTAGGTTAAAAAAAAAGAAGTAATTTTAGGAACTTAAATGGTGATTAACTAATTATATATTTTATAAAATTCTGAGTTAACAAACAATATAACCTTACTATTGAGCTACATAATTACTAAATATATATTTAGCTTTACATTTATGAAATTACATTGGTGACAACTCAAATATCAACATTACTAATAGGCAAACACAAATTCACTAAAAATGTGAGGAATCTACTTCCTAGATTCAATTAATTTTAAACTAACTGAATTACTCAGAAAAAAATACAAGGCACCATTGAACCAGCGCCATTGAACCAGCATCATTGAACCAACATCATTCCTCAGAAGTAATTAAGTTATTGAGCAATCACATTTTTGCTCTTCTCTGTGATACTAAATATCCAGTACACATTAATTGATTGAAGTGATTAGAAAATTGGAATTACGTCAAACACTGCAATCATGGTCTGAGCTTTATATCTTATTTACTCTCTGTTGTGAAAGGATTTTGCCACACAACCCCCCATATGCCTTGTGACCATCATTAATCAAGCACCATACCTTAGCAAGGAGAACAATTCTTTCTTCAATTTTGAAGTCTTGCTCATGACAAGGACTGCTCTTCAATTGGTGTAAGTTGCTGTCAGCATTAAAGTTTAGATTTGTACATTTGTAGCCTCTTTATTTTTACTTAAGATAAACTAAGAAATGCTATTACATTTTTAGACAGGTTCATGAATCTAGATTTGATCCCTATTTGAGGAGTTATTGCTTCTATTGGAGGAGTATATTCTCCTTACCACGTATTTATCCCTGAGTTAAACTTACAAATGCTATTCAATTTTTTAAATAGATGTTAACATTTAAAACTGAAGGAAAATAATGAATAGGTAGAAATATAATTGGAAGTCAGTTCTACTGTACTGGCAAGATATCCACCATAGAGATAGATCTCATCCACAGTAATCAGTAATAAGAATGATGCAATATTAGCAACTTGATGAGGATAAATTCATTATACACTATATTACATTCTAAGTTAACAAGCAATATTTCTAATTATTGAGCTACATAATTACTAGATATAAAGTTAGCTCAGATATTTATGTAATTAAAATAGTGATAACTCGAATATCAGCATTACTAATAGACAAACAATGAATTCATTGCCAGAGTATAAGGAATCTACTTACTAAAATAAATTAATTTTAAACTAACTACTTCACCTAAAAGTAATGGACTACAATACACCATTAAACCAGCATCATCCCTAAAAAAATTAGTTCTTGATCTATCACATATTTTCCTTTTCTCTGTGATATGAAATATCTAGTACACCTAACCAGTTGAAGTGATAAAATTTTTTTAGAATGATGTCAAACACTGCAATCCAATTTGAGCTTTAGCTCTTATTTTAATGTCTGTTGTCCAAGACTGGTGCAATAAAATTATGATTCCAATCTTGTTAAGGCATAAATTGGGACCACAACCTCCAATGTGCCCTGTGACCATCAGTAGTATGGCTCCAAATCTCAGGAAAAAGAACTATTCTTCCAGAATGAAAAATGACTTTACAGAATTGAAATTGAGCTTACTACGTCAAATTAGACTCAGGCACTGACCAGACCTGCTCTTCAATAGGAGTAATAAGCCTGCAGCTCTAAAGTTTAGATCGGAACATTAGTAGCCAAAGCCTATACTGCAAAGATATAAGAATCCGATTTTCATGGCACAAGTAAATTTCATTGCTCACTAATTGGAGTAGAGTGTATTTAACCTCAACATAAGAGAGAGAGAGTACATTTGTTCCTTATTGGAGAAATTGATGTTCCCTACAATGTTTTCCCCCCCTAAGTTAAACTGACTAATCCAATTACATTTTTAGACTGGTTCTGTGTTGTATAACTAAAGGGAAATAATCTAAAGGTAGAAATATAATTAGAGATTAGTGCCAGAAAATTATGATTCTAATCTTGTGTAGCATTAAGTGGGACCACAGCTACAATATGCTTTGCTAATTTCAGTGATCAAGCATCACATGTCAGGAAGGAGACCATTCTTTCATCTTGAATAAATACTTTAAAGTATCAAAATTAAAACTAAAGCATCCATTTTGTATTGGCAGATGACCAGAGCTGCTTTTCAATTGGAGTAACATGCAATAAGCACTAGGATTCAGATTGGTATATTAGTAGGCAAATCCCTACCATCCAGGGATATTAGCACAAAATATCAAGTGCACACATGAATTCAATTGCTCTCTGATGGTGTAGGAGTGTAGTTGATCTCCATACTCTAGTTTACTTCAGAAATGGTAGATATGTTCCTCCATATTGGAGGAGTTTATGTTCCCCACATGAGAAGCTGAAGGTCCCTACCATGTTTTTATCCCTGAGTTAAACTGAGAAGTGCTATTCCATTTTTGTAAACAAGGGTTCACATCTATAACTAAAGTCAAATCATGAATTAGTACAAACATAATGGGAGGTTAATCATACTTTATTGGCAAGATATGCACTATAAAAATAGAAATCACCTACAATGATAAGTACAAAAATGAAGTGATTATAGGTACTTAAATGAGGATCAGCTAATTATTAAATGTTACAACATACTGAGTTAACAAACCATATAACCTATCTATTGAGTTACATAATTGCTAAATAGAGGCTTAGCTCTATATTTATGTAATTACAATTTGCACACACATGGATCAGCTTAACAAATAGACAAACTACAAATTTGCAAATAATATGAGAAATCTACATTTTATCATAAATAAATTATAAGCTAAATACCTCAAATGATATAAAACAGACAACTCACCATCAAACAAGCATCATCCCTCCAAAACCAATAGTTCTTTTAGCAATCATATATTTTGATATTCTTTGTGATACTATGTATTTAGCACACATAAAAAGTTTGATGGGTAGAAAAATTCTGAATGTTATCAAACACTACAATCATAGTCTGAGCTCGAGCTTATATTCACTATCTGTTGTCAAAGGTTTGTGCCTAACAATAATGATTCAAGTCTTTTAAAGGCATTAATTGGGACCACAGCTCACATTATGCTATGGAACCATCAGTGATCAAGCACCACATTACAGGATGTAGTACCCTTCTTTCATATTGAAAAAGTAGTTTACAATATAAAAATTAAACATAAAGTGTTAATTTTGTACTGGCATGTGACCACAGCTGCTATTCAATTTCAGTAATTTGCTGTCAGAACTAGAGTTTAAATTTGTATATTAGTAACCAACTGCCTTCCATACAAGGATACTAGCATGAAATATTGAGTACATACACCAATCCATTGCTCACTGATTGTAGTGCAGTGTATTTGATCTCCTAACTTTAATTAACTTCAGATAGGATAGATTTGCATCATATCAAAGGAGTTAATGACCTCTACCATGTTTTTCCCCTAGTTGAAAAAACAAATGCTGTTCCATTATTATGCCTCCTTATGGTATCTATAACTAAATGGAAGTAATAAATAAGTAGATATATAAGTGGAGATCAGTTACAGTGGAGGCATTAAGTAAGATCACTGCTTCCAACATGCTTTGGAGTAATCAAGCATAACATATCAGGGAAGAGAACCATTCTTATATATTGAAAATAAAATTTACTCTATTAAAATTAAGCATAAAGTGGCAATTTTGCACCAGTATGTGACCAAAACTGCTCTCCAACTGGATCAATTTGTCCTGTTTATATTTGTACATTTGTATTTAAAAACCTATCATGCCAGGATTTTAGCATTAAATGATCAGTGCAGATGTGAATTCAATTTCTAATTGATAGTAGTGCAGTGTATTTGATCTTAACACTTTAGTTTACTTCATAAAGGGTAGATTCATTCCCAATTGATGGAGTTGAAGGCCTCTACCATATTTTTTTCCTTGAGTTGAACTGACATGCACTATTCCATTTACCAGATAGGCTCTAGAATCTATAACTAAAGAGAAATATGATATAACTTGGAATATAATAGAGATCAGTGGCTGTGGAGGCATTAAGTGGGGCAAGAGCTCCCAATATGCTGTATGACCATCAGTGATCAACTACCACATGTCTAGGGCTATTTATATTGAAAGAGAATAATCAAGAGTATCAAAATTAAGTATAAAGCATCAATTTAGGCACTGGCATGTTAGGCGAGCTGTTCTTCAATATGAGTAATTCCACATCAGCACTAAAGCTTAGATTGGTACAATTGTAGCCAAACACCTACCATCCAAGGACATTAGCAACAAATATTCAGTGCACATGTGAATTCAATTGTTCTCTCACTGCAGTGGAGTGTATTTGACCTCCACACTCAACTTTACTTCAAAAAGGGTAGATCTATTCCCTATTGGAGGAGTTAAAGGTCCCTACCATGTTTTTATCACTCAGTTAAACTGACAAATATTATTATAATTTTTTAGACAGGTGGTCATATCTCAAAGCATATTTAAATGATCAATACGTAAAAATGTATTTGGAGGTCAGTTCTACTGTAGTGGCAATATATCCACCATAGATATAGAAATTATCCACTGTAATTTCTAAAAAATTGAAGTAATTTTTGCAACTTAAATGGGGATTAACTAATAAAACACTATATAACATTGTAAGTTAACAAATCATAAAACTTGAATATTAGCTACATCATTACCAAATATGAACTTGACTTTACATTTTATGTCATTACAATGGGAGTGACTCATAGATCAGACTTTAAATAGACAAAAATAAATATACTAGGAGTATGAAGAATCTACTTCCATGAACAAATTGATTATAAACTTTTTATTTCACCAAAAAAAAAGAGGCAACAAGCACACCATTAAACAAGACTCATCCCTCCATAACAATGAAGTCCTTAAGCAATCATATTCCCGCTCATCCTAGGAACATAATGACATTATGTGCTTATTGGTATATCTGTCCATTTTTTCCAGTTGGTCATTTATTGTTAAAGATTTAACAAAAGAAAGTGTTCAACTCTATTGAATTATTTGGTAGCTAGCTCGCTACAATTGGTGACCCCTAATTAAAATAGTTAAAAAAGCACGTAAACACCGTCCTTCAGTCCTCTTGGAGCTTTGCAATGGTGGTGGTGAAACAGCAGCAGATCTTAGAGGACTTACTATGGGGCATTCTCTTCTTTTTCTTGTCCTGTTTCTAGTCAGCCAAATGCCCTTGGACAATAAGGATGTCCAGGCCATTGCTCAGGCACTTCAAACTCTTCTCCCAGCTGCCCCTGCTGCAGCAATTCCACCTGCCACCATATCCTCTGTCTCTATTAGGTTGCTTCCCTTTTGGAACACCAGACCAGAGGTGTAGTTCTGCCAGGTGGAAGCACAGTTTGCAACCCAAACCCCAGCCATCACAGTAGACTTGATTAAGTTCAACAGGCCCATAGCCAGGATTTTTGAAAGGGGGGTTCTTTTTTTGGAAGTAGGGGGGGGGGGGGGGTTAGTAACCTAATTCTCATTAATTATTCATAAGATATCTAATATGTACCATCACTCTCCTGTCACTCACCCCCTACCCTTAATCTTATTGCCAAATGAAAGCTTAGTTCAAATGCTTTCCGATGTATGCTCCATGGCATGTTCAAGTGTCCCACATTCTCAAGTATTATTGTGAAGTACCATACAAATTTCACCAAATATGGTTAAAAATATGGCCATGCATAATGGTAAAACAATTCTACATAATGAAATTAATTTATATGTATATATGTATATGTATATATATGTGCGTATATATATACACATATATACATATATATATGTATTGCATATAGTGTCCTGAGTAGAATCCCAGCTGGCAATCTTCATTTTAGGTGGTTTATAGATTGAGGCAGACTAGAGTAGACACAGACCTCCTTCAAATTTACTAGAAAAGTTCTGTCGCAGTGCAAAGGTAACTCAGTATTAAACTGGACCTTTTGAATAATCAGAGTGATGATGCTTTTATTAACTGGAAAGATAAATATATGAACAAATCATGTGCTGCAATAGATCTACATGTAATATCCATACTATAAAGTATGAATAGTCTGTCTGTCTGTCTGTCTCTCTCTCTGTCTGTCTGTCTGTCTGTCTGTCTGTCTGTCTGTCTGTCTGTCTGTCTGTCTGTCTGTCTGTCTGTCTGTCTGTCTGTCTGTCTGTCTGTCTGTCTGTCTGTCTGTCTGTCTGTCTGTCTGTCTGTCTGTCTGTCTGTCTGTCTGTCTGTCTGTCTGTCTGTCTGTCTGTCTGTCTGTCTGTCTGTCTGTCTGTCTGTCTGTCTGTCTGTCTGTGCATTGTCAGGTTCATGCTTGAACAATTGAAGTAAGACCACAAATCCATATATATTTATGATCAGTGTCACCAGGGAATGTTTTAAGCACGTCAATGTGGCCACACCCCTTTTCCATACTTAAAAAAAGAAAGAAATACATTTTCCCAGGGAAAAAATGGAGCTACAGGCCTAAAACTTGGGCATACAGACACAACTTGACTCTGTGAATAACAAGGGGTGGGTCCCATCTAGCCACACCTCTTTCTCTTAGTGTGTAAAGCTAAAATTGTTAAAAATAGTAGTAAAAAAAATGTTTGACCTAATCACATGTTCACTTCTGTTTAAAAAAATCTACAAAATGTTTTCAAAGCAGACACTTTGTGACTATGTGGGTTGAATAACTGCCCATAGGGTGGGTTTTTCACCAATATTCATAAAATATCAACCTATATGTAGAGTTATAAAAAAGTCTGTTTCTTTAGTTTCAATGCAATATGCAGTACCAGTTAATTAAAATGATCTTTACCTCAGTAAATGCAACAACTATACCAGGTGTTGCTAGGCCAGAAATAAATTTGTGATGAAGATAGCTTTATATATCTTACAAATAGCGGATGGTCAGTCAATTAGCAATCCAATCCACTCACAGGACATATTGGATGCTTCATCATACCCCTGTCCTCAAACATTTTTGACATCCAGACCTAATTGGTACCAAAAGTAGCTATCACCTAGCCAGTAACTTTAGTTATTTTGGCATATTGCAAAAAATCCTCTTTGATGTCATGTGTACAAATCGCATGCATAAATTAATTACTTCTTCACTAAAAGAAGTTATTTCATCTACCATTATAAAAAAAAAAGGATTTGTAATTCTTATTTTATCAACCAAATATTTTTAATTACGTTTTACCTGAATTAATTATTTCATTTTGTACGTGGGGTGATGCTTATGCGGTATTCTTTAGCTTTGGTCTTTCAAGGCGAGCATTTATGACAGAGTTATGCTTAGCCAATTGAATACCTTCATTAATGCCAAACAAACTTCCTAGTTACCATAATATCAAGGTCCACCATCTTCCCTAAGTGCCAAGCATTAGGGTCCACAAAATAAAATACACTCTGGCAGAACAATGAATTTTTTTTTATTTTCCTCAATAGCTTTAGCCAGTGCAGAATTAATGCATACATCTACATTATTCTGTGGATTTTCCACAGATTGGACAAAAGTACTTGAATATGCCATTGCATTAAGGTGGTACAGAGTAGAGGAATGACTATGTTATGTTAGTTATGTTACTATGTTATGTACGTTGACCCATTTTTAAAAAGGTGTATTGACAAGAATTCCATACTTATTCCTATCTTCTACAAACAAACTAAAGAAAATACAAAACCTACCATCCAATCAATAACATTATATACCAACCAAGAATATTTTATAGCCATTTCACCTGAAAGCAACAGCTATACATTATACTCCTTGGGGAAAGGGAAAAGTTTCGGAAAAAACCAAATGTTTTAAAAATTTAAGATTTGATCTTTATCCTAAGATTTTCCCACACCAATTACTTCAGTAGTGGGCATAATATTCATAATAAAAAAGACAACATCTTAAGTTTCTTTAGATAAACTGTAAGGCCACCATTACCATCAAGATGGTTCAAACTTGCACAACTATAAATACTGTTAGTGTGAACCACTAACAGTATTTATAATGAATATTCTGGCATTCTGCCAGCTTGCTCTGAAATCAGAACCAGCTGGAAGTTTATTTTGACAAAATGGCTAAGAGAATGAGACAGGCAAGCTTGCTTGATGCTTGATCATCAGGAAAGAGACAGAGTGTTAGAGTTCAGCCAGAGATAATTCTTGGAGATTAGGTCAGCCTAAAATTGACCCTTTAACTAAGGAAGTCAATAAAGACAAAGGGGGTATTTAACATCTGAGATCGGTGATCCCACTTTCAGAATAGCTGAATTCCGTGTTCTACATCAAACCAGACAATTGGTAGCTTTAGTAGTTTTGATGAATACCAGTTCATATGCTGTGTGAGCTGCTACCCTAGCTTCAGCTAATATTTTCTGCAAACTAGGATAGCTGCCCCGCTCCCTAGTTAATCACCAGTTGTTATTGTATTAACTAAGGCTACCTACTGTGGTTATAAGTAGCCAACAGTAGGTTCACACACCCTCTCTCACTTCAAAATAGATAGTATTAAATACTGGTCAGAGACTCTCTGTACCAGCAACAATGATCTTTCCAATATTCAATATACAATATCACACTTTCAATTACAACATGGACATTTTTCTCTCTATCATAACAGTTTAGTTGTGTCTTTTTATAGTCGGACCATTCGGGGTCCCTGCTCTGGCGCCCTGCCTGGCCAGCTGTTTGTTCATTAAATGAGTTTATTGTAATTACTTCTTTTTCTTTGTTCTTATAATTAATTTCCTTCACTGGAAACCCATAACACATTATCTCAATTAGCTATCTTAATTAACTTTGTTATTATCATCTTTCTTATTCATTTCTTTATTCTCTTTCTTATTATTAACTTCTTGATGTCCTTCACTTGTTCCCTGCCTTGTCACAGGCAGAGTCACTGGGAGTAGTCTCGGTGGCTCTGACATGCTGTACAGACCAAAACCACCCATTTCAACCTAAAAATGAAGAAATACTCTTAGGTCTCTCAAACAATGGTTGAAACTTTATGGCTAGTTGATATACTACTTCATACACACAAGCAGTTGACAAATAACTGTAATCTCATTGAATTAGCCAGACAATTTTGTGCAGTGTTAGATGAATGCAGGGAGCATTCTGGTGCATTTAAATAGCTCTGTTTTTTCGTCACACTTGATTTATCAAATTCTCATGACTATCAATATCCCCACTAATACTCTTGATAGTGCTTATGTTTTCCACCCCCCTCCTATTTAAAAATTAAGTATTTGCATTGCTTGTATGTAGGGAATATATCTTGCTACCCCCCTTGCCCTCTTATATTAGGTAAAGTGAGTTCCCTCAATAGTTTGAAGCTTGAGCCACTCCTGCATTGGAAGTGAATCTAGCTTGAAGTACCTGAGAAAACCACCACTTTATGTAGCAGCCATCTTGCTCCCAGCAAGCCTAGCTCCCATCTAATACACAAGGGAGTTGACAGATTTAGGGAAAGAGTAGGAGGTGCTGACTCACAATTACACAGTGACACACTACAGCAGCAGATAGTCACGCAGAGCTCCAGACAATCTGATACACTTCAAAACTGAACGGGGGAGGACCCTGACTGACTGACTGACTCTTTGTGGTGTGCGCATGGGTATTGGAGAGAGAAATATTATTCTTTTTATTATTATTATTTTTTTCACCCAAAGGGGGGTTCGGTTGAACCCCTTGAACCCCCCTGGCTACGGGCCTGCTCAACCATGCTGTTGCAGCCCTAGACCACATCACAGCAGGAGAAGTTGAGGCTATCATCCTGTCCCCACCTGCTGATGGCAAATATGATGCACTAAAAGCTGCTTTCATCAATGCCTTTGGCAAAACTCAAGCATTTAAGGACATGGAGCTTCTGTCCTTGTCGGTCTAGGTGATAGAAAGCCTTCCAGCCTTCTCTGCCACATGGAGTCCCTCAATGCTGATCCCAAGACCCTCCTTCATGTCGTGCCCTCTTCCTTGACCAGCTGCCTATGGATGCACTTCGCATCCTCGCTGGGTTGGCCACAACTGACCTTAATGATTTAGCCAAGGAGGCTGATGCAATCATGGAAGTGAGCTCCAGGGCATTCAGTGCCACAGGCATCTCTGGTGTGCACAACCTGATGACTTTAACCACCGTTGCAATGCCTAAAGACCTGTGCTTTTATCACACAAAGTTCGGCAAGAAAGCCAGAAAGTGCTACAAGGGTAGGTGCAAGTTGGCATACCTCATCCTATCCTCCGCTTCCACCTCCTTTACTACCGCCTCAGGAAATGGGCAGGCCAGCTGCTAAAATCTCTACGGTTAGCCCAGGGGAGAAAAAGACAATGATAGTTTGGGACCACCACTCAGGCTATTCCTTCCTCATTGATTGTGGTGCAGAGGAATCTGTTTCCCTGCCTCAGCTGCTGATAAGAGGCACCATGCCTCCTCAGTGCCCCTAGTCAGCTGCCAACTGCACGCTCATCAAAACATGGGGCAAACACGAAGCATCTCTTGTACTTGGCAAGGGACACACCTTCACACAGGAGTTTCGTGTGACAGATGTCACAGACTCCATCCTCGGTGCTGATTTCATCAGTCTTGATGACCTCCATGTGGTTGCGACTGGTGTTGCAAGTGTCTGCTCTGCCATCTGTGGTCTCCACATCACCCGCATTCACTCCTTCGATGCCATAATAAACGAGTGTCCTGAGCTTCTTGTGCAACACTTCAAGTCTACAGACTCTAATAAGCATGGGGTGGAGCATTACATCACCACCGATGATCCCCCTCTTCATGCTCATGCTCGTCGCCTCAAACAGGACAAACTGGAGATAGCCAAAGCAGAGTTTGCCGAGATGGAAAGAATGGGCATCATCAGATGCTCCAAATCTCCCTGTGCCTCACCACTTCATCCTGAAACCAGGTGGTGGCTGGAGACCATGTGGCAACTTTTGACACCTTAACAATGCAACTGTCGACAACAGGAACCCCTTGCCCCACATACAAGACTTCAATGGCAGCCTAGCAGGCAAGAGGATCTCCAAGGTGGATCTGGTACGGCTATCACCAGATCCCTGTCGCATCGGCAGACATTCCCAAGATGGCAGTCATCACTCCCTTTGGGCTGTGGGAGTTCCTCAGCATGCCCTTTGGTTTGAAGAATGTAGCTATGGCATTCCAGAAGTTGATGGATGGCATCCTCCATGACCTCAACTTCATCTTTATCTACCTGGATGATATCCTAATTGCCAGCTGCACCAATGATGAGCATGAAGCACACCTCAATGACATCTTTCTACTACTTTCCGACAATGGCATGGTCATTAACCATAAGAAGAGTGTTTTTGGTGTCAGCAAGCTCATCTATCTTGGGCACCATGTCACCACCTCAGGTATTATGCCACTTGAGTCCAGGGTCACAGCAGTGAGTGATTTCCATTGCCCTCCAACAAAATTGGTCTCCAGCACTTCCTAGGCATGATGAACTACTACTCAACTTCATGCCGAGGTTGGCTGACAAGCTCCATCCCCTCCACAATGCCACCAAGGTCAAAGGGCAGGTGATTGAGTGGACGACAAAATGTCAGTCAGTCTTTCTTGCAGCTAAGTCGGCTCTGGTGAGTGCCACCATCCCCATTCAAATGCAAAGACTAGCATCATGGTGGATGCATCAGACAGTGCTGTTGGCGGGAAGCTAGAACAGTTTCTGGATGGTCACTGAATATCCTGCTTCGGAGTGCCCGATGACATCACCTCCGATGGTGGCCCTCAATTCACCAGCTATTTGTGGTCCAAACTCAACTGCCTTCTTGGGATCTCTGCCTATAATACAACAGCCTACCACCCACAAGCCAATGGACTTGTTGAGCATTTCCATTGACAGTTGAAAGGATCCCTCAAGGCTCGGCTCCAAGGCCCATGCTGGATGGATGAACTGCCACTCGTGCTACTCGGTATCTGGACAGCCTGGCGGGAGGGCTCAGACTGCTTAGCGTCCAATCTAGTCTATGGTACTTCTCTCCACATTCCTGGTGAATTCCTTCCCCATGAGCCACAGGATTTGCGAGTGTCCTCCAAATTTCTCCGGCAGCTCCAAGACAACATGTGAACTGCCATTTCACCTGCAATGGAGTTTCACGGTGGTCATTCAGCCTGCAAACCTGACAACCTGGCATTCGCTGGTTATGTGTATGTTTGCCATGATGCTCACTGTGACCCACTGAAGCACCCCTAAGAAGGCCTGTTTAAGATCCTTGAAATACATAAGAAGTACTATGTGGTTGACATGAATGGCCACCATAATTCTATCTCCATCAACTGACTGAAGACAGCATATGGCAAGCAAATCTACTGTCGACCTGCCCTTGTTCCTCCTTAGCCTGTTACTTCTTCACATCCAACCAAAGCAGGTCTGTCTCCACCAAGAACAACCATGCCACAGCCTACAGTGCACTCTCCCTTGGGCAGACTGATCAAGACACCAGTCGGCTACCTGTAGGCCTTGGCCATCATGGGGGGGGGGGGGACCCTTGTGGTGCACATCCTATGGAACATAATTAACGTCATTATGTGGTTATTGGTATGTCTGTGATTTTTTCCAGTTTATCATTTATTATTAAAGATTTAACAAAAGAAAGTGTTCAACTCTATTGAATTATTTGATAGCTAGCTCACTACAATACTTTATATACAGTGCACATGAAATGGTAATAGGCATAATCTAATCCTACAACCAATTCGACTTAATTTTGGAATGAGGTTTCCAAGCAACTGGGAGGGCATTATTGTTCAAAGGTGTGTGTCAATTGGTATGATCTGTTAATTACCACACCCATAGGACATTATTATGTCTAAAAAATCTCATTTTATGGACCAATCATGTGGGGATGAAGTAATTGTTTCAGGATTATAACTCCATATGGGTATGGCAGTGGATATGGTTTTGCATCAGCCAAACTCACAGGTAGTAGTTTTAACTGCCAAAAGCTACTTAAAACATCAACCAAGTAATAATTTGAGTGGCTTCTGTGATGTTTCATGTTGATGTTGATCAGGCAACGTTGGGTAAATGCTGGTATTACATTATAAGCTGAATACTTTAATCAATAAAACAAAGACAATGAACATACTTTCAAAGGAGCATTATCCCCAAAAAACAATGAAATTCTTGAGCAATTACATACTCTTCTCTTCTCTGTAAATTTATATCCAGTAAACATGAAAAGGTTGAAATGCACCAAATTTCAGTATGATGTGAAACCCTACAATCAGAGTCCCAACTTTAGTTGTTATTTTACTGCCTGTTGTCCAAGGTTGGTGCCAAGAAATTCTAATTCTAATCTGGTGAAGGCATTAATTGGGACCACAGCTCAAATGAGCTTTGTGACTATCAGTTATCTAGCACTATATATGTCAGGAAGAAATACCATTCTTTCATATTGAAAACAAACACTTAATGGTATCAAAATTAAGTATAAAGTTTCAATTTTGCACTGGCATGTGACCAGGATTGCTCCTCAATTGGAATAATTGACCATCAGCACTAAATTTTTATTTTTACAGTTGCAGGCCATGGGTATCATGCAAGTATGCTAGCATTAAATATTCAGTGCATATGTGAATTGAATTATTGTTTCATTGTAGTAGAGTGGATTTGACTTCCACCCTCTAGTTTACTTAAGAAAGGGTGTATCTCTTCCTTGTTGCAGGAGTTCATGCTCCATAACATGTTTTTATCCCTTAGTTGAACTTACAAGTGTTATTCCATTTTTCTGAAATGCATTTTCATGTAAAACTAAATTAAAAGAATCAATAGGTAGCATTATAATTGGAAGTCAGTCCTACTGTACTGGAAAGATATCCACAATAGAGAGAAAATCATTTACAGTAGCGAGGAAAATAATTAATTCATTTTAGCAATTTAATAGGGATTAACTAATTATATACACTACAACATTCTGAGGTAGCAAACCATATAAACTAACTATTGAGCTACATAATTACTAAATATAAACTTGGCTGTGCATTTATGTGATTACAATGGTAATATCTCACAGATCAGCCTTTCTAATAGGAAAAGAAGAAATTCACTAAGAATATGAGGAATCTACTTCTTTGAAGTAACTAACTGCTCTTCTCTGCTATACTATATATCCAGTTGGTAGTAGTAACTCATAGACCAACCTTTCTAATAAAAAAACAAAAACAAATTCACTAAGAATAAAGGGAATCCACTTCCTTGAACAAATGAATTATATACTATGTATTTCACTAAAAACAACAGCAGACAACAATCATATAAGCATTATCCCTCAATAATAATTAAGTTCTTGAGCAATAACATATTCTGCTCATCTCTGTAATATATTTGCAGTACACCTGAAAATGTTGAGCCCATAAAAATTCAGAAAGATATCCAACACTACAATTATAGTCTGACATTTAACCCTAAAAAAATATGATCTAATTTAGTAAGGCAATATGCCTTGTGACCACCAGTGATAAAATATCACATGTCAGGAAGGAGAACCATTTTTTCATATTGAAAGCTAAATTTTACTCTATCCAAATTAAAGCAAAATGGCAATTATGCACTGGCACGTGACCACAGCTGCTCTTCAACTGGAATATCTTGACCTCTGCACTAGAATTTAGATTTGTTAGCCCACTGTGTACAATGCAAGGATATTAGCATCAAGTATTTAGTGCACACGTAAATTCTGATTGCTCTCTCATTGTAATGGATTGTATTTGATCTCCACACTCTAGTTACTTCAGAAAGGGTACATTGTTCCCTATTGAAGGAGTTAATGACATCTACCATGTTATTTCCAAACTCAAACTGAAGAATGCTGTTCAATTTTTTAAACAGGTGTTCACATCTAAAGTAAAGGGTAATTATGGTTATATAGAAATATAATTTGAAGTCTATCCTACTGTACTGGCAATATAACAGCAATAAAGATAAAAATTATTCACAGTTATGAATAAAAAATGAAGTAATTGTACAGATTGAAATGGAGATTAACAAATTATAAATTATATATATTATTCACCATCATTTTGAGCTAAATTATTACAAAATAGAAACTTAGCTCTACATTTATGTAATTACAATGGAAACCACTCGTAAATCAGCTTTACTTATAGACTATCAACAAATTCACAAAAATTATGACAAATCCACCTCCTATAATAAATGAATTAAAAGCTAAGTACTTCAATCATAAAAAGGGAGAAAACAAACACACAATAGAACAAGCATTATCCCTCAATAACAATTTATTTCTTGAAACACCACATATTCTGCCCTTCCCTGTGATACTATATATCCAGTAAATATGAATAGGTTGAAGTACAACAAAATTCAGAATGATATAAAATGCTACAATCATAGTCTGAGCTTTTGCTCTTATTTTACTGTCTGCTGTTAAAAGGTTCGTGGTCAAAAGTTATGATTCTAATTTTTTTTACGGCATATATTGGGACCACAGCTCCCAATATCCCAATATGCCTTGTGACCATCAGTGATCAAGCTTTACATGTCAGGAAAGAGAATCATTGCTTCATATTAAAAACCAAAACTTTTCTCTATATATATATTAAGCATAAAGTGTAAATTTTGTTCCCCCACCTACTATGCTAGGAAATTAGCCTCAAATATCCAGTGCACAAATTAGTCAAAGTGCTCACTGATTGTATCACTGAAAAATGCTATCCCATTTTGGACAAGTCTTGGCATCTATAACTAAAAGATAATTATAAATAGGTAGAGATATAATTGGAGATCAGTGCCTGTGAAGGCATTAAGTGGGACCACAGCTCCCAATATGCTTTGTAGCATTAGTGATCAAGCACCACATGTAAGGAATACTATTTTTTGATATTGAAAAAAATGACACTTTATATTATCAAGATAGATACTTAAAGTTGTGATTTGCTCTGGCATATGACCAGATATTCACTTCAATTGGGTAATTTATGTCTGCATTAGAATATACATTTGTGCTTTTGTAACAAAAGCCCTCCTGCATGGATATTTACATAATGTATTCAGTGCACACGTGAATTCAATCACTCACTGATTGAAATGCAGTGTATTGGACCACCACACTCAAGTTTACTACAGAGAGGGAACATCTGTTCCCTATTTGAGGAGATCATGGTTCCTACCATGCTTTCATCCTTAAGTTTAACTGATAAATACTATTGCATTTCTCAGACAAGTTCTGGCATCTATAACTAAAGGAAAAATAAGGGATGGATAGAAACATGATTGGAGATCAGTGCCTACAATGCATTAAGTGGGACCTCTGCTCCCAATATGCTCTGTGACCGTCAGTGACCTAGCATCACATCTTAAGAAGGAGTATCATTATTTCATTATAAAATTTTTTTCTACCTTGTAGAAATTAAGCATAAGGCGGCTATTTTGCACTGGCGTGTGACCAGCGTGTGATTCACCGCCAGCACCAAAGTTTAGATTAGTACATTTGTAGCCTAATGCCTACATAATTTGACCTTCACACTCCAGTTTACCTCAGAAAGAAAGGATCTGTTACCTATTGGAGGAGTTCAAGGTGCCTACCATGTTAAAAAAATTTTTTTTTGGTTTAACTGAAATGCTATTCTGCTTTTAGGCAAGTGTTCACATCTGACACTGACAGGAAAATAATCAATGTAAAAATATAATTTATTGTCAATCCTACTGTACTCGCAAAATATCCTCCAAAGAGATAGAAATCATCCACAGTAATGAGTAAAAAAAAAAAAAAATTAATAATAATAATAGTAGCAACTTAAATGGGAATCAACTAATTAGAAACTATTTAACATTTTGAGATAGAAACCAGATAACTTAACTATTGAACTACAGAATTGCTAATTATAGACTTAGCTCAATTTTTATATAATTGCAATGGGAATCACTCATAGATCAGCTTTACTAATAGACAAATATCAAATTAACTTATAAGGATATGAGGAATCATCTTCCTATAATAATTCTCCTGCATATATATAATTTAATGCCCATATGCCTATCTGTCTGCTTGTCTGTGTTTGTCTGTCCTTATGTTTGTACCATCACTCTGGCCAAGCTACAGGTTGGATTTCTGTGAAACTTGGCATGATGATATTTTATTTTAATTATCTTAAAAGATGAGCTATGATATCCAATAAATTATTATAATGGCCACACTTTTTCATTTTCTTGTGTAAGGATGAAAATGCCAGAAATAGTATATAAATAAAAATATTTTGAACCTAAGAAGTTAGACCCATGATGTAATAGGAATCAATGTAATCTGGAAAGTTTTATGTATGTGCATATGACTACACCCATTTCTGTTTTGTTGATAGGTAAAAAAAAATGCCAAAAATGGTACCTTGACTATGCAAACCCTTGGAGTGGCAAACTTTAAAAATGGTATATATATATATATATATATATATATATATATATATATATATATATACATATATATATATATATAATTCAACTTGGAAGTAACATGGGTGGGATCCCTACTTGCTACACCACTTCCCATTGGTTGTGTAAAGAGAAAAAATACCAAAAATAAAAGAACCTCTGAATAAAGACTGAACCTGGAGTTAGATCCATAAAACCATTTTAATATACATTTTGGTTCATAAGTATGTATGCACTGTTCGTATGTATGTGCTTAGAGATCACAACCAAAACTTGTACCAAAAGGTCAAAATTTGGCGTGTGGCAGGCCAGCATTAAGAAACACATGTGGCATGGTGGTGGGTGTGCTTTTGTGATAACCACACCCATAGGAAATTATTTTGGCTGAGAAAAGTTAATCAGAGAACAATCAGGCAATGAACCAGTGTGTGGTCTACAAGTAACCAGGGGGAAATTATTAACCACACATGGGTGTAAGTTGGCCATAGCCATATCCACTGAAAATTGTTACAATTATAATAGCCAACCCAACGACCAATCATACTTAATTTTTGAATGAAATTTCAAAGCAACAGGGTGAGCCATATTAGTTACTAGTGTGTGTGTCTATGAGTGGGGTTTGGTCATTGGCATACCCATAGGACATCATTACACCTACCAAAAACTCATTTATGGACCAATAAAGCAGAAATTTGGAATATGGAGGACAAGTAATTATGTCATTCTTAATAACTGCATGTGGGTGAGGCAGTGGGTATAGTTTTGTATCAGCCAAATCTACAGGGAGTTGTTTTGACTAACAAATGCTGACTAAAGGATCAACCAGAGCAAAATTTTTTTGGCTTCTATAATGTTTCATGTTGACATTGGTTGGGCAAGGAAGGGAAAATGATACTAATTAATTATAAGCTAAGTCGTTTAATCAATACTTTAAAAATAGACAAAAGTCATATGAGCGCTCCCTGGCTCCTGTCCTCTGTTCCTCAGGCAACCAGAGCATAGACACTATCCCTGACACACAAGTTAGGTCTCACTACCCAACTTGTATCAAGGCTACCACACCACCCTTCTATTAGTGGCTGGTTCACAAAGTGAGTTCTCAACAAAGATAAGTATCATAAACTGATCCAGTGAACTGCTGGTATCAGGCAATAGATTCCTTTACAATATTTGCACAACTATGCACAATGATACACACTTTAGTAGTTAGTGAAGAACTCAATTATATTCAGTTATTTCCTGGGCCTCTGCTCCCAGGGGCCAGTTGAATCCTTCTCATGTGAGTTCTCATGATAGTCTTATCCAGCATCTCTTGGTTACCCACATTCATATTAACTACAGAATTCTTATAACTCCTATCTTTATCCAGTCTCTCTTGGTTACCCAAATTTGTATTAGTTTGGATTGGTTCTCCTCCTGTGGCTCTGACAAGTCATTGCATTAAATGACCATGATGCCTGAAAATCAATGAAGTTTTTGAGCAATCATATATTCTGCTCTTTTCTGTGATAGTATATATCAAGTACACATGAAAATTTAGGATGATATCAAACATTACAATCATTGCTTGAGCTTTAGCTCTTATTTTAACTCTGTTGTCAGTGATTGGTGCTAAAAAATTATAATTATAATTATAATCTTGTGAAGGCATTCAATGGGAGTAAAGCTCCAAATATGTTTTGTGACCATCAGTCATCAAGTACTACATGTCAGGAAGGTTCACCATTCTTTCATCTTGAAAGATAAAATTCACAGTATAGAAACTGAGGATAAAACATAAATTTTGCACTGGCACATGATCACAGCTGCTCTTCAATTGGAGTAGTTTGCCTTCAGCACTAGATTTTAGATTTGTACATGCTTACAATGAAAGGGTATTAGCATCAAATATTCAGTTCTAATGTGAATTTAATTGCTCTCATATTGTAGTTGAGTGTATTTGAGCTCCACACTGTAGGACTGTATTTTTTTTCAGAGTTGAACCAAATATGCTATTCTATATTTTAGATAGCTTCTAGCATCTATAACTAAAGGGAAATGATTAATATGTAGAAATATAATTGGAGATAAATACTGGAGAAGGCATTTAGTTAGAACACAGCTCCTCCAAATATGCGTTGTAACCATCAATGATCAGGCACCACATGTCAGGAAGGAGTACAATTCTTTCATATAACTCTTCACTGTAATACAGTGTAAGAAGTACACATGAAAGGTTGAAGTGAACTAAAATTCATATTGGTGTTAAACACAACATTATAGTCTGACTTTAGCACTTAATCTACTATATGTTGTCAAAGGTTGGTGACAAAGAATTATGATTCTAATCTTGTTAAGGCATTAATTGAGACTGCAGCTCTTAACATGTTTTGTGACAATCAGTGATCAAGCTCTACATGTCAGGAAGGAGAAGCATTCTTTAATCTTGATAAATAAAACTATATAGATAAAAAGTAAGAATAAGACATCAAATTTGCATTGGTACATTACCAGAGCTGCTCTTTGATTGGATTAATTTCCACTAAGCACTAAAGTTCAGATTTGTACATTTGTAGTCAAACGCCTACCATGCAAGGATACTAGCATCAAGTATTCAATGCACACACATAAAACCCATTGCTCTCTAATTGTGGTAGAGTACAGTTTACCACACAATCTAAGTTACTTCAGAAAGGGTAGATCTGTTCCAAATTAGAGGAGTTGAAGACCGCTACCATGTTTTTTTTCCCTGAGTTAAACTGACTAATGCTATACAATTATTTTAATCAGGTACTCCCATCTAAAACAAAAGGGGAAAAAATCAATATGTAGAAATATAATATTGAGAATGAAATAATCCACAGTAAAGTGTAAAAAATGAAGTAATTTTAGCAACTTATTTTAGAATCAACTAATTCTAAGCTATACAAAATATTGAGTTAAAAACCAAATAACCTAACTTTTGAGCTACAAAACTACAAAATAGAAACTTAGCTTTGCATTTATGTAATTACAATAATAATCTCCCATAGATCAGCTTTACTAATAGACAAAAATAACAAATTCATCAAGAATATGATGAATCTACTTCCTATAATCAATTAATTATAAGATAAGTACTTCAATTAACAAAAATCAGAAAATAGACACACCATTAAGGAGCATAATCCATCAATTACTATTTAATTCTTGATCAAACACTCATTGTGTTCTTCTCTGTGATACTAGATATCTGGTAGACATGAAAAGGTTGAAGTGCACAAAAATTCAGAATGATACAAACACTATATTTTAGTCTTAGCTATAGCAATTATTTTACTTCATTTGTGAAAGGTAGGTGCCAAAGAATTATAATTCTAATCCTATGAAATCATTCATTGGGACCACAGCTCAAGATATGCCTTGTTATCATATATAATCAGGCACCACATGTCAGGAAGAAGAACTATTCTTTCATCTTCAAAAAAAATTTTTTGCTGTATCAAAATTAGGCATGTCATGGCTGCTCTTCAATTGGAATAATATGCCCATGAGAACAAAGTGTTTGTACATTTGTAGCAAAACACCTACCATGCAAGGATATTAGCATCAAATATTCCATGCACACATGAATTAATGATTGAAGTGCAGTAATATTCAGAATGATGTCAAATGCTACATTATAGTCTGAGCTATAGCCATTATTTCACTATTCATCATTAATGGTTGGTGATGAAGCATTATGTATCTAATCATGTGAAGGCATAAATTGGGACCACAGCTCCCAATATGTCCTGTGAGCATTAGTGATCGAGTATCACATGTCAGGAAGGAGAAACATTCTTCTATATCAGAAATGAAAACTTTACTTAATCAAAATTAAGCATACTATGTTGATTTTGCAATGTATGTGACCATAACCACTCACCAATTAGAGAAATTAGTTGTCAGCACTAGAGTTTAAATTTGTACATTGGTAGCAAAATGCCTACCATGCAAGGATATTAGCATAAAATATTCAATGCACATGTAAATTCGATTGCTCTCTAATTGTACTAGAGTGTACACTTTTGTCTCCAATGATGAAGTTGTCATCGATATAGTAGAGGTCAAGGGTAGATGTGGAGAGAGGCCAACTTGACTAGCTTAGGATAAAAGAAGCTTTATCAACTTCAACTATCAATAAGTGCTTTGGTTTCAAAACCGTTTATTCTTACTATGGTTGTTAATTTGGAGAGGGATGGAGGCACTACTGCAGCAGAAACAATCACAATAGTTGGATTACACAGAGCAGCTGATGTTACTTTAGGGGACAGCATAGGAGGATTCCCACCACAAACCTTCTGGAAGTCCCTCTTTTTCTGACAGTTAGAGCATGTAGCATCACATGCAGGGCACTTGAAATGGCAATGAATTTTATTTTGGCAGAAGAAGCACTTTGGCTCTTGAAGGCCAGATGTAGCAGCTAAGGTTTCAGGGTCAGTAGAGAGGCTGGGAGACTCACCAGCTGGAGGAATATCAGCAATGGTGGAAGGTAATGGAGCTGTATAAGACTCAGAACTGTGAACTGTGCATTCTAGAGACCTGGCTTGGTCAAACATTGTCTTGAGGTCCAAAGTCCTCCTTTCTAATAGCCTTTGGCGAATAAATCCATAAGTCATGCCAGCTATGAATGCATCTCTAATGCTCTCCTCACAATACAGGATAGAGGCAACTGCTTGATAGTTGCATTCTTTGCTAAGAGTTTTGAGAGGTTGAAGATACTAATAAAGGGTCTCAGCGGACTGTTGACGCCTAGTGGCGAGTACTGACAGAGCAAAAATTTCATTAGTTGGTTTTTTCGGGGTAACATAGTTACTAAGGAATCTTAGTTGGTCAAGACCGGCAAGAGGAAGAATGGCGAGGAAGTTGTGAAATGTACTTTTCCAATGGAGCCACGCTTTTGCGGCCTTATCCATGTTCAGGTTGGTACCCAACTGTTCTCGTGGAGGATTTTATCCATAGAGACTAACTGATTAAATAGTTGCGTCAGAAGCAAGAATGCTTTAAGAAAAGCTTTAACCAGCTAGACATAAGAACAGGTCTACAACAACAAAAGGTAATAGCACGAGGTAATGGTGAGCATTAACAATATAATAAATGAGGTACATGCGTGGGGTGTGAGTAATACAAAAGTCCAAATTCAAAGGGTTTAACAATAGATCACAACAATAATGAGTGAAATGGTCTTTCTCATTGAACATAGCTATCATAAAAGTTCTCTCATATACCAGCAACACATATTCTTAGCTCATCCTGTCCTGGAGGTAGGACACCCCTTATCAAATCCTGGCTCTACCCATGAAGAAGATTGAACCAATGAACTCATTCAAAAACAGGACAATATCTGAATATTTAACAATAGAAAAAGTTAAAGATACTTTATTCCCCCCCCCCCCCCTGATGTATGGACTAGGAGTGCTTGTCATGTAAAGCAACATCTAGCTCACTGCACATCAAGAATAGCATTAGGATTTTCAGTCTATTCTCAAAAGTCTAATCAAATGAAGCATCCATGACTTTATGAACAACTGTAAAACACAAAAACCAAAAGATAACTTATTCAAATTTTTTATCTAGTCAACCAAGATATGGAGAAAGATCTGCCTACTGCATTACAGAATCCAGATGAGCTGCCAAGCTAAATACAGAGTTACAGACTTGTTTCCATTAGTATTAAACTGCACAGCTGTTCAGGGGAATGATCCACAAACATGTCAGGTAGCAAGATAGGCATTATAGCACTTGTTGGTAAGGTGGCAAGGTAGGAACAGGTTGGCAGGGTAGAACCTTCTAGGAAATTCGCCCCACCTTGCTGGCACATCATACCTTACCTGAACCACATGTGCCCTAAGATTATCTTAGTTTCAAGATGTAAAAGGTGCTACCTAGTAACCACATTAGTTGGAATTTGTTGTTGACCTCTATTACCTGTATATGTGTGATGGAACCTGCCACAGCACCCACATGACTTCAGCCTCTCCAGCCAATGGAAACTCTGCACTCCAGCAGACTGCACACTCTGTCTCTCTGTCTGCACCCTTGAAATTATATTTCTCTCCAGTTCCTCAGAACTGAATATTGCCCAGTAATTCCCAAGTCACAACATAGGCCAAAAAAATCTCTTTTTTAAGAGTGAACTGACAGCTCTCAGAATCCCACAAAAAATGCACACCACGTTATAACATCACAGACAAATCAATGAGCACAAAATCACACACCATTAATGTTTTCTGTCCAGTAAGTGGAATCCAATTAATAGCAACACAAAACTAATATAAATCAATGACCACAAAACCACACACCATTAATGTTTTCTTTTCAGTCAGAGGAATCCAATTAAGAAGCAACACAAAACTAATATAATAACAAACACATAACTAATAATGTTTCTTCTTCTTCACCAGTTCACCATCAAGTCTCTGGTCCTCTTGCATCACCCAGGTCATCAGGGAGGGTTGTCCTTGATCCTTCATAATATGACACTCAAGTTGCATACATCAGGAGGTAAATAAAGTATCTTTAACTTTATCTATTGTTAAATATTCAGATATTTTCCTGTTTTTGAATGAGTTCATTGGTTCAATCTTCTTCATGGGTAGAGCCAGGATTTGAAGGCTCATGGAGAAGAATATCACAGGCACCCACTTGCCAGCTCGGAGTTGTTCAGGCATTCCACCAACAGCTTAACCTGAAGCATCAGTGATTATTCTTGTGAGAGCATCGTGGAAAGGGTGAGTCAAGAGAGTTGCACTGGCCTATATGTTTCTGCTTGCATTGGATACTTGTACCGTATTAGGTGTGCAAGTGAGGTGGTCACTCAGTTTCTGACCATGAGTGAGCTGGTGGAGTGGATAGAGTCCTTCTGCACACTTGGGAATGAAACAATGGTAATAGCGGATGGGACTAAGATTTCGAGTGAGATTGGATGTTTTTTTAGGTTGTGGAAAGTCTTGCACAGCCTTAACCTATTCAAAAAATTATTGGGAGCCTGCACCTGAGGCATGACAGCCAACGAAGAATTCCTTGCAGCCAAATTCACATTTGTCAGGTTGGATAGCTAGTCCATATGAAGCGAGGCATTCAAAGACAGGTCAAATGTGGCAAGCATGTTCGTCCAGTGATGAGCTTGCAATTAACAGGTCATCCATGTAGACAAACACAAAGTCTAAACCTTGGATAACACAGTCTATAAATCGTTGGAATGTCTGAGGAACAGTTTTTAGTCCAAATGGCATGAAGAGAAACTCAAAGAGGCCAAATGCTGACTTTGGAATGCCTGCATTATTTACAGGAATATGATAGAAACCCCAAATTAGGTCAATTTTGGTGAAAACGGTCTTGCCTTCTAACATTGCAACAAAGTCTTGCATGTTCAGAATTGAAATATCAGTCATCCTTAGTTATGTTATTAAGGCGGCAGAAAATCTACACATGGTTTCCAGCCCCTGCCGTGGGTTTTGGGAACAGTGTGAAGTGGCTAAAACCAATTACTTTTGGAGGGATGAATAATGCCAAGAGTAATCATTTCAAGAAAATCTTTTTTGACTACTTATAATTTCTCAGGACTGAGGCGCCAAAATCAAGCAAAGACTGGTGGTCCGTTTGTGACAGTGTGATGAGATGAGCAACATTATGTTGAATATTGCTGTGGTTGAAGCAGGGTTTTGTGAGAGAGGGAAAAGATTGGAGGAGAGGATGATAAATGCATGGTTTGGCAAGGTAGCAGAGAGCTTGATCACCAGATGTATGGAGTGAGGTGCTGTTAAATGTCTGTCCATTATTGAGATGTTTACAAGTAAGGTCTATCAATAAATCTGAATGGCAAAGGAAGTCTCCACCTAGGATGGGCTCAGAGACATCTGTGACAATAGAAGTCTAAGTAAATTTGTGGTCCATTCCTAAGTTGAGGGAGAGGGTCTTGGTTCCGTAGGTTGACATATGAGTGCCATTGGCCACCTGAAGAGGGGTCCTCTCTTTTTTTCTCAGTGTTCACTTGTTGTGGCAGGCAGTACACTGATATCTGCACCAGAGCCGACTAAGTGGAGTTGGCCAGAAGTGCACCCACTGAGAAAAAGAAGGCGACTATCATCACCTGATCCAGTGATCGCCATCACTGGTCAAGTGAAGCATTTCCCAGACATAGAGCATGGTGGCTTGCACTTTGTGGCATTTTTGCCAAACTTGGTGTGGTACCAGCAGAGAGTTGATGATGACACTGAAGCACTGGGTGACTTCATAATTTTTATGGAGATGTCTTTAAATTAATCCACCTCTAACCTGATAGAAGTGATAGCTTCAGTAATGGAAGATACCTCAAAAACTGACAGTAAAGGCTTGACATCTGGAGTAGCAACAATGATGAGGGTGTCAGTAAAGTAGCCAATTCCTGTATTGTCATCTCTGGGTGAGATTTCAAGGTTAACTTTACCAATGAAGGAAGATGAGAGAGGAAGATCTCTTGAAGTAGTATATCACCAATACAGTTCTTGTCAGTGAGCTGCTCAATTTGTTTAAGTAGCTGAGATGGTCTGAAATCTTCCAATGGTCTTAAGGAGAGTAACTCTGCACTCTTTGTGATCGATTGAGGGAAGTGCGAGAGATGAGGCAGGTCTTGAGAGCATCATAGGGGTTATCCTCTGGCCTATTAATTATTAGATCATACACCTCTTGAGCAGTTTCAATTAGTGAGGATGCTACCTCATAGTTGTATTGGGTCAATTGTTGATTGATGTTTCTGGTGGCACACTGAGCCTCCACTTGATGAAACAAGAGAGCAGGGTCTTCAGGCCAGAAAAGTGGTAGTTTCAAAGAACCTGCATGAACAATTGGTGCTGGGACTTCATCCATGGGTGTGAAAAAGGTACAGTAGGTCAAGAACAGATGTGAGCTTGATAGTTAGGCATGTCAGGGTCACCAATGTAGAATTTGACAACTTTCCATAAAGACAAACTTATTTCATTGAATAACTTCTACTAAATGAAATGAATCAGCTATTCTATTTATATACAAATCATATCAGAATGATCTAGAAGGAAAATTATGCCGACAAGTAATAAAGTAATAGTAACATATAACAATAATTGATGGAAAATCAACACCTATAGAGATAACAAGACAAGTTTAATATGATAAAAGTCAGCTCATGTCTACAGTTGCCACAGTGTTTAGGTGGTAATGACACCACAACTGTCAATGAGGATGATATTTTCTTATTCTTTAGATTCTGCTATCACAGAATGGCTGATGCCACAATTGGCGATGTACACGAATTCAACCCTGATGAGAAGAGGATTACTGCCTACCTTGAATGTTTGAACTGTTTGTGTCAGTCAACATCATTCCTGATAACAAGCCAGTTTTATTGCTTCTGCTCCAGCTTGGTTTAAAGCACTTCACTCTTGCTCATAAATATAGTTTCACCGGTGAAGCCAGAAAATATAAGTCTGGAGCAGCTAATAGAGATCCTCACAGATAAATCAGTTGCTGACTATTTGGCAAGCTCAGGGAAACTAGCCAGCATTTGCGAGTTTGGTGATTTCCTTTCTGATGCTTTGACAGACATGTTTGTTGTGGTATCCACCATGAAGCCATCCAGAAGTCCCTGCTTGCTAAAGCAAATCTCACCTTGCACACAGTCCTGGAAGATGTATTAAGCATGTAAGCTGCTTCCAGGAGGACGAAAGAGGTCAAAGGAAGTGAACATTCCACACCAGTTTCACAGGTGCAGATAATAGCACTGCCTAGGGGGCTTTGCTGTTGATGTGGACATGGATATCACAGTGGTAGTGAGTATATATTCAAAGATGCTACATGCCATAAGTGTGGGAAGGTGGAGAATATTTCACCTGTGTGTAGAGCTAAGGCTAACAAATTCAACAGGGGTATCACTAAAAATGCATGGTGTTTATCATCAGATTATCACTCTCAAGATGATCATGTTGAACATTTGTATTTTGATGACTAGGATAAATCCTTACATGTGATTAAGGACCACTCTTCATCTACTCATAAGGTGAAATACATACCACTGGGCAGCCTCTTACCATGGAGGTAGATACTTGGGCACACTCACCAATAGTGAGAAGAATTATGCACAAGTTGATAAGGACGTACTTTCTCTTATATTTGGAGTGAAACGTTTTCATTCGTATCTGTATGGTCGGAAAATTACCCTTGTAACCACTCACAAACCCCTCTTACCATACTCGGCCCAAACAAATGGATACCTACTTTAGCTGGTGTTAGGCTGCAGAGATGGGCATTGATTTTGAGGGCATATCACTATGATATATAGTTCCATCCAACAGGTAAACATGCCAATGCTGATGATTTTTTCATGGCTACCACTGCATAAAATCCCCCAAGAAGATACTGATTATGATTCCAAGCTTTTTAGTATCTCCCAAATGTAAGCTTTACATGTGACTGTGGATCAACAGCAAGCTGCAACTGGGTCTGATTTAGTGCACAGAAAGTTCACAAGTACATAAAGAACCAGTAGCCTACAGAGATCCCTGTGTGATTCCGTCCATATTCTGACTGAAGGAACAAGTTAGTGGTGGAGTAGTATTGTGTATTGTGGGGTTATCAAGCAGTCATATTGAAAATATTGAGATAAACTTCCTCAGGAACTTCATCGTGATCATCCAGTTGTCATCAGGATGAAGTTTGTAGCCCCGAGTTACATGTGGTGGCACAGACTGGACAATCAGTTAAAAAAACCCTTCCCTAATCTCATCAGTCTTGCCAAGCAGTGAAGAAAGCCTAATCTGTGGCACCTTTGTGTCAATGGGTGTGGCCATCCATGCCATGGCAGAGTTTATTGCGATTTTGCAGGTCCATTTCTATGCTCAATGTTTCTGGTATGTGTCAATGCCTACTCCAAATGGCCTGAGGTTAGGTTAATAACCACCACCACAGTGTGAAAGACCTTATGTTGCAACAGTGGCTTGCTGCAAACATCATTCCTGAGAATCTCGCTAAAGACAATGGGCTGCAGTTTATTGCAGAAGATTTTGACATCTTCACTAAACATAATGGAATTACGCATGTGAAAAGTGCTTTGTCTCACCCTGCTTGTAACAGTATAACCAAGCAATTCATATAATCACTCAAGCAAAGCCTGAAAGCCCAACTGGAAGATGGCTGTTCACTGAGTCATCGCCTCTCATCATATTTGCTCACATATCGTACTACGAATCATGTTACTACAGGTGTATCTCCAGGGAAGCTCTTCTTCCAGCATGATCTCAGCACTAGGTTCAACCTGTTCCAATCTGATCATGAGAAGACGGTACTGGACAAGCAAGCTCAACGAAGGTTTGTGCAGGACAGCTGTTCTCATATACGAGAAAGGACAGTTGGAGAACAAGTAATGGTTCACAATCTTCGCTCTGGTCCAGATTGTGTCTCTGACACCATCTCAAAGGTCTTGGGACCAATCATGGATATCATCAAAACAACTGATGGTCAGCAATGGGAGAGGCATCCATATCAGATAATGAACTGGACAGCACCTACATCAATTGTTGATCGTATTCGTGAAACCAAAAAATGACTTGAGCTACCACATGCCATGTTCTTCTGTGATTCTAAATGATGAATATCCTTTAGATTCCCATGTTCTACCCACCGTAGACTCTAATGCAAGTACTGGAGATCCAGAACCCATAGATCATGGATGGTCTACACCTCAGCCTGGACCACCTGTTATGGTTGATATTTCAGAGCCAAGATAGCCAAGATGTAACTGGCAGCCACCACATCAACTTCGCTATCCTGTCCACAACCAACAATCACCAAACTGTGGTCTACCATGTGGAATCTTATACCATTGTATGAGACATTATCTTGTGTATTCAATCATATGTGCATTGTTGATAAACCTTGTGTTTAAAGAGGGATGAATGTGGTATACCATCATTTCCTCTTTTTTTTTCTAGTTTGCTGCACGGGCTCCCTTATTATTATGTGTGTTGTCTTTATTTTTACCTTATCCATTTTAATGGGAATGGTAAAGCCTGACTGAATGTCACAGTTGTGTTTCTGAGGCTAAAGTGTTTCAGGTGGTAAAGACAACAAAAACTCCTTTGTCATGTATCCCCTACAGTATTAACTGATTTATCTACCTGAATATATAACCAATATAAAGCCAAATGCAACCTTACTCTGCCTCTTCTTGGTCAGAGGAGAGGTTTCTGGTACAACTAAGGGTAGGCAAGGATGCAATGGGACAATGAAGTTGACTTGGTTCCCTAGAGTCATTTATCAATAATTCTGAATTAATTTTTGTGAACTACTTCCACCCATAAAATCAGTGCCTTAGAATTCTGTTGTTACGTCTGAACAGAACACACATGCCATCAATTCTTACGATACTCAGGTTTTCAAGTATTTACAGAGCCACTCCATCACTCCTTTAATAAATAAATTTATGGTAGCACCCATTAATTGTCTGTGATGCAACAAGTTCAAATTCACCCCACCCACCAAACCCTTAAGCCATTTTTAAGGTTTAAGGTCATTCCTTATTATGCGTGACCACGCCATTGGCTCATTGTCATAGTAAGTTGGAAAACAGTTGGTTAGGCTTGCACAACCGCTCTGCTCCTGTGGTTTTTCGTTGGTTGGGCTACTTCGTTGAGGTAAGTGGAACAGTAATAATAGTCCCCTAGTTTAATACTAGCCTTTAGACAACTATCTGGTCCTCCTAAACAATCTGGTCCTCCTAAACAATCTGTTCCTCCTAAACAATCTAGCTTACTGTGGTATTTTTTAATATCAGAATGTGTAAATATCTGAATGTATAAGATATGTGCATTTCTGCTTCTATAGCTTTTGTAAACATAAAAATGTGCTGGCGATCTTAGATCTATAGATGGTGGTGAGTGTATTTTTCTGTCACAACTTCAGTTTTGAGAATTCCAGCATCTACCTAGTTTGATCAGTTGCACCATGAATTAGCTAATATGGGAGTATAAACCTGGTTGGTATTGCTAGTGGTCACAGTTAGTCTAGTCTTCTGGTCTTGCATTTTTTTGGTGGTTTTTTATAGAACAAAATTGTGAAGTGAAAAAAATATATTCTATTTACCTATATTCATTTATTTTAATTTTGCTTTCATTAAAGAAATTGCGAATATTACTCAATACATAGTTTGGTGTGTGTTATTTTTCCACATGATATTTTTATTATTATGCTTCATGTTAGTGTGAGAGATGATTTATTAAAATATTTCAAATTCTATAAACCCTGTACTTCTAGTAACTATCACCTATCAAATGTCAAGTAATCCTGCTGCCTGTCTGATATTTAGCTGAAATGGATAATATAAAGAAGAAGATGGATCTCCTGACAGAAGCCAAGGAACAGGCTGAGGAACATGCAGAAGAGGCTAAATGTGTCCAGGAATCTCTTGAAGCTGATGAGGATGCTGTGAGTAGATTTATACATATGCATATATATTGTAGCCTTCTTATGCTCTTAATAAACTGACATGGTCATTTATAATTCTGGGTATGTGTGGTACGACTATGTTGGTGACCTTGCACGAATCATGTTTTTCAGAATTTTCCTACTTATTTTCATGGTTCTACAAACTAGTATTACTTGTATTGCATGCCATAGTATGCAGTCCTTTAGCATGAAACAATAGTACAGACAAGCCGCAACATTCTTTTTTTCTGTTATACCTTCACATAATTCGCTTGAGTAATACATTTGTTAAAAAATAAATATAAAACAAAACACTTTTTTCTTATAAGAAGTCTATTTCATTTCTTTCAATTAGAGAGGGAGTGGATAGACTCTGCCAATGTCAATCTAAGAGATATTCTGGTCATCTAGGATTATCTGATCAGACCAAAAAAAAATATATGCACTGTTATGAAAAACCAGATAGGCATGAACAGGAGGGCTCTTTCACCAACAAATGAGTACTGTCTGAAGTTAGGTGTCTATAGTTCCTATTTTGCAAATAGCATCCTTCTCTTCTCTAGCCATTTCACTTATTGCTAATGCTATTTGTATTAGTTAGTCTGGAATAATAAGATGATTTTACAGTTCAGTGGTACACCCAAATAAAAGTAAATTGAAGCATCTTATATACCTGATTAATGCAAATGTGCACTTTCACATTGTTTGTTCATTTGAAGGAAAATCTATTTTAACTGCTATGGACAGTAGGGGTGAATATATGATTTCTTATGGTACAAATAGCTGCTGAAAAAGGAAACATGAAGTATTACCTTACTTCCTAACAAATCAACTTTTTAGCTAAATGTTTACCATTAATAGCCAAAAATAAGCATAAAAATTGATATGCTGCATCACACTGACAAAAAATATGGAAGCCTTAAGATCGACATTACTAAAGTAGTACTGATAAGATAATTTCAAGGGAGGCACTTCTAACCTCTGGCTCAGAGGAAATTGTTGGGAGTGAATGAGGGTTAGCTATAATAAAGTTCAAGTTTGTGAAGCAAGTTAACTCCTCCCATTATTGACCCATAGGCACACCTTCATCAAAAGGGTCAGGTGTCCTCTGTTACAAATTTTGTTCCCCCTCTCCAAGAATCATGGAAAATCATACTTTTTGTGTACTCCAAATGGCACCTGCTGTTTTTAGCTTCATTGATAAAATATATCACTTCCAGTGTTGATTTATGCAAATTCACCATGAATCATGAAATCTTCAATTGAATCCCAGTCTGGTTCACAAACTTGTTGGTTTCAGTTTATACATGACTATCATATACTTATGATAGCCTGATAGCCATAAGAACCATTCCTTGTTGGTTAAAAAACTTAACAATCCGTGAAAATGGAAAAGTTCCATCAAAAGTTGAAGCTTACTGAGATGGCACTCTTTTTTGTAGTGCTTATGTAGATAGCATTTTTTCACAGTCTTTCAAATAAGGCTGATTATGTTTTGATGTACAGATGGTACTTGTTATGTCAGAAGTTGGAGGGCTATGGCAATAAATTTTTTGTCCATCCCATGAGTTTAGTGCAGATATGCATTGAAATTTAGAATCCTTTTTAAGCTTTGTCCAATTATTTTTTTGGCCAATTTTGTGGTGGTAATTCCTAGATACTTTATGACTTTGGATATTTTGAAATGATACCTGCTCTTTTTAATGTTTCATGGGCTGAACTGTGTGAGTACTGATGGATGAGGTTTGAAGTTTTATTTAGTTTTACTTTACCAAAAAAGTCAGAAAAAGTAAATTGCTATAGTCACTGCAATTAAGCTGAGATGCCATCAGGCATGAGGGCATCATCAGTTTTATAGCCTCCAACTAATTTGAATGTAAGTGTGTGTGCGTAAGTGGACATGTGTGTATGTGTATGTTAGTAAATGCATTCATATGTGTGTTCCCTCTTGCATTCTTGGGTTCAGGCATTGTCCATTCCTGTATTCATATACTAGTATATTGTTCGTGCATTTGTGCATTCCTTCATGATACGGCATCTAACACTCCATCCGTGTGTGTTGTGTGCTTGTTTGTGTGTGTATTGTTTTGAAATGTTTGTGTATGTTTTGTGTGCTAGTTACGTGTGTTCTTTGTGTTCTTTGTTTGTGATATTTTTTTATTTTTTATTTCAAATGTGTGTGATTTTTTGTTGGGTGCATGTTTCTTTTGTATATGTTCATTATAGTTATGTAGTATGATACTAGCTTTAAAAAATTTGCATCTCCCCATTGTCCTGAGATTCAGAGGTAGAGAGAGCATCTAGAATATGACTGGGAGTCATTATTCTAGTATCTAATGTGAGTTCATATTATGGGCAATACATTAATGCAACAGTGATGCTAGCTGAGTATTGTGTGTGGAGACCGGGTATGTCTATTAGTGGATTGTAAATACACTACAGAAGTGAGGCATTTGGTACTTCATAATCAAAAACCGTGCTAAATATCTGTACATTTTTACATGCTTACTATATATATATATATATATATATATATAACTCATAGTCAATCATATTTATGTTTGTACCTGTGTATGTGGCTATTGGCCTGCCAAACCATTGAACCTAGAGAACTTTACACCTTGGCTCCAAAATATTCTGACTTTTCTTTTTTAAAAAGCAGGCAATGTTGGAAAATTCACCTTTCACATCCCCAATGCTTTCAAAACATCCTTGCCGTTCTGAAAAAAATCAACGGGCTATTTTGTTGCATGCCTACTTATTAGTGGCTGTTATTAAATTAGTTCACAAGGTTTAAAAATGGATTTTTGTGTGTATTATATTTGCTCAGGCAACAGGGGTATACCACTTCAATGTTTAATAAAATAATTAGTCAAACATCAAAATGTTGGGGTTCTCCCCCCCCCCCCCACTGGTTTAATTGGGGGGGGAGCCCTCAAAGCCCCTAACTTCGGAAATCCCTGCATCTGAATTGTAATATTTTCTTACAATTAATCATGGATATTTCTATATCTAAAGTCTCTCTTCTCTGTTTCCAGTCTCACAGCCTGAACACCACTATTTTAATTACACAAACAATCAAACAATGTTCCACACAAAAACTGTCATTTATTATGAGTACATGCCTTAGTCTTAGTGTATTCCTGGAGCACAGAAAAAAAATAAATGAAGTGTAATAAGAATAATTTTCTCTAATAGAGTTGCTGTGGTGTCCAATTTCAGAAGTGCTGTTCACCTATGTGTAGTACAAGAATTAGATACAGAAATTTATGAATCAAAACCATTTTGGCACCATCACCTAAAACATAGACACACCCACCAACACAAACATGGAGTTATTGATAAACCTTCACTCAATCAGACATCTTTCAGAAACCTCTTTAGTAGATGCTTATTAATACCAGCATTAAGCAGCTGTGTTCCCCTGGAATGTGCCCTTGCTCTCTAATAGACATCAGAGATTTGCACTCTGCACTTCTACTCTATAATTTGTGACCTCACATTTGATTTGGATAGACACATGCTCTATAACTTTTCAGAATAAACAACCTGAATAGAAGACAAAGCAGGGTAAAGGATTGCAGAATTTGTCTTGGTTACTGTAATTTACTTTATATTTACCACCAGTTTTGTAGTGGTCAGGTATCTTTTTTTTTTAAAGTTTGCTTAATATTGACATTTGTAATCCATTATAGTGTGAAATCATGAGAAGTAAATATTTGACCAAAGACACAGGCAGATTCATTAGCCCCTGGTGGCCACTCAGCAAATGTAGTTTATCTCTCCTCTCTGGATATGACAGTTTAAAAATGTCAAAAATGATACTTGTCTAAGCCCTTGGACATAGGCTTTGAATATGGAATTATATCCTGAGTGATACTGGGTATGTGTGCTAGTACAGCTATAAATTATTTCATGAACAACAAAAAAAAACAAAAAAAATTCCACCAAAAAAAACCAAATATATGGAATACACCAAATATAATACAAATGCAGATTACCTTGCTTTATTTTTAATTCAGTTACACTGCTATGAATTGAGTGGGACAGAACCCAGCTATTTTTAAATATTCTCATGGGGAAATGTCACAACAATTGAACCACTGATTATGGGCTGTTAAAAATACAGTTTGAACTTCCCAAAGTTTCATTTAGGGTTGAATAATCCCAAGAGGTGATGGGGGTGTCTCAGAAAGATTAAGCACAACACTTTCAACTACCTAAATCCCTGATTTTTTGTAGACAAATTATGGCACACATTCTGCTCACTACTGATCAACTGGTAATGGTTATCTCAGGTTTAGATGGAGTTAAAAGTGGTCAGATTGAAACATGACAAACCTCCAACCAAACCAACTGCTATGGCCATACTAAAAAACCTTAAAAGTGGGGGCCAAGCCCCCTACTTATTTCAAATTTTCAATACTCATTTTTTTAAACATAGTAGTCATGTAAAAATTTACAGGTATTTAACAAGTTTTATAATTATGAAGTATCAAATATCACACTTCTATATAGAGAGGCAGTGTAAACCATTGGTAGACACATCCTGATTATAAGTACATAATTCAACAGTTCTCCTCCACTCATAGTTGAATGATTTCCATGGACTAGTCATAATTTTCCCCATTCATCAGAGTACACCAGGGCAGGTTCAACAATCAACACAGGTGTATATGCAGCTATTGCTCCAGATTTGGGGGTAAACTTATGGTGATTTCTAGGAGGTTTGGTAAATATGTTGTTGGACATTAGCCATTTCACTTGCCATTTCACTTGCACATCTCCAAAAGAGATAATCTTAACAAACGCAGTGGGAAAATGTCAAATCCTCTTCTCTGCTCTTTCAGTACACCAATTTCTTTCCAATGATTCCATTTCAATAATTAAATCCCACAGATCCAGACTTCTATTGAAACAAACACCTACTTATATATAAAATTAAATGGTTGTGACATCTTACACTGAGAATTTATTGTGAATATACTCAATGATATTTTGATGTTAGACTTGGGAGGGACAGCATATATTGTATGAAGACATTAATCAAAGCTTTGTGATGGACTAGTTGTTCTGTTTCAACATTCAACATAAAAATTAAAGTTGTGCATGAGATCTTATCAGTATGTGTTAGTTCGAATTTTTAAATTTTTATTTATTATCTTTATTATTTTATCATAAGTTTTCTCTTTGCAGCGACAGCAGAGAATGGATGCTCTGAAGCACAAGATAGTTCTTCTGGAGTCAGACTTGAACAAGGTTGAAAGTGCAAGAGACAAGGTAGTGGTGCAAATTAAGAACATTGAGACCAACACAGAAGAAGCAATGGGGGAGATTATGAATTTGGGGAACATGATTGCTACATTGGAAGGTAAATTAAGCAACTGGTGTATTCATACTTGCCATTTGTCAAATACATGTACCTGCTACCATGGAAGTTGAGGGAATTGGCGGCTTTATAAAGAACATTTGTCAAAATCTTTATGTTTATTGTTTCTATTAGAACTCTGCTTGTATAAAAACATTTTCATTTTAACAAGTATACAGGTGGAGTCAGAGCTTTTTTGTCTAAGAATATTTGAAATGTATATGTATGCTTGCATTATGGAACACTATGATTTAAAAGTTGCCCATTAAGCAAACATTTTCCTTAAGAAACTTCTCAACCCATAAAGAGATGAGCATGAAATGGGAGTGGGAAGTGAGGAGGAAAAAAGAATGCATACATGTTGTGTGAAAAGATGCCTTAAATTCTTCCAACTCACAATATTTTGACACTTAGAAAAATGCCAAGGTGTTTGCAGCAAAACATTTAGTCCATTGCAGTATCCATTAGTTAGACATGTTGAATTGTGTGTACTGTAAGATCAAAATCTTGCTGCTCCAGTAATCGTCCAGAAATAGGAATGGCCAAAAGTACTCTAGGAAAATCAAACTTAGCTTCATCTAGCCATTTCTGCTTTATGTCCACTTGTCTATTATTGAGCTTATCTAAAATCATAGGTCTCTAATTTTTCTCTATTTTATGTGTGTTGATTGTATCCATTATCCAGACCTTTGAAAATAACACAATCTAATCAATATAAAGGTGCTAATCCTATTTATTTGAAACTACTTGTATTTAGTGTTCCTTTAATCAATGGAATATACTGATAATAATGTACTGATATCTGCATATATTTTTATCTCGGAACTTTCCTTGGCATGTGGATTTATTTTTATTAAACTTTGTATGAATATTCCATATGGTATTGCTTGGTGACAGAATTATTTAATTTGGTTTTTATTGGGCCTATTATGGCTGTCACAGTCATTTTCCTGCATTTTGTAAAGGATTATCGATAGCATGAACACACACTAGTAGATCCACAGATCATTAATCTTACACACTTCATTTACCACTGGGCTTGCTGGTGTCCACTAGTCTATCTTGCGGTTGAGGAAAGTGTACCACTGAAGAGAAGAGGTAGCTCACTCAGGTCTGCGGAGCATCAATTTTTTTTTTTGAAAGGAAAACCAAGATTGACAAACAGTCTCTACAATGTGATGGGCTTACACAAAGATCTTAACCAGTGATAGACACCGAACGTGGTCATTCTGCAAGTATGGCATAAATAAGTTTGCACTCAGGTGTGTCATGAATTATTTGAACTCTACTTAATTTTATGATTAGGGTAGGTAGCCTAAAAAAATATGTGGATGAAGAGAAATTAAATATGGAGGCATAATGTCTATGTAGATTTCTATTATTTTAATGGAAATAAATAAAGTCACTGATTAAACACCAGCAATTATTGTTGTCATTCATATGGACAGTGGTAAGGATTGTGGACAAAAGTATTTGTTTCAAGCATAGTTGTACATGCATTGATAATGAATATAGAAAATGTTTGTTGTTAGACACACAGCTAAGATATATGCACACAAACTGAGAAATGTTACTTATTTTGTAGAAGAATCATGCAAGTTAGTGTGTGTTAGCTGTGCACATTCAGTATAGCAGCTGAGTAGGATCCCTTTGCTATAGATGTTGAGAACAAGAATATAATGGAGTGGAGGAGACAGCACATTAAAAGTGAGGGCCTAAAGTTTATGTTACTACTGAGGATCGATATTTATAAAAGCTAAAAAAAGTGCGGAATCACTCTAAGTTGGAATAAGTGTGCTTAAAGAGTAACTGAATTGGAAAAATATATATATATTTTTTTATTGACTTATCTAGTTGTTGTGTACAACCTGGTATACAAACATTTGGAAAATTTTAGTCTAACATTCATGAAGAAAACATACCTTAAAATTTTATTTCCTGTGGGGGGTGTAAGTATTCATTGATGTCACAGCTAGATGAAACTAGAAAGAATCATTGTCACTAGGCTGTGAAGTTATTAGAAATTATTGCACTCTCCAAAGGAAACTCTCACTTATTCCTTCAGAAGAGCTGGGTCTTCAGATCAGCTACTCTCCCAGTTTTAGTGCAGTTGCTATCTCTCAAGGCATCAATGTACTGCTGTCACTCCTGGATTACCTGAAAAATGAGGCCTCCTCACTCCAGGAATGGTTGAAGTTTGTTTGAAGTAGCGTATCACCTCCATTGTGTTCTGGGAGCAGTTGTCCCCCTTGTGACGTCAATGAATAGTTACACCCCCACAGGTAGCAAAAAATTTAAGCTAAGTTTTCTTCATGAATGTTAGACAAAAAATTTCCAAATTTTTTTTACCAGGTTAAGCATCAAAGACTCAATTATTAAATCTCATCTTTGTCATTGTAGAGTGCATAGAAGTTGGGACACTTTTGGTCAGAAAAGGACCTTTCTTGACACTGCAGAGTAAAGTAGGATTGCTGAATACAGATGAAAGAGCTGCTGTATGGTCAATAGCATTTGTTTGAATTTATTTTTCATTGCTGGACAATTTTTTTTTTTATTGAGATAATTTTCTTTATTTCAATGTTATAGGGTTTGATTACATTTGTAAATTGGAGTTAATATTCTAATACTACCATGTCAACATCTTCATAACAGGATTTATTCAACTCTTTCATTCATGACCATTTACTCTATTTATCCGGTTTTGTCTATCACAATGACTAAGGGAATGCGCTTATTATATTGATATTCTAGCTCACAATGGAGTAAATCACATGCTTTGAGTAAAATTGCTTGGAAGTATGCTTTTGCAGATGTAAATGCATTGGGATAACTTCCATTTTCTCTCTGATGTTGTAGGTAATGAAGCATTTCTGGCTGGTCAATATTCTACTCCTCAGTGGTGGTCACAGTTTTATAATAAAATTGATTGAAATTATTCTCAGGCCATATTATTCTTTGAAATTGTTTGGCAGCTTCAACAGCAGAAACAGTAACTTGCAAAATCATATCGTTTTTTGGTTGTGGTTTATTTTGTAATATGAGGGCAATATGGTCTTCCCTATTAAAATTAAGGTGACTACTTTCTTTCCAAACAAGGCATGACCTTCTCCAATGACAGCAATAAAGCACAAGCTTTCAAAATTATTCATCATTCTGATGAACAGATTCCTTTGAAAGCCTCTAAAAGAATATCTTCCATGGCAGCAGGTCTTGGGGTCCATCAGGTTGGACATAATAAATCCAATTTAGTTACACCTCTAACATCCCCTTGCTACTTGAATGAAAAGAGATGAAATATTTTAGAGGAAAAAATGTAGCATACTTATTTCGGTACTTCCGGGTTACCTCCCCCCCCAATATGAATTATACAAATATTACCATTTTGGTACTTTCCTATGCATATTAGGGCTAGGGCTAGGGCTAGGGCTAACAGAATGTGCATTTTGGATGTATTATTAATTAATACATGTAAGTAATACTTCATACTAAAAGTTTTCAGTATCCTAGAATTCTTATTTGTGTAATTCATATTTGGGGGGGGGGGGGAGATAACCCAGAAGTACCCTTATTTCTTTAACTCTTTCAAGAGCATCCTGAATGCATATAAACTGTCTTCCAATATCTTGAACAAAAAATTAAGAATGTACACTACAATGTAACAGAAATATCTTTTCCTAAACTTGTTGCTGTACACCCAATCTTCTTCTCATCATATTTTTTCAGCCTCATCATAAGCCTGTCCATGACATAATGATGCTTGGAGGATGCTCTTGTGTCAGGAAGCTTATACAAACCAGCAGAATCCACTCAGACATTCTAATTTCAATTCACCCAATGGATGGATATTTTAACTGTTCACCCTTGATTACTTCCTAATAATTCATCTTGGACACTGATAGTACATGTGATTTGCAGCATTGGTGCTAATATAAAGCATTTGAAAGAAAAAAGTGTTCCGAGTTGGGGGTGGGCCCCCTAACTCAGATAAATTTAGGGAGCTGAAGCCCCTTCTGCCCCCTGCTTTCTCCTCCTCTGCAATGTTATTGCCATGTGCACTTTTGGTTAGGCAAGATTGTGGTTAAAATACAACCATTAACAGAATTAATGAAATGAATGTTTTGTAAGGTGTAGTCACTCTGCTAGATATCCTCATTACAACAATTGCCTATGTGCACATAAAACATAACTATCACAGAGCCAACTGCCTGGACTGATGTATCACAATAATATAAAATTTAAGAGGAAATTTTTTTTAATTTTTTATAGCAACCCTTTATCAAATATCATGTAAGCTGAGCATCACAAGACTATACAAGGTAGGATTTCTAATATATCTTTCAATAAATTTTCCACCAAAAAAATCCTCTTTAAATTATTAAAACAAATTGTCAGTTCCCGAAAAATATTGTTCAATTATTCCTCAGTATTATTTAGCAACTTATCCTTCTAGAATAACCATATTACACAAGAGTTGAAATAGTGCTAATTAGGGATACTGTGCTGATAAATTAGAAATCACATATTATTTTTTCCTAGCTTAAACGATGTGAAAGCTTTAGTATTAGACAATTCTTACCATTTTTGTTATCATGGCACTCTTAATCACTTTAATACAATTTATGTTCAAACTAACTACTTTTGCAAGAAATAAAATCTGTCTTCTACAGCCAGTAATTTACCAAAAAATAGCATGAATTCACAAATTGGCTGTGTTAGAATCTTCAGAGTTGCCTAGATATTGGACTAGAGAGAGAGAGCCTGCATTTGGGATCATAGCTTTACCAACTGTTGCTCTCCACCATTTAGAATACAATTCTACACTAGAAGGTCGGTACTGTCATAAAATATTCGTTCCCCCATACAATTATCCCCCTCACTGCTAACTGCAATTCAAAATGGTCCCCCTTCATAAATAGTGGTGCCACTATATGTAGTAGCTGCCCACAAGAGAATGCCACTCAGAACGCTGTGAAATAGGGACTATTAGAATGTCAGTTCCATTTCATCCCTTGGGTGTGTTTTATGTTCTGGGTAACCATCTCTGATTCTACGGTGGTCAATTTATAGGAATACACTGAATTTAATGGTGGCTCTATTGGAAATTTCAGAGATGCCTTGCTCTCTGATGATAAAGTGCCAGTACTAAAGGATGAGGGCCTTAACTATGGTTGCTAACCTGCCAAGATGGACAAAAATACACAACTAGTTCATTTTTTTAATGGAAATGAACACAAGTCAGTGTAAAATATATTTTGTCAGATCCCTTAGGGATCTTAGAGAGTGATATGAGAGCAATTCATCTCTACAGATCTTCCAAAGATCCTTACTCCATTAATAAGTCCAGATGGGCAATGAGCTATATGATACTCTATAATATGATGATTTGTATGACAAGTATTCCTACTCCACAAATCAGAGAGTAAATTAAATTATCTATTGCTCATTATTCTCATGTTAATTTATTCACCTTTACATTAACTTTTATTCTGGAAGAAGTATATAAAGAATTTTTTCCCCTTTCCATTTCCCCCCTCATTTTCTTCTTTCTTTCATTCCTCCTACCTTGACCCCAACCCCCACTTATTTCCTTCCTTCTTTTCTTTCCTAATCCCCCCCCAGTTCATTTACTAATTTGGCACAGATAAATGTTAAAAGATAAGCATTTTAAAACTGATAGGTAAATAGAGAATACTCAGCCAACACAAAAAATTTCTTTGTTACCTGTTGATTGGGGACCTAAATAGATTGTTTATATTAGAAGATGACTCAAGTTGATTTGCTATTTATTGAGTCCAATTGTCATCTATCAAGTTCGATTGTTATCTATTGAGTTCATTACATGTACAAAACTGATCTGAGTTGGAAGAAGCACACTTACACTCATACACACACACAAGTAATTTTTTGGGGGATTGATCATTGAATTAATATTTTTTATATAATGATAAAATCACTAACTCCATGGAGGGAAATCAACATATTTAAGGGAATCTGATAGCTGGAGAATGTGGAGTACATATGAGTGTTTTTATGCTGTGGCTAAAATGACCTCTAGAGGAAAAGGACATGTTTCAATTTCCTCCACCCCTTTCAGTTTCACCCCCCCCCCTCACATGAACACAAGAAATTTGATTATGATTGCTTGAAAAAGACACAAATTACTACATATTTCTGTGGTTTTCTGTGGTTTTCTGTGGTTTTCTGTGTTTGCATGATGTCCTGATGTCACTTAATTTTTTATTGCACTATTGAGCTAGGTTTCAATGGTGTTTTTTTTTATTGAGGAAGCTTAGGGTATGCAGCTCTATTTTGTGTAAGCCTTGTCCTCTACTTCATTGACTTAGGGAATGGATGAGTAGCACTTCAATTTCTTAATATTTCTTTTTATTATTCATTAACTTTTTAAAATTTCTTTTTAGGAGTGGGTAAGAGTTTAAACTTTAGAATTCTGACAGAATGAGAAAATTTCCAAAAAGCTGAAGCTTGTGGCCATAGTCATGCCAGTATTAGGAATATTTTCACTTGGCCTCCTCCCAGTTTCTGCCTTGGCCTCCTCCCAGTTTCTGCCTTGGCTTAAGAAGAAAAAAAAAGTGATTGTGTCTCAATTTTTTCCATGCAGCTAACTAGTTGTTCTAGTAGAAGAGTAATACATTATTGATATATATATTAAGTTTTTTGTGCTAAAAATTACTGTCTATCTGAAGAAGTTGCCAATTACCTCACAGAGTTTATCCACAGAATTAGTCAATAGAGAACACTCAAAGAAGTGATTATCTCTTCCTTATCAGTTCAATTGCATTTCAAGGAAGTAGTTAAACCAATTGTATTCTTATAATGTGTAATAATGGGCTTCTTTCTGATATTTTTCTTAGCAAATGAGATACTCCAGTTTATCTCCCAATATTTTTTGAAATTTGGTCCTAAGTAATTATGAGCTAAATTTATGTAAATAATTGGAATTATATGTAAAAGGAGTGACATCAATGTAATTTAACCACCCATACTCTCAAAATTGTTCTTGATATTTTCCCATTCACTTTAATAAGATTTTGTTCTTCTTGTTGTTGTTATTATTGTTTTTTTCTTCATATATTTGGTTTTTTTTCTGTCTACCAGATGAACACTGTTATGTATAACTATAATTTCTTGGTATAATTTTACCCTCTGGAGTGCTATTATTGGTTTCTGAATGTTATGTTCTAATCATCATGATTACACTCATCATACACATTATATTTAGTGTGGGAGGATGGGGTGGGTGGTTAACAGATGGCATGATGAAATGTGGTGTGGCAATGAGAGCTGGTACTACAGAAATGGAATTAATCCTCAAATTATGAAGCATGAATGATCTCACCTTCTTTTTGAATTTATTAGCTGACTTGGATTGCATTGAAGAGAAGTTTGAGAATGCCAAGGCTGAGCTGGATGCCATTCTCTCTGAGCTTTGGGACATGAAATGATAACATAATTAGCTGATACTCCGTATTCATAATGAGCACTGCTGGACCAAAAAATAGGTGTATATGGCCATTTTTTGAGTAGAGAAGGACTTTAGTCTGGTATTTTAAACCATTTTATGATGTTTGTCGTAATATTGTTTGCAATTTATTGCTGACTATTCTTATTTCTGTTCAAATTTACAGCAGTGTACAACCATGTAGCAATATCAAATTTCCCTGCTTAAATGTCTGTGTACTGTAATTTGAATGTATGTCATTGTAGGTTGGAGGTGAGCACACACACACACCACACACATATATATACACACCACACACATGCAGACACTCACTTATACCATCAGCTTTGAGAACTATGGAGGAATTTCTTAATATTAATTAATCTTATTTTAAGGGTGGTAGGCTCAACAAAAATTGATAAAAGAGATAATAGAATTTAACTTCCAAAAGAAAAAAATAGAAAAGTTAATATGTCAGGTAATTTCATTGATAAGCCAGCTGAGATACTTCCACTTTAACTGGACCAAAAATGTAAGTAATGGCACATGAATGAAAACAATAGTAGCGTAGCAAATCTATTCATCATTCACATCCATAGTATGACTCAGGCAAAGCCATGAAAATCCATCAGCATTAGATGCTGATCTGTAAAACAAATTTGAGTTCATATTCATAACTCAATAAGGAAATGGCCCATCTCTGAAGCAGTGCAGATTCAATAGAAAGCTTTTTTTGACCCTAAAATTGACTGAAGGTATGGGATTGGTAACCAATGTAAAACTTTCATGCTACACATATTCTTTAAAGTTTTTGCCACCAAATATCAAAGTCAACCCTATTTCTAAATTTGGGCAAAGTTCTGTTTTGCCTGGCTGGAAGACCCGGAAGCAGATGAAATTAATCTTTTTGACCAATCAGGATATGAATGTGCACTGTCCCCACCCTATGAACAGAGGCATCAGAATCCAGCTTAAATTACATTCTTTGTCATAATGGTAGATGCCATCTTTACTTTCATGATCCAATAGCCTGCTTATATTCCTTATTCCAATACCAACAAAAATTAATTTAAATGGAAACAAATTTGTTGGTGGGCAATTGTTAATAAACTTGGAATAAACCTTCTGTAATAATTGATCATGCCTAGGAAAGCTCTCACTTCATGTACATTTTTATTGCCATTTGCTACCATCAGACTAGGGAATGGTAAGCATAGGAGCAGTGCAATCCCTGTATTGGCCAGGTCTGATAATGCCATGTTGCTCAAAATGTTGTAATTCTTTTTCAATTACTCCTTTTAGAGCATAAGTGACTGGACATGGCTTAAAAAACTTTAGTTTTGATCCAGGCTTTACCTCGCCTGAACATCTTTCATAGTATTCATTCCTTCTTCAAAAACACCCTGGTGTTTAGAGAGCAGATGATCCAGCTGAAAAGATAATTGTTTTGTGGAACCATAAACAACTTCAATACTTTTCAGACAGTTATGTCCTAACATGAGGCTCCGTCATGTTTATCCAACATCATAGTCCTAGTCCAAGGGCTTCCTCTACTCTCCCACCCTCCCTGTCTATATAACCAGCAGTGTAACTTCATTTTAGTTTAAATTCATGCCTTTACATAACTGTTTGATACACATGCAATATTCATTTCCATTTTTCATAACTCCACAATCAAAAATGGCAGCTCTATATCATTATTAATTCAATATAATAATAAGATTAGTTTTCTTAGTAATACCCCAGAAAAGGACTAAAATTTATCCTTTTTGGCATCCGATGTTAATAGCAGGCACCTATAAGTAATAAATCAGACAGAAACAATGGGTGGATACAACAATGAAGGACCATGAAGGTTGATTCAAGGCTATTTTGTGATTAAAAAATGTCAAAATTCAAAGTTGTCTAAAAATAAACTATTTCATATATCAAAGGAAGGTATAGAAAGGACCAACAGCTTAATATTATTGTTAGGCAAGAATATTTACCTCTGACCTCATGTAGATCAAAGTTAAGTAGGTCAAATTTTGACAAGACAAACCTTGACAAGGCAAACCTAAACATGTTACCTATGAAATCGATGGATTTGCCAAGACAAATCATTCAGTTACATTTCTGAAAGAAAAACTGTTAGGAAAACAGGTGCATTAGGTATACACTGCTGAACAAGCAGGCTAACATTAAGATAGATAATGACATAGGCAATAGTATATTAAAGCAGTTTCAATTTTGTTTACTTAAACATGATCAGTTACTCTAAATATTATTAAATTTATCTCTCCTCCAGTATTTACCATTGAGAGTGGAAGCAGCTGTTCAAATATTTGCCATCATCACAGCAATGGAGCAAATTTTATAAATTTGAAACTAAGTGTGTGGCATCTTTAGCAGTAAGCTTTATGACATACTATTTTAGCATTTTTCAAACACTTTTTTCACCTTAAATTCTCCAATAGGTTTTTTTTCCAAGATGGCTAAAGATGCTTTCCTTACTAATGGAAGGGATTCTTCCACCCACAAACCTCTCATTATGGCTAAAAATTACCCAAAAAATGAATGTCCCATTGGCATCTTCTCTGGTTAACTGAATATCCAGTGTTTGGACAAATGCTCCCAAAACTGAGGGAAGAGTAAGGATTTCACACAGACAGACAGACAGACAGACAGACAGACAGACAGACAGACAGACAGACAGACAGACAGACAGACAGACAGACAGACAGACAGACAGACAGACAGACAGACAGACAGACAGACAGACAGACAGACAGACAGACAGACAGACAGACAGACAGACAGACAGACAGACAGACAGACAGACAGACAGACAGACAGACAGACAGACAGACAGACAGACAGACTAGACAGATGAACGGACAGGCGGGCAGGTGGCAGGCAGGCAGGCAGGCAGGCAGGCAGGCAGGCAGGCAGGCAGGCAGGCAGGCAGGCAGGCAGGCAGGCAGGCAGGCAGGCAGGCAGGCAGGCAGGCAGGCAGGCAGGCAGGCAGGCAGGCAGGCAGGCAGGCAGGCAGGCAGGCAGGCAGGCAGGCAGGCAGGCAGGCAGGCAGGCAGGCAGGCAGGCAGGCAGGCAGGCAGAAAAAATTAGTTCAATTACAATAGGATGCTCAGCATGCATGAAAATAGTTATATACACATTTAAAGGTAATCCTGCTGGTCCATTAGTCCGATATGTGATTAACTGTCATAAAATGACATTTGTATTTTTAGCATTATAGTATGGTAGTTGAAGCTCTAAAGTGGGGTGAACCTGGAAAAAAATTGAAGAAAGCTGATTTTGGTACCATAAGAAAGCAAATTTTTGGTAGAATAACATATCCAAAATCCTCTCGAATCCTCCTTGGGGAAACTTTTTTACATCCAATATCATTCTTTGGTGTCTGGCATTTTCTAAGTCCCCCGAATGTGCTATCTGTGAAAATGTTCTGTAAGAAATGTATTGTGAAATTTTTTTATCAGGAAATTAAATTTAAATGAAGATGTTAACCATTGGCTTACAAACAACTTAACCTCTAGCATTTTCTTTGGCCATGTGTAGAGCAGCTGGAAGTTTCAAAAGCATGTGCTTAGCTTTGTATGCTTCAAGATTCGGACTTTAAGGTTTGTTATGCAACCATTTAAAGGTTATTTATGATTTGCCTGTATTATTTTGCTACCCATTTTGATATAGATTGAATATGGCTGAAGGGCACCTTGCTAGTGCCTTCAAGAAGGATTGCTGTGTATTATGTAAGCTAGGTTTTGAAAATGTAAAGCCAGTCCATGTAACTAAGAAGGGAATATTAACACTCATCAACTATAGTGAAAAGCAAGGGAGAGATGATCTTCATACTTACCTGAATCAACATATAAATACTGATCATGTTGAAGCTGTGCTAGTACATCCAAACTGCCATAGAGATTTCACTGACAAAAAAGGCTAGGGCTTCATAGTCGTGTTTTAGATGTTGAAGTACCAAGTGTGAAGAGATTGTAGTCCAGTTTGTTACCCTTCAACTGGAAGGAAGACTGTATGTTCTGTGGTAAATCTGCTATATTTGAGACTCGACATCCGGAGAGATAACGAGTGCACAATGTATCTACTATCCCAATGTGTTGCAATCTTCTAGAATGTTGTAAAGAAAGAGGAGACCTATGGGCATTTGAGGTTAAAAATCGTCTCCAGGGATGCATTGATTTAGTTGCAGCAGAGGCAGTGTACCATGATAGCTGTTTGACAAAATTTATGCTGAAGAGAGATCACAATAAGAAGAAAACAACAAGTCAGAGAATAACTGATGGTCATTGGTCAATGTCCACCAATCATGCTTATTGACCACTTAATTTTGTTATTTCTACAGGTAGACATCAAGATGAAGAAATGCTGCAATGGTTCAAACTTCTTATTCTATGGCTACAATCAGAATCTGGTGCAGAATTGTACACTCTTACAGAGCTGCATTCCAAAATGATTGAATTTTCTGATGGATCTGGTGTTTATACAATCAAGAGGTTGAAGCAAAAGAACACTACCAAGAGCACATATTCTTTGCAAAGGTCGAGGGTCTTGAGAATGTTGTCTGCTTTAGAAACATGGCAAGGTTTATCATCAATGAAAAGTGGCATTCATCAAGGAACAGCATGGAGGATGAAGACAAGTGGATAGTAACTACTGCAGCAAAAATTATAAGAGATGAATTCCAAGGGAAAAAAAATGATTGCAAATCTTATCCAACCAATGAAGACATTGCATCTATTGGTGAAGGCAGTCAGTGGATTCCTCATCATCTTGAAACATTCCTCAAATTAATTTTTTATCAGAAGTGAAGCAGAACAGCATTGGGCATGCTATTGTACAATCGCCTCAGCCAAGATCAGTGATAGCACCAACAATGTTCGGTGTAGGCATTGAAATGAATCATGTTTTCAGGTCAAAATGGCTAATAAATGAGTTATCACACTTAGGATTTTCTATCAGCTATGATGAAGTGGTGAGATACAAGCAGTCTGTTATTCAGAGTGAAACACTTGAACATTTGCTGTCAGAATACATTCCTGGTACAATTACTCAGTGGGTACCAGATAATGTTGACCACAATGTAGTGTCATTGGATGGTGAAGGAAAATTTCATGGTATGGGAATTATTGCTGTTTCTTCTCCAAAAGATGCTGTACCATTACAGACAAGGCCACATATAATCAGAGGCTTCCACACGAATCACAGTGAATGAGGTAGTAAAGATAAAGGTCTACCAATAATACAATATAATAGAATATATAAGTCCTGCTGAGAAGGCCCTTGCTTCCATCACTTACAAGCCCATGCTTCATTTGCAAGCTCCATGTACTTTACCACCAGATAAAAGCTCTGATCTCCTTTGGCATGCTGGATGGTTAGCTAGTGGGGCAGCAACACCAAGACCAAACTGGTCAGGTTTTATGCAACATTAATTTTCTAATGAGCAACATTCAAAATCTGAAGTGCTCTTTCCACTGATTGTTGATTTTAATCTTTCGAATAAAACCTGTATTTACTCCACTTTAACTTATATTCAAAATCAAGCTGAGAGACTGAATATACCAACCCCATGTGTAACATTTGATCAGTATTTGTGGATCAAAGCAGTTGAAATTATCAAATCAAAATCTATGAACATAGTATGCCGACTTGGTGGATTCCATACAATGATGAGCTTCATAGCTAGTATTGGCTCTGTGATGAAGGGCTCAGGATTAGAAGAAGCATTAGAAAGAGCTTATGGTCCCAACGCAGTTACTTAGATGATGTCAGGTAAAGCCATTTCAAGAGCATTACGCAGACATTTTTTGGTAGAAGCTGCATTAGTCAAGAAGTTGATTACAGCACTTTTACCATGTGAACTGGTTACCTATGAAGCCATTAACATGGATTAAATTGTGTTACACCATGTGATGATTGCAGGGGAGAGAGCTGTAGAAATGCTGAAGAAACTGTTTATAAAGATACTGACTTAAATGATATTTTTGACTTCATATGATAGCCATCATTATTTGTAATCATTAGTATTACAAAAGATCTGGATCAGATCAATTTTATTTTTGCATCAAAATTTTTTGCAATACATTTCATATGAAGAGCGAAAATTTTAATTTTCATGGATAGCGCATTTTGTGAACTTAGAAAAGGCCAGACACTTAAGAATAATATTGGATATAAAAAAGTTTCCCCAAGGAGGTTTTGAGAGGATTTTGGATATGTTATTCTACCAAAAATTTGCTTTCTAATGGTACCAAGATCAGCTTTCTTCAATTTTTTTCCAGGTTCAACCCTTCAACTACCAGACTATTAGTATATCAGTCTTATGTATTTGTGTAGAGCAGGATATTCTACAGGTAAAGAAGTAACAATACAATAGATACTATCAATTCAAAATGTTTGATCAACTTGAGGAAACCTGATATGTACTGTTCAATTGATAATAATTTATTTGAAATGTCAAAAATTATTTGATCCATTAATATTATTATTACCACTGTAAAACATATCTTACATGGGAAAAAGATATCTTTTAAATGCAAGGAGTTTGGTATGACTGCTTCATGATTCCATACATAAATAAATTGCATTCACAATAATGTCAAATTTTTCTAAGACATTGTTAAGTTTCTTTAGCTGACAAATACAGTCCAGTGATGCCATGCCAGCAGGAATTGATCTCAACTTGTTCCTTGAAAGGTGATGCAGCCATGAATAATAGCAGATCATGGAATCTCTGATGTTCCAGTAATGGTGAATGCATATATCTCTGTTTGAACTCAGAGATTAAGTCAGCTTTTTAGATTTTCACCTTTACATTAAGTCCAGATACCTCAGACAGTATGAGGAATGCCTGACTTTAGTTCACAGTTAGGCATTTCAGTTTCTACACCACTCTACCACTTTACCACTCACAACATTGTTTTCAGACAAGTAGGTACTTCACTCTCCCTTAACTTTAATCTTCTAATTTCTGTCAGAAAGTCGAAGTAGAAAATCTAAGTAGAAAGTGGTTCCAAAGAAATACGCACAGCCTGTGTACAATCCCACATGCCACACTCAGTTATCACGTGACGGTTCTACCGCAGGGATTGTTGAAATAGTGTCCTCTATAATACTCCAACTAGCTCGGTGGAACCTTCAGTCCTTCTATTTTACTTCTGAAGGTGTGATTGAACACTGGTATTGGATGTATGGCCACTAAGGTATGATATGGGTGGGCAGGTAAGAGCACCAAGAAGCGCTATACACAGCCTACCCAAGGGTGTGGCCTTGGCTATGGTTGCCATCCAGTGTTTTAGGAGTAAAACATCCTTGCATTTTAATTAAATCAGTGTAACTCCAGCAATTAGTCTGGCCTCTCAGGTGGTTCCAGGGTACGTTCTGAGAGCGAGAAACTTCTATTATTCTTAATAATACCCACTCCATTGAGGAGTGAATTTAATATCCTAAGTGTGCTCCTGGTTAGCGTGGAGGGAGATGATCATTTAGCATGACAAACACTCTGGTCCATACACAAAAGAGATGAAATAAAAGTTATGTACTGTTATCCAATCTTTACTACATTGATTTTTACCTGTTTGTATATTATTCTGTATGACATTTGAGTCTTAGTAATGAATGCATGTCATTGCTTATGAAGATTCTTTCCTCACAGTTGCAGGAGTACATACATTATGTGTTTATCTACCAATTGTGCAGGTGTAAATTTACAAATCTTGATGGTCAGAACAAATCTGAAATGAACATGTATACTAGTATTTGTAAAATTAATTATATGTAAAGTCAAAATTATACATTTTTTAAAAAGATTTAATAATATTTTTTTACTATCTTTTATACTTGAGGAACTAGGGATAGGCATGAATATACAGAAATCAGTAAACTCAGATTATTTTGCTAATTGTGGAGAAAGGATGATTATTCGAGTCAGTAGCAAGTGTGTGTACATAAAGTTGACTTTGAAGGACAAAAATTCCCTTACTAGCTTTGTGTCTGACCTTTCAAAATGATTAATTTCCTACATTTAATATAGTTGCCTATAAAATTACTCATGGATTTTGATAGCAATAGTTGATTCTACATTTGAAGCCCCGTGAGAGACCAGTCTGGATTAGTTCCTAAATAAAGACGTGCTGGTTAAAGTAGAACAAAATTGAGTTTCAGTAAACTTAGCAAGCATTTGCATTCTAATAAGAAAAGTTACTCGGAGCATTCCATAAAAAATGAATGGATGGCTTTCAGTGTCCTTTGTTGATGTACCTAGTGGGGAGCTGGGTTATCTGAGCTTTGTTGTAGACCACCATGGCAATTAGGAAAGAAACTCCTTATCCCATCCTCTGTGCTTGTGGTACTAAGAATACACAGCACACGAATTCACCCTAACTAATCAATTTGTTTATACACATGCCTAGTCATAGCCGAATTTTCTATCAGGATGGTAGAACTTTTAATTAGGTAAATCTGTGATCTCATATACAGGCTCTTTATAATGAATGGTTCAATTCTTAGAGCTACATTGAGTGCTGCTAATGCAATATTATTTTAGCTCTAATCTTGGTATACATTCTTATTGCAGTCTTTTCAGGTGAAGCTGGTACTTGGTCATCATGCATCCTGCCGTGAAAAGCCAACCCCTATGGGTCACACTCACAACTGGACAGTCTATGTTAGGGGAGAGGAAGGGCTAGGTATCAGTCACTTTGTGGAAAGAGTGGTGTTTCTTCTACATGAAAGCTTCCCTAATCCAGAAAGAGGTAATATGCTTTGATTATGTATATACTAACTAAGTCCACTTCATTTTCTGTCTCACACCTTAACCATATCTCAATTTTAGGAGGAAAATTTCATTATATACTCTCATTTTAGCACAACTGAGGCAAAAATGTTAACACGGCTAATTATTGATATTTCCTTCTTTTTATTCTAGTTGTGACCAATCCTCCTTTGGAAGTCAGAGAGACAGGATATGGAAGCTTTATGCTTTCTATCACTGTCCACTTTAGAAAAAAGGATGTGCCAGAGAAAGTTAGATATGAATATGATCTACTCTTGCCCAATTGGAATAACCCACCCATTAACCAAAGTCGTTGCGAATGTTTCACCTTCAAGAAACCCAGCGAAGATTTCCAACTGAAGTTTTTCAGATTAAGGAATGCCATCTGTGGGGATCTTTCTCTTTCTCTAACTGAAAATCGACAGGTATTTCCACTTTCATTACCAAAACCATCCAACTTATCTGCACCAGGGGTTGCCAGAGATAACATTTACACTGAAGAAGGAAAAGAGATTGAAAAAACCAATAAGAAAAAAAAGGAAAAAATTAACCAAAGCAGCAGTATCTCCAGCAATGCTTACCAATGTCATGATATTAAGTATGGAATCAGTAAAACACAATCAAAAAATGACAAGACAGTATCATGCAACTCCTGGGATGCTGACACCCTCATGAAACTTTGCGAACAAATAAATTCATTAACAGACCCAGGTAACATGAGGAAAGTAGTAGATGTTATTCAAGAGACAGAATTCTACAGAATTAGAAAATCTACATTTGACTTTGATTTGTCTAACCTAAATGACACTAGACTATCCAAGATTGTAAGGTTAATGAAACATACTAACTAATAAGAAAACTAAAACCCCTTTTCATATCTCAGTAAATATATTTAACATCCATGCAATCTATCATCAGTTTGATGACACATTTTACCATGTTTATTGCTAATGATTTTTTTTTGTCATCTTACATGAACTGTACACATTATTTAGAATTCATTAGAACTTTAAAATTCGAAGGTCAATGCATGATATTTAACACACATTTTCATTATTGCAGGTGAATCAAATCAAATTCAATGCATATGTAAACTGCAGTTTATCATGAGTCAAAGTAGGTGTAAACTGCATTTCCCTGATGAGTCAAACCTCATGTAAACTGCAGTTCACTGATGAGTCCCCCATTGACTTGGTGGTTGGAGAACCAGTGGTGCATATTACCATAATGGCTTACTTGATGGCATGCCTGGCACTGTTATACCTATGTCAACATGAAACATGAACGAAGCCACTCAAAACACTATTTCAAAAATTTTTGCTTCATTCAATTAACAGCAGCTCATAAATATGCATGCAACCAGGTGTAACACTGAAAGGCTGATTTCCAATGTTGCCAACTGATACCCCCAATGTTCAGGAGAACAATCCCAAATTTGCTGAGTCTTTTCGAGTCCTGGTAGAAAGTTGCTATTTACCCACAATGTCCCAAAAGGTAGTTGTAGCTTTCATCCTAGTTTTTATTGTGACATATCACACCCACTTCTCCTGGCTGGTTAACTAACTATAGTAAATCAGAAGGTTTAAATCATCCCTTCTTGCCTGTGCCTATCTGATAGTTATTTATTTACAAATGATACTAATTTTTAAATGTTTACTTTTTAAATCCTTTTTTATTGGATCTGATAATCATTTCCTTTTAAGCTCTAGCTAGAACCACTTAATAGCCGAATGCTCTACCTAGTCTGGCAGAATTCATCCAGAACAGTTTTCCTAGAACTGCTACCATATTAAGTACTCCCCTAACGGGTACTCTCCTGAACAGCTACTCTTCTGAATAGTTAGTTTTCTTAATAGCTACACTCCTGAACAGCTACTCTCCTGACTAACTACACTCGTGAATAGCTATTCTCCTGCTTGCTACACTCCTGAATAGCTATTCTCCTGAATTACTACACTCCTGAATAGCTACTTTCCTGAATATTTACTCTCCTGAATAGTTACTCTGCTCAGTAACAGCTACTCTCCTCAAACAGCTACCCTCCTGAACATCTATCTTGATTTATTCTAATATGATATACTTCATAACATGGTATTATTTCCCCATATTCCTCTATTTTTCCTTTTTGTCCCTGAAATTAGTACCCCTGTCCCTATGAGAAAGGTTCAAATGTTTTGGAGGCATGGTGTAATATTGAACAAGTATAATCATAAGGTGTGCTTGGAATGAAATGACCAAAACTAGTGGTTCACTTACCTAACCAGAATTATGGCTGTTCCTTTTGATTTTGAATCATAGCACTCATTTAACTCACTGGCTTTCTATTACTGACTTGTAGCTCTGATATGAAATCTATGAAGGACTATAATAGGTGCAGTTTGTGGTTGTTTGTTGGTTCCCCCCCCCCCCCCTTTTTTGTTGTTCTTTTTAGGGGAGGGGTGGGGGCAATAATTTATTTCTACATAACTGGTGGTGACCAATGAGTTAGGAAATCACTTGAGTTATTATTTTTTGGTATGAATGGACTGCATAGCAATAATGAAAACAATTAGCATTTTGTAAATGGACAGTTCACTAAGCTAGACAGAGCAGTGGTGTATTGTCTTCTGAATTCACTTGGGTTATAATAATTCAGGTGAGATCAGATCACATGTGTGGTTTGTATTACAATGTTGTGGTTGAAGTTGTATATTTTTTAGGTGCTGCTGCCCCTGGGTTCTCCCCCCCCCCCCCCCCCCCCCCCAATTAGTGTTCTAACACTGTCCTGATTACTCCCTGGGTCAGGTTGTATGGGCATGCCAATTTTCAGGTATTTAGGTCCAACAATTTGACAGGTCATTTACCACATAGGTACATAAGTACATACTTAGATCAGGCTTGCTTACTATCCATGTTCTTTGGATTCTTCTAGTGAACTGCCTCTTGTCCCCCTGTGTTCTGGTTGTGGAAAGGTTGTCCTGACAAATAGAGCTCCACCAACTAAAGCTCCAAAACTGGAATTATCAAGCAATAAAAATAATTGGAGCTCAGTTAACAACTCTCAAGATTCAGGTTGGTATAAGAAGCAGGTCTGAAAAATAGTGCTGGAGTTATATTACTAATAAAACCTGGCTATAGCTTGTTCCAGTTCATTCCAGAGGGTAAGAATATTCATGAGTAGATGTAATACCTAAGCCATGGCAGAAATGGTCTGTCAGGGTGAATCCAATAGCAAAGGAAACTTAACATTTAGGTCTGAAAAATACTGCTGGAGTGATATCACCATTGAACCTGGCTTTAGCTTGTTGTAGTTCATTCTGGAGGGTGAGAATGTTCATAAGTAGATGTAGTGCCTAAGCCATGGCAGAAATGGGTTGATGGAGCGCATCTAATAGCACAAAATGTTGATACCTTTTGAAGAATCATTCTAAATATATATGTGTGAAATTATATGCTGGTAACTAAAAAAAAAAACCCTAACATATGACTAAATTATATTCTTAATTGATTATATATGTGTCCCTTGTTAGTTTGGAATACCAATTAATAAATTTTGTTCATTAAATATTTGTTTTATTCTTCTTTTCTTATTATTCTATTTTCATAATAATAATTTACTTTTTCTCTTTGTATTAGAATATCAACTGACATTCAAAGTGATCGATGTGGTTCTTCATAAAATAAGTTTTAAGTAAATTTTTTTTTATTGTCACTATGTTCCTAAAGAATTTTTTTTAGAAATATTGAACTTCAGAGTACATAGGTTCCACCATTTCAAAATGTATTTCCTGGAGAAAGATAACACCCAAAATCCACACCCTAAATAGTATGCTGAAAAATACCAACAATACAATGGCTAATTAATGTTGAGCAATCACAACTGGTCATCTTCTAGTTGTTCATCTTCCAGGTTATCATCATAACTACCATGCTTCTGAGAATACTTGATAGCCCTCATCCCAGCTTCTAAGATGGCCAAAAGAGCATGTAAGGAGGTCTCAGCTTATACCCACAAGTTTTGCTGGTACTTTCATATTCAAAATGCTGATCCTGAGAAATGCCCAGAAAAATTGAAAAAGAAGAAAAAATCTTTGGCTTGAGTGCTGAACCCTCTGCAGTCTGTGACTTGCTTTCTGTTAAAATTAATAATGATAGATTATTTAAACATCTAATGGAACACAATTTTCTATAAAATACTGAATCGGAAGCTAACTATGAAACACTTCAACAATTAGCTAGCTTCACATAAACATTATACTTAAAATTGATATAACCTGGTTTAGTTAGTCTTTCTCCAATCTAAACAGGAAGAGTAGGAACAGGGGAAAGTTGCTTTCAATAATTTTATTGTGGGGCATTCCCCCCCCCCCCCCCCCCCCCAATATTCCTATGTAAAACATCATCTATGATAGTCTATCTCTATTTAATCCAACACCAGATTCCCAAAAGAGTCCTTTGTTGATTCAAGTTAAAAAAATATTTTCCAGCAGAATGTTCATGTCAAAAGCAAAGGTATTCTGTACCCTAATGTGCAGTTGTAAATGAAACACTTTACATCATGAGCCAGTAATGTACAGTGTACAGCTGTAAATTGAACACTTTTGCATCAAGTGCTAATGAGATACACCCTCTATTTTTTTAAGTGGAAGGGGGGGGTGGTGGTAGGTTATCCCCTTTGCCCCCCAAACCCCCCCCCCCCCCCCCCCCCCCCCATTGGCTTGTGCTAAGTCTGTAGTAATGTGGTCAATGATCTATTGTGTGGTTAATGATCTAGGGATTTTAATATCATGTGATTGACTTTGCATTTACCTTTGTGTTCATGCTTTTGTTCCTTACATCCTTTGTGTGTCTACCCTCATCCTTTGTGTATTCACTCAGTATATACTGTACCTGCCTGCATATTTATATCAGTTGATCATCAGTTGATGTTAGTTGATTGTCAATTGAGTGCCAATTGATTGTCAATTCTTGAGCTGTTCAATTATGTTGTTATTTGAATAAGATTTAAAGACTATATTGGTTCAGTTGTTCTGAGTTATAAACGTGTACTAACCCTAAGATACTATATGTGATGACAAGGATAATGGCTACTGCAATGATTGGAACAATGCAGGAATTTTAGCCTGGCACTGAACCCATTTTCACTTATTTGGAAAGGTTAGACGCTTATCTGCACGCTAATGCTGTAGCAAAAGAGTAACGCTCTTCTGTGCTTGTTAGCACAATTGGACACAAGTCTACAGAGTTCTGCATTGGCTTATAGTATCTAACACTCCATAGTCTAGGGTGCAACTCCAGTCTTAGCAGCAACAAACCTTACCGTCTTGTGAGTTTCAGTCTTCAGGAGGAGATAAACTACTGCAGCATATGCTTTTGTGGATGCATCACAGAAACCACAGAGAGTGGCTGAGATTGAGAGTTTTACGTCATCAGAGAAGTAGCTTCTTGGAAGAGATATCAGCAAAGTCTGGTTGAGGTCAGCTGTCAATTCATTCCATTCTGCTCTCACTTTTTCTGGGACAACATCATCCCAGTCATACTTGCTCTGGCACAATTTCTGAACGAATATTTTAAATCTGATGATCACAGGAGGAATCCAAGTGGGTCATAAAACTTGCCAATGAGGCTGACAAGGTTTGTTTTCATCGGATGTAGATCATGAGCAAGTCTTGCAAGGTCAGACACGTCCAAAATGAGTTGGCCTGACTCAGTATTCCATGGCACTCCTAATATCTTGTGCTCTTCAAATTCTCGAGTTTGGGAGACTCCAAGAGTGACTTCTGAATAGGTCAGATCATGTTACATTGGTGAGTTGTCAGCTATCTTACCCTCTTGAGAGTTGATCCTTTCTTGCAGCTACTTCGAGTTGGTTAGGAACTTTCGCAGGTTAAATCCTCCTTCATGGAAGATCTTCTTTGACTCAGTGTATAAGCAGAAAGCTTCATCTTCATTGCAACCACCAGATATGATGTCGTCGACGTATGTAGAATAGAGCAGGCATTGAATAAGATCCTTATTTTCCACCAGGTACTTCTTCAAGTGAAATCTTATGGTGGCATTGAGCAAAATGGGCTTGAGGAAACTCCAAACACAACCCTCACAAATCTGTAGACCTTCAGGTTGGGAATTCCATTGTGACATCATCCACACAGATGAATCACAATACATCACGGTCTGCTTCCTCAACTGACACCATCAAGAATGCTTTCTCCAAATCTGCTCTAAGAGCCATCTGATACAAACTAAATCGCACCAAAATATCAAAATTAGTTGATTGAGTTTCAGACCATTATAGAGACAATCATTAAGAGGACTATTGGCCGTCTTGGCTGAAGCATCATATACCACACGCACCTTCATTGTGGACTTGCCTCTACATATGACAGCATGGTGTAGCATGTAGTGGACATTGCTCAGAGGATCTTCATCGGGAATGGCTTCAATGATTCCCATCTTCAGCTGATTTTTAATTATGTTATCATATTCCTTAAGAACAGTTAGATCTTGTTTGAGTCGGCGAAGCAAACCTTGGAGCCGGTATAGGCTCAATTGATAGTTATCTGACAACGGATCATGGAAGCTTATCATGTGATTGGCCTGATAACACCCAGGCCAGTTTAGTATGAATAGCAGCTGGCCCACCGACTCCCCTACAAACACTCCCTGTAACAAATTCCCAATAGTAATCATATCCAATCAAATCGTCCACCAGCATGCTTTTTCCAGTTCCCGATAAATCGGCTAGTTCCAATCCCACGAGGTGGGGGTGGTTCTTGACACATCAGCTATGGGCTGTCCAACTAAAGGCTCACAGATGTTAGGCATTATATAAAGAGAAATGTTTAGAGAGGGATAGTTCTTCAGGCACACACCCACATTAACTATTGGACCTACCATTGTGGTGCCCTTATGGGAACCAAAGGTAGCAATGGAGAGATGCTGTTTCCCTGTTGTCTCCAGGTTAAGCAGGTTTTGAGCACGTTTGCTGATGTAGGATCTCAGGCTGTCTCCATCAAGAAGAAGACATACTTCAAGTTTACTATCGGAGTCGCTAGGATGGCAAATCACTACACGAGCGGTCTGGAGGAATACAGCTTGTAGACTGTCCGTACAAAGAGCACTAGTGATTTGATTCAACTGAAAAGGAGGAGCATCAGAATTCAGCCCTGATTCAAAACAGCTAGTCAAGCTTGGAGCAGGATCAACCCAGCATCACAAATGGATGAGTGGTGCTTCTTCTTGTACTTCTGGCATCAAGAGGTGGACTTGCACTCACGAGAGAGATGATATCAGTGCAAACAATTGAAACACCGACCAGTGGTCTTATGAACTTGCTTGCAATTGGCGACATCAGTTACAGATGTGTAGCCTGTGGATGAATGTGACTTCTGACAGTAACAACATCATGGGTCACCCCTTGATTCTCGGGAACCAGAGAACAGAGTGGAGGTTGTGTGATGTGACTTCTCTTGCCCTCGTCTGGAAGGTGCAGGATTTGCTCTTTCCCTGGCTGTCTATTCTTCTTCAAAGGTGGTCAGAAGTGCATCCATATCAAAGTTGGAGTCAGATACCTTCCTACTCACAATGAGCTTCAGTTCTGGAGGAAGATTGGCAAGTAGGACTGGTGAGAGAAGGCTCCATAGGATGCAGCTTCGATTCCAAGTGAGTTCAGAATGTGTACATGTGACTCGGTATTATTGTAGAGCTGACACAAATCCTTGAGGTTGCGGTCAGAGGAGATAGTGTCCATATTCGAGAGTTGTCCATGTGTTTCGAGATAATAACTTGCTTGTTGCCAAATTGTTTAAGAAGAATCTCTATGGCTTATCGAGAGTTAGCAGAAGAGAGAGTGAGTCCAACAATGGCATCATAGGCTGTGTGTTCAAGGAGAGATCATAAATAATTGAATTTATCAATCTCAGATAGTTCAGTGTTGAGATGGATGGCTGCCTGATATGAATCCCAGAATGAAGTCCACTTCACTGGGTCACCTTTAAATCTAGGCAGGGAGATTTTCGGTAGATTCACATTTGTTCCTCTTACAGGAAGGGTGGCTTCATCAGAAGGATAAGGTAAGATAACAATGGGTGGGCCAACAGCTGGGTGAAAAGCAGGTGTTGGGACCCTACCTAGTGCTTCAGGAAGGGGTCTCGGTATAGGTGCAGTAGGATTCAGTTTATTACCTAACCTTGACAAGGCTGTGTATAGCTTTTCCTTTATCTCATCTGTCTGAACAATTTCATCTTCAATAGCTTCTTCTGGTATGAGGGTAAGGACCTAATCATCTAAAAGGCTCAGAGACTTCAGCTTTTCTTCTAGGCTTCTTTTCAACTGGTCAATCTTGGTGACATCAAGGGGTTCACTTTCAATAGCTGGTTGTACTTACCCCAAGATCCTCGTAGTTGATGCTCAGTGCCCTGCAGAGAGCCTCTTCTTTCTTGTTATCAAATCAGGTTCAGTCATAACTGAAATTGTGATGCATTACAATTGGTAAATTCTTGGTATTTCTTCAATGACAGAATTTTTCCAGCAATTTAAGATCCAGCTAAGAGTTTCAGTATTATTTACCAATCCGCTACTTTATCCAGTAGTCAACAACTGTTACCCAATCACCCGGAACAACAGAAGTTCTTTCAGCACAATCACAATTCATTCGATGCAAAACACAAAGAATTCGGAACAATAGATCATGTGACCAGCAAAATAAAAAATGCCAAAAATAACAACGCTAACATAAACTTATATAGTTCAGTTCCTGACAATTATCTAGCAGACTTCCTTCTAACTTATCAATCCACTCCTCATGCAATGACAAACCAAACTCACAGCTCACTCTTTCTTCAACGTGAACTTTGTACTCAGTTCTCAATCTTTGAACCAGATGTTTCCAAGAAAGTTTTAGATAAATGAGAAGATCAGACTGTACATCATGATCTGTATGCCAAGGATCACAAGTTTTAAATCAGTTAAAGTGTTATTATCATTAATTTTCATTCAAGTGGACCTAAATGGATTCAAGGAATTATCCTTAAACAGACTGGACCCTTGTCTTATGTTGTGACATGTGGATCATTTCTGAGATGCCTCCATAATAGAAGATCACCCAGATATGGATAAATCGTTCCAAGCTGAACCTGAATCAGTCATCATTAATTTATATATTTGGTTCAGTTTGATTAAAACTTTCCCCTTGAACTATTTCAATATTTCAAACATTAGCAGACATAGCCTGAATTCATGTATGACCCAGCTTGTGTCTAACTTGCACAATGGCTATTACAACAATAATTAAACAGCTGTCCAGATTGCAGATTCAAACTCTATCTTAAAAAAGTGTCTCTAAGTCTGTTTCTTATATCATTTGATTCCTCAGCCTATTCTTAAATGACACCAACAATATATCCCTATTAGGTCCTCTTCAGGGGGATGCCCTAACATTGCTCCTTCTCTAGCCCAAATAGAATCTGGTGACATCTCTGATTCTATTCCACGAGGAGGGAGGAGGGAATGACTCCATTGCATCTCTTGTCTTGGTTGTTGTGGTTGGATACAGTTGTATCTCCTTCACCCAGTTTAATCTTCTTCTTTTTTCATGTTTCTTTCCATTCAGGGTTATTCCATTCCTCCAATCGGGATCTTCCTGCTAATATATGCATTCTTTTAGTTCATTAGCAATTAATTGTCTAGATTGTCTGCTTAATTTATATTTGTTGCCATATATTGATTGTAACTGTCAGAGAGCAGACTGGACATAGTGACCTTGCAGTCCTTATTACTAGATTTGCTAAAAAAAAATTGTACATGTTTAATTAGTACTCTATTGGTGTGTGTTTTGTTAGGTTATTAGCCATTATTCATCTGAATTATCTGCATAATATATATTGGCTTATTGAAGCCTACCTAGTTTGTGTATTATTGACTTCTCCAGGGCATAGACCCAGGCAACCAATCAATAATCTCCACATCAATGGCAGGAGAATGGGACGGGGGGGGGGGGGGGGGGGGGAAGAAGGGGACTCAGAATCATGGCTCTTTCACATCATATATATATGCATATACTACATCCTGTACTAAGTCTATATGTTTGTTAACATGTACATTAATGCGATCCTTATCAACTTTCTCGGGTTGGTTGCCTGGCTCCCCGATCACACCATCAGTAAGTTTGGACATCTTGCTAAACTTGTACATTAATGTGCTCCTTAACAACTTTCTCAGGTAGGTTACCTGGCTCCCCAATCATATTATCAGTGGAAGACTCTGTCAGGGAGTTCCCTTAAAGGATATTTAAAACCCTCATGATCAAAACCATACAGCTCTCTTCAAATTATTGGATCGTGTATCTCTGTCACTACCAAATCTTGCTCCAGAATGGATGAATATGCTGCAGTGGAGAATTATGTTCGCGTTGGTAAATATCCCAGTGGTATGGATAGAGGACAGAGCAAGTTTAAGAAAGAAGTGTGACAACAATTTCAAGTTCGAGTGTGGATTTCTCTATTATAAGAAGAAAAAAAGTTCCAAAATGCATGGACTCCATGTGTGAGGAGTGTGATTGAGAAGAAAAGGGTACTCAAATCATGTCATTCAGGATTTTAGGTGCTCACCACTAGGCTAAGGGTCAACAAGTCTATTTCTGGACTGGTCTTGATCATTGGTAAAAGATTAATGATAATTTCAATGGCAATGCACAGAGAGCAATCAATGAAGTTTATACAGTCTAACAAGTCCAACTATCTTTTATGACATATATACATACTCTAGATAGATAGATAGATAGATAGATAGATAGATAGATAGATAGATAGATAGATAGATAGATAGATAGATAGATAGATAGATAGATAGATACACACATACACACACATAATATATATTATATATATTATTGTAATGTTTAGCCCCTGGCCAATCAGGTGTTTCCACACAGAGTGTCTGGAAGTCAACCACAGTCTTGTACTATCCATTATCAGTCTAGGTTGGGTTGTAATGGTGGGCTAATCCCAACATTACCCCCTCCTTCAAAAGGTTCTTGTCCATGTGTTTTTCTTCTGTGTGTGTTGACCAAGCTTGGTAGGAGAGAGCATCTGTGTTGGTATTATCTTTTCTTGGGCAATACTTGATGGAGAAGGTGAAGTGTCTTAAGGTGTCCATCCAACGGGCGAGTCGATGAGAGTGGGGGTCTTTTAGTACCAGAAAGGAGAGAGCTTTATGATTGATGACCACAGTGAAATGGTGGTCTAGCAGGTAGGGCATGAAATGCATGCAGGCATTCATGACAGCTAATCCCTCCTGCTCGGTAGCAGAATATCTGCGCTCCCTAGGCTGCATCTTCATACTATAGTAGGCTATAGGGTGCTCCTCCCCATTCTCAGTCTCCTGTGCAAGCACAGCACCATTCCCAAGTCCGGAGGCATCAGTTTGCAGAATAAATGGGTGGGAATAGTCTGGTGGGCTCAGCACAAGGGCAGAGGATAAGGACTTTTTTAATGTTACAAAGGCCATCGCACAATCATCAGTCCAATCCACAGGATCAGGTTCGTGGAGCTGTAGAAGGTCTGTGAGTGATGTAGATAGGGTCAAGATGTGGGGCATAAATCTTCTGTAATAGTTGATGAGTCCAATGAAGGCCTTGACTTCCTTTTTGAAACGAGGTTGGATAAAGTCCCGAATTGCTGAGATTTTAGCCTCACGTGGAGAAATGTATCCTCCTCCAATCCTGTGCCCCAGAAAGACACAGGAAGTGGTGGCAGGCTGGGCCTTTGCTGTCTGGATTGTTAAGCTAGCATTCCAAAAGATGTCAAATATTGTAGTGAGGTTATGTTTGTGCTCCTCTCATGAGTTGTTAAAAATAGCAACATCATCAATATTTATCAATGTGTAATCAGTGTGGCAGAATAGAAGCCCAGCCATCATCCGCTGAAAAGAGGCAGTAGCGTTATGCAGCCTGAATGGCATAACTGTGAAGCGAAATTTACCATATGGTGAGATGACGGTAGTTTTGTCTTTATCATCCTGGGCTATAGGCACCTGGTGAAATCCACTGGCTAAATCTAAAATCTTGTAGAGAGAAGCAATTGCTAGTTTCTCCAGCACTTCCTCTATTCTAGGCTGGAAGTAGAGATCTGGAATTGTTACTGCATTTAGACGGCGGTAATCACACACCAGCCTGATCTTACCTGGAGTCTTTTTTAGGGACAGGAAAAATTGGGCCTGCGTAAGGTGCATCTCACGGCTCGATGAAGCCAGCAGCTATGAGTTTCTGAAACTCCTCCTTGAACACATCAAGTCTGCTGTGTGGAATGTCATACAGTCGAAGTTGCACTGGTAAGGCATCTCCAACCTTGATGTGGTGTGTTGCAGCCAGAGTTCTCCCTGGTTTGGCATATGTTAGCATTGGAAAGTCATACCAGAGATGTTCAAAGAATCTCATCTGCTTTTGCAAGAGGTGGTCTTGACCTTCTGGGAAAGGGTGGTTCTTGTCCAGCGGATAGTCTGGTAGATCTGGACATTCCGGATTCACAACAGAGAGACATGCAATGTCATGTACTGGCGGTAACCATACCTTCATAGCTGTGACATGCACAGTTCTGATCTTTTTCCTTCTGTCTTGGGTGATGATACGGTAGGTCACTGGGGAGACTTGATCTATCACCTCAAAGGGTCCTTCCCATCTATCTTGAAGTTTTGAAACTTTGCTCCTGGTTATAACTGGGGTAAAGACAAGGACGAGGTCCCCTGGGCTGAAGGTGATGATCTTGGTCCGCTCATGCCATCTCTTCGTTCTCTCTTGGTTTGAGGCCTGCTGATCTGCTGCTAGCTTTCTCATCTTTTCTAGGTCATCCCTAAGTTTGAGCAGCCAGTCTGTGGCAAGTTGAGGAGAGTGACTGTTAGGCATCCAGCTCTGCCATAGGATGTCAAGTGGTCCATGGACATGCTTGCCAAACACTAATTTGAAGGTGTGAAGCCAGTAGTGGAACACGGAGCTTCTCCACAAGCAAATAGTAGACAAGGGAGGAGTTTGTCCCATTGTTGTCCTTCTTGAAAGCTACTCCTAATCATTTGGAAAAGAGAGTGATGGAAGTGCTCTACTGCTCCATTAGACTGGGGGCGAGAAGGAGTTGTTTGGGAGTAATGAACTCCAAGGAACTTGAACACTTCCTTCATTACTGCTGAGAGGAAGTTGGATCCTCTATCAGAGAGAAATTCCTCTGGTACTGAAAGGTGGGAAATAATATTCATGAGGGCCTTCCCAACTTCTGTGGCTGTTATCTTCTTGAGAGGATTGGCTTCTGGATACCATGATCCAACATCAATGTAGCTAGGAATAAACTGATTCTTGTTACTGGTGAGGGGAGTGGCCCCACAATATCAAGAGCCACTTTCTGAAAGATGGACAAATGGGCAGATATGGTAATGGTGAGAGGGGCATGGTTATTGGTCCTATTAGCAGTCTTTGACATCTTTTACAAGATCTACAGAACTGTGTTGTCTGTTTTCCGACGCCAGGCCAGAAAAATTTGTTCTATTAGCTCCTGTATGCCCAGATGCTGGGGCAGAGTGAGCCAGCTTCAGTACTTCTAGTCATTGTGATTTGGTCACAATGACCTGAGTATAGGGTTCACCGACTTTGTCTTTTGTTATTCGAATAGTTACAAATGGTGAGTCCTCCTTATTGGCTGTCTTCCAAAGATTTATCAGAGTGTTGTCTGCCCTTTTGCTCCTGGATAAATTTGGCTGCGTTACTCTGCTAACTATCTGTTTCTCCACTGGAGTCAGCATTGCTGTCTGGATCTGTTTGGTGCAACATATTCATTCTTGGGAAATCATAGTTAGGTCCTAACAGATCCATAAGGGGGTTGGGTTCAAACCCATCTTGAGCCTGATCTGCTTGATCAGCAAGGTCTTGTCAAGCTTCTGTCTGGATCTGGGTTCTTGTCTGGACAGCTAAGACTTCCAGGAGATCTGCTACTGTGGCCTGATAAATGAGTTCATGAATATTTCTGAAATTTTTGCCAAGGAGAACATCATGGTCAAGGTTGTCAGTCACTGCAATGTTGTCAGAGACTTCAGAACCTGAAGGAGACATAGGAAAACAACTGTTTGGTTAGACTCTGACCTTCCCCGAAAATATCAGGTCATAATCGATCCTGGTGGTGCTGGTACTGGTAGATTCCACTGCTTAAATTGTTGTATGATGTTAGAGTTGATGAGAAAGTGGTCTGTTCCAGAGTCTAGAAGGAATCAGACTAGCTGCCAAAGATGCTGATGACCAGGAAAAGCTTGGGCATGAAGATAAGTGTTGGGGAGGTGTTTTCTTGGTCATCTGTGGACACAGCAAACACATTCCTGTCAGGACACACAGCTCCAAGGTGGCCCCACTTCTGATAGTTAAAGAAAAATGGTCCTTTATCTTTGTTGAAGTACTTTGCCAGTTTATGTTGCGGCTTAAACGGTCTCCCATCTGAACCACCATGCTGAGCAGAAGTGTTAGTGGGTGGTCTGACTCCGCCTTGCTGCTGGAATGGAGTCAATGGCTTTGGTTGGTTGATCTGGTGCTGGGTTTGAGGTTGGTTCATGGGCTGGGTCTGAGATTGGTTCTGAGCTTGAGGTTGTTGTTGCTGAAACTTCTGACCATTGAATGGCCTGGCTTCTGGTAGGTGGGTTGTAGCCCAGTGTTCCTACTCCAGGCAGATTCCCTTCCTCTGCCACTGTCAGCAACATATTCATTGGCAATGCTCAACAGCTTCTGCAAGGATGTGGGTTTCTGGGCCCTCACGTGAGTGGTTATCCTTGGATTCAATTGTTTATAAACAATTTCCTAGTAACAAGGTCAATAACTTCTATGACAGTGGTACAGTCTCTGGTACATGTTCTTGCAGCTTCATGAATTCTGTAATTCATTTGCATGATGGTCTCTGCCGGGTTGATCTTGGGGGTGAACCAGTTATTGAACTGCGTCGATTTGGAAACACCCATATAGGCATACAATTGTCTCTTCAGAGCATCTTAATTGCCTAGTTCTTCTGGGGGTATTGCCATGGCCAAGTTAGTCCGGTCTCCTCTGAGTAGAGCTCTCAATTAAGTGGTCCAAGTACTTTTTCACTCCATATGTTTTCATGTGTGCCTTAAAGCGGGTAATATCTTGGGTACTTCTGGGTTATCTTGAGCACAGACTTGTGACCATGTCATTATTCTGGAGTTAAATCTTTCATCCATCACTGTCTTGATAATAGATATTCAGGTACAGGTAATGGGTCTTCAATAGAGTCTGGCCTTTATTTTAGCTAATTAATAATTGATTCATTAATCATTATTAGCTACCTGCAGAGCAGATGAAGAGAAATAAGTCTTACTATTTCCACTAAGGGGACTGAAGTCTGAGAATATGATGATGAGTGTGTCGGTCTTAGGACAGTCTGTGTCCTCAGAAGCCCTTGTAGGGAGTAGGCACAGGGTTTTTAGCTTGCTGGTCTGAAAATTTAGTCTATATAGGGTGAAGAAGTAGTCTGGTCTGAAGTGTGGGCGAGTCTGCTTGAAGGCTGAGTTTGTTTTGGTCGCTACCACCAGATGTTAGGCTCTCACCACTAGGCTAAGGGTCAACAAGTCTATTTCTGGACTGGTCTTGATTATTCATAAAAGATCAATGATAATTTCAATGGCAATGCACAGAGAGAAATCAATAAAGTCTATACAGTCTTACAAGTCCAACTCTCTTTTAAGGCATACATACATACTATATATATCATCATAATGTTTAGTGTCTGGCCAATCAGGTGTTTCCACACAGAGTGTCTGGAAGTCAACCACAGTCTTGTACTATCTATTATCATTCTAGGTCAGGGTCATAATGGTGGGCAGATCCCAACACAGGAGTAGAAGATATATATGGAATCAAAATGTATATTTCAACTATACCTTCAGTGCATAATATTCTTCTAGTAATGACATTGCTATTTTCAAATATTTAATTATGATCAACTACTGGTCATTGACTCATTATGTCATCAGCTGAATATTTATTGCTCCTTTAAGAGGTTTTTTTTTGTGCTGTGGATAAATAAAACTGACTAATTATTTTATAATTCCCTTGACTATTAGCCTATTATTTAGCATAATCCTCATTTGACTACTTGTTATTGTCAAAATTTTTCTTGCATAACCCATCAACTACTAGTACAATAGCTATTTCAGCAAGCTGAACAGATGATAATTTCACAGGAAGCCACTTGGGTCCCCATAAAACTTCGGAAAAGATTTCAACTAATTTCTACTAGAGATGTATGAACAATGATATTAGGAGTTTTGTGCAAATGTGTGATAAGTGTCAGAGAGCCAATTCAAAGTTTGTGAAGTCTGCTGCTGTTAAATCCCAAGTGTGGCATCAAGTGAGTCATTCAATATGAAGCATTGACTATAATTATGAATTTATTTTATTGTGCAGTTGGGTTTGATCTTAATTGTCCTTTACGAATGACCAAGGCTGGCAACAGATATATCGTTACATTGGTGGATTACTTCAGCAAGTGGCCTGAGGCTGCTCCATTGAATACCAAGTCAGCAGCTGGTGTAGCCTTATTTTTATTACACCTAATTTAGTTTTTTTTTTTTTTTTTTTTTTTTTTTTTTAATACTACAACAAATTTTATATTTAGATATGGCTATTGTAAATTTATCATATCTGATCAAGGCTGTGAGTTTGTAAATTGTACACAAACTGAATTATTTTAGCTAACAGGAGCTGAACACAGAGTGACTTCAGCTTATCATCCACAATCAAATGGGCTAATGGAAAGGTTTAACCAAACATTGCAGATTACTCTAATAAAGTTGGTAAAATGATGAGAAGAATGACTGGAATGAGCACCATCCAGCTATACTCTTCTCATATAAAACCAGCATTCAAAAAAAAAACAAAAAAAAAAAACTAAACTCACCCTATTCGAAGTAATGTATTGCCGGGATGTAAGTTATTGTTTTACTTAATGTAATCATGAATCATCAACCGTAATCAGGGAACCTGAAAGGAGTTTCATGATAATGTTATCTCAAATCCTATATGATTTTATGTTCTTACTATTTTAATTTTCCTTGTTCAGCAAACCGACCCTACCAATTAAAGTAGGTTATCACTTGAAGAACAGTGATGAAGTCATAGCTTTTGGAGATGCTAATGATAATAGTGAAGATGATGGTTATGACCCCTTAAATTGGAGTCCTGAAAATATCCTTTAAAATACGAGGAGCATGTTCAATGTCAAGAAGAAGATTCCTGAAATGGCAGAGGCAAATATCAAGGCACAGCTGAAGAGAGACAAACTTGATTGTGACAGAAAGCATTTGGATCCAAAGTAATACATCCGAATATTTCACTAATGTAGTTCTGTTCTTAAGCATTATTATTCTTCAGATATTAGTTCCAGGGACAATGGTCCTCCAAAAAAAGAGCAAGAGAGACACAAAAAAAAGGAGGTAAAATGGAGCAGCGATGGGTTGATCCATATAAAGTCAATGAAAACTTGGAAAATGGTGTGTATCAGTTGGAAAACAAAGAAGGTGATGCTGAAAACTACTGTCAACTAGTGCTGTTTAAAGATATATATATATATATATGTAGCTGATGCAGAGGTATTCACAAATGTTATGCTCTGTAATTGTACATTATATATTTATCATTCACACATCACACTATAGCTATATGTAGGATCTCATCCAGAATCCAACAATGATATTTCAGAGCCTGAACCAAAAAGATGTTATAATAATATATCTTTCAGAGATTTGAGAAGCATCATTGTGAGACAAGTATTGCAACATTGAATGTACCAATATTGAAGGTATCCAAGTATAGAACATCAAAAGTACAGGTAGGTTTGGTTGATCGCCTTGTTTTATTATTGGGAAAATTATGCATATCTATTCATTTATCTATATGTGCTTAAGATGTGGAGGAATTTGCAATAGGGAGATTAGCTAATTGACACACATTTCTCAGGCACAAGAAATCCTGAAAACACAATTTCCTCACCTAGGTGGTTTACAATGTACCCTGCTATCTCAAATAATGGATTCAGTGCACTTCATGGGGAAACAGTCCAGATCCACTATGTAAATAAATATCAATGGGTTACATCACACAGCATTGGCCAGGAAAATGGTGATTTATCATCTTCATTGACGCATCAGTTAGCTGTAATTTACAGCCAGCTACAGCAAAAAGAAGAGGAACAAGTTCCACGTTTGCAGTAGAAATCCCTTGCATACAACAGCAAAAGGTTAATTCTGATTGTGGTAGTATTTTTGCCATTGCCTTTGTTGTGCATGCTGCCTTAGGAGATGTTATTGAACATACAGAATTTAATCAATATGAAATGAGAGAGAGCATATTCTGAATTGTTTCAGTAATGGATAATTGATTCCTTTTCCAACTGTTTTGAGTATATCTCGAGGATCAAACAACTTTCCAGGCAGAGAAATTGAACTTCATTGCACATGTGGAATGCCAGAGATATTTGATAACATGGTGGAATGGGACTAATGTGAAAAATGGTTTCACTTATCATGTGTGGTAATCACATCTACTTCTGCAGTTGGCAAAGAGTGGTTATGCAAGTCCTACACTGTGTAGCAGCTGCATATTACTCATTATTAGAATATTATCTCTTTATGCCATATCAGAATCTTTGTAGTAAGCATATTCTTAATTAACAAGTCTGCTTGTAGTGTATGTATGTGTGATGTTCAATTGTTACTTTAGGTTGTGATTAATGTTGCCTTATATGTTTATTGTTATTTCTTATTCAAATGTAAAGTTTGTTGATTTTACTTGTATGTTCTTAAATTGTTCCTGTTTAATGTTCAATTAATATACTGGTCAGTTATGATTCATTGATTATCAGTCTGACTTTATTTTTATCAGTTACTAGTGTTGTAAAAGAAACTTGCTAAGTATAGAATCAACTTGATTGTCAAGGGTGGGGATCTACTACTGCAATATGGTCCTAATAAAGATGGCAATTTAACGATATGAACAATTATGGTTGTATCAGTTATCTTACAGCTTAATGTGGAGTGATATGATTTAGATGGGAAATTGGAGCAAGGGATACTATCTTAAGAAAGTCACTGATGCCTGAGCACCACTGACTAGGGCAACATCATGGAAGTGGAGTAACTCATAAGTCTTGATAAATTATTCTTTCATACATCACCATATAATCAATCATAATTTCACATTAGTAAACAAATAGTGAATGTGCCATTTACAAAATTGATTTATAAAAATCAATTGAAAAATGAAAACAAAAACAGAAAATTGTCATGTTTGTCTCATTTTACAGCTAAGTTTGTTAATTGAGTATGCATGGGTTATACTGGCAGAAGCTTTCATGAAAAAGGGTTGTTTTTATAATATAGATTAATACGTAGACCATTTTAATAGTAAGGGAATATTAGGAGAATCATTAAAGAAAAATAGGTGGAAGTCTTGAGGATGCAAGCACAGAATAATTGGTATAAATATGAATAATTAATTATGGCATATATAGTTCTTACTGACCTTTTATTCCACTCTTGAATACAGTTATTGAGGATCACAATTGCTATATCATAAAAAATCTTGATACAAAACAATAACTGACAAATTAATAAGTCCAATAAAAGCTACAAGATGATGACAGGACATCCTGTAGGAATTGTAGTTATCAGTATATATGGCTGTGATTTATTCAGTCAAGGAGAATAACAGGAGTCATTCACACCTAGCTGGGGGGGAGTCACTAATGCCTAGGCACTTGTGACTCCGGGAGTCAGGAGGAAGTCACCCTCATTTTGGCATTGTCACCCGCTCACTCGTATAATATTTGAAATCTCACTCGTTTTCCCAAAGGTGTAATGTTTGTTTCTGTTTCGCAAGTCGAAATGCCAACGGGGATACTTTGTCGAGTGCTTGAGAGCATGCATGGCAACATTCCGGTCCATCAATTTAATCCACAGAATCAATCTAAATAATATTAAGATGCACTAAGCTTGCACATGCGCTGAAAGTCTGCTAACTAGCTCCATCCACTTTTCAGTTTGTTGTGCAATTTGTGCTACCAACCTACCCACTTTCGCTATGGACATGGATGAAACTGACTTAGCTACCGGATAATCTACTCTTAGCTCTTGGTGCTTGTGATAAGGATTGATTCCCTAATATTCACTGTCTGCTAGCAATTGCTTGCATACAATGTATTTCTAGTGCTGAGGCAGAAAGATGATTTTCTCTTCTCAGAAGAATAGAGACCTATTTGATGTCTACTATGAGTGAGTAGTATTTGTCAGATCTATCTGTCATTGCCATGCATTGTGGGGATTTCTTTCATGGAGGGGCTTCTGGAATAACATAGGAAGGAATACCACTCAGGCAGAGTTGGATAATACATTTGGATGAAGTTTGTCAGGCATTTGTTCAATCCGATCCAAGAAGACTTTTTTTTTTAATGCTTCTTTGTTTGAAAAATGATACATTATGATATGATTTATGTTCTGAAGTGTTGTAGATTGTTTTAAAAATGATATGCTGATGATCTAAATTTTGGGTGATGTTTATTATGCTTGGCTGTGGTCATAATTTGTATGAATGGTTAAAGTTGTGGCCACAACCCCCACTTTTAATAATTGCAAGATCTGACCCTGCCTCTATGTTGCAATCTGGGTGTTTCTAATTGACTATATTTTTTTTATATCTTTTTTCGTCTATTTTACACCTCCCTCCCCTCGCTCCTGGGAACCTCCCCCCTCCCCCTCCCCCTCCCCCTCCCCCGCTATTATAATGAAAATTGATACAGCATTATTCAAATACATTTAGTTTATTCAAAACATTGATATTAATTCTTCAGAATATCCTTTTTCCTTTAGCCAATGGACCTGAGAACAAATGATAAAAACTAGTATAGAAAGAATTATGATGTTGTGCAGGAAATGTGCTTCACCATGAAATCTACTATACTGTTGGATGACAGGTAAATTATTTACTTAAAAAAATAATAATAAAAAAAAAAAATTTTTTTTAATTTTAAAAAATAAAAACCGCAAACCACCATGTAATCACCCTCATAAAATTTTTTGGAGATGGGAAAGCCTACATGAGTGATTGGGGAGTCAATCACAACCACAACAATGGACAAGCCAAGCGTAAAAATAATGATCAGGTATTTTAAAGCTGAGTCAATAAAAGAAACTTGGGACGGAGGCTTACTGAAACAAAATTATTTATAATACGAAGTGGAAATAGTCTATCTGTCTGTCTGTCTGTCTGTCTGTCTGTCTGTCTGTCTGTCTGTCTGTCTGTCTGTCTGTCTGTCTGTCTGTCTGTCTGTCTGTCTGTCTGTCTGTCTGTCTGTCTGTCTGTCTGTCTGTCTGTCTGTCTGTCTGTCTGTCTGTCTGTCTGTGTATCTGTCTGTCTGTGTATCCTAGCTCTATTCATATTTGAACAGTTGAAGTTAGACACTCAAACCCATATATATTTATAATCATGTCACCAGGGGAACATTTTTAGTATGTCTGTATGGACACACCCCTTTCGGTATTAAAAAAGGGAGGCAAAAATGTACTTTTGCCAGAGAATGGAATAGAGCTACAAACCTAAAACATGGTATACACACACATCTCAACTCTGGGAGTAACATGAGACTGTGTGTCCTACCTGGCCACACTTCTTTTTCTTGGCGTGTAAGGCTAAAATGTCAAATATGGTACTTCAAAAAAAATACTTCGACCTAGGTAGTTATATCCACTAACATATTTTAAGAATATCTATAAGGCTGCACCGCTTCCTGTGTTCATATCAGGCCCAAAGAAAGACAAGAATAAACCTTTGGCCAGACAAACCCTTAAATTACAGACTTTAAACTTAGTATGTACTAGCAGCATATACCCAGCGTTACCCATGTCGAGGGTCAACCCTCAACATGGCCAAGCCAGGCCCAATACATTTATTAGTTAATTGTAAACATATATTTGAACGAGATAAACAACCAAGTTATGTGTCTATACTTGTGCTGTTATTGAGTCTTAGGTATTATACTAGTTTATGGAACCTTATAGGTAGCTAATGTGTTTAAATTCTAGGTATGTATGTAAGATTGTATCATGTAATGCTAATGTGTGACTAGGGGTATAAAAGACCCTGGAAAGGCCACTGTCATGAGTCTTTGCTAAATTGCTAATAAAGCTCTTCTTAATTTATAACCTAAATTACTCTGGTATTTAAGAATCAAGGACCTTGTTAGCTGGGTATTGACTCTGGTGGCAGCAACCTACCATACCTGGGGATTAAGCAGTTCTTAAAACCCCAACAACCCAGCCAAAGTCAATATGAAACATTATAGAAGCCACTCAAATTTCGGCCTGGTTCATCTTTTAATTACTTTTGGCAGCCAAAACAACTTCCTGTGGGTGTGGCTAATACCAAACCACACACATTGCCACACCCACATGTAGTTAATGCTCACCCAGTTAATTGGATTCCATATGCCAAATCTCAGCTTGATTGGTCCCTAAATAAGTTTTTGAACATAATAGAAACCACTCAAATTGCGGCCTGGTTGGTCCTTTAATTAGCTTTTGATATCAAAAATACTTCCTGTGGGTGTGGTTACCACCAAATCACACTCATTTACATGCCCACATGTGGTTAATAACTCTCACTCAGTTACTTGCAGACCATGTGCCAAATTTCAGCGTGATAGGTCCTTTAATTAGCTTTTGGCAGACAAAATAACTTCTTGTGGGTGTGGCTATGACCAAACTACACCCACTGACACATCCATGCATGATTAATAACGCTTACCAGTTACTTGGAGGCCACATGCCAAATTTCAGCTTGGTTGGTTTTTCAATTAGCTTTTGCTAACCAAAATAACTACTTTTAGGTGTGACTATGACAAAACCACATCCGTTGACACACCCACATGTGGTTAATGATGCTCACCCAGTTACTTGAAAACCGCATGCCAAATTTTGGCCTGGTTTTATCTTTAATTTCCTTTGGTTAGCCAAAACAACTTCCGGTGGGTGGGGCTATGATCAAACCACACCCATTATTACCCACACATGTGGTCAATAACACTCACCTGGTTATTTGAAGACCACATGCCAAATTTCAGCATGATAGGTTTTTAATCAGCTTTTGATAGCAAAATGACTTCCTGTGGGTGTGGCCAATGTCAAACCACACCCATTTGTGGTTATTAATGCTTATCCAGGTACTTGAAGACCACACATCAAATTGTGGTCTGATTGATATTTTAATTGGCTTTTAACAGCCAAAACAACTTTTTGTGGGTGTGGCTATAAAAACCACTCCCAATACCACACCGAATAGCCCATGTTCATGCCCGTCCAAACTGTGCTTACATGCCAATTTTATGCAAATCTGTCCAGTGGTTTAGGCACCTATAGGTAACAGACAAACAGACACACATACATTCACAAATATTTAGTAAATACACAACTTGACTCTGGGAGTTACATGGGCAGGGTCTCACCTGACCACACCTCTTCTATCATCTGTGTAAGGCTAAAAACAGTTTTTACATATGTATGCATGTTTGTGTGTATACACTTCATCACCAAATCACCATATCAAATAAAGCCCACTTTTCAGGGTAGACATACTACAACAAGGATTATTTTGCCAAAACAGATTGCTTGTTGTTGTTTTTTTAATTTGGATACCAGGATCAAAAAACCAACAGATTAAGATTCTGTGCGTAGCATGGGTGCATTCTCTGGTTATGATAAACATAAAAAGAACCACAGCAATATATTTCATTAGCTATGTACATTATTTTCTGAACAATAATTTTTATACAAAGTGAATGGAGATACTTATATTATGGAAAAGTAAGACAGTAGGACCGAAATGTTCAACTATGAACAAATCTCTTTATATGGTTTCGTAAATCTAGGTCCTATTAAGATTTTAAATATTGTTTAAATATAATATAGTTATATATTTTCCTAATTTCTATGATCTCAACTGTACATGCACGCATGAATGCATGCATGCATGCGTGTGTTCAATCTTATGTGTGTACATACATACATAGATACACACACAAACACATACACAAATGCAAACACAGGCAGGCACATACATTCAGGCATATACACGCGCACACAAACAGACACCACACACACACCACATGCATGTATGAGCACACACAGACACACACCACCCAAGCAGAAAAAAATACACATCAAAGAGTTGAGCTGGATTAAACCACAGTGAACCTTCTGAGCAAATTATATTAGTGTGCTCCAGGGAAAGAATCTTTAGTGTGCTCCAGGGAAAGAATCTTTAGTGTGCTCCAGGGAAAGAATCTTTAGTGTGCTCCAGGGAAAGAATCTTTAGTGTGCTCCAGGGAAAGAATCTTTAGTGTGCAGCAGAAGATTTGTATCACTATATTTTGTTTTATTTCATTTTTTCATGGTTCTATTATTTTAAATTGTGGTAATGGACATTAAATGCTTAAATTTTGCTCCCACGTATTCATTTAGGAGGTTGTCCAGTCAGCCATTTGGTATCTATGGGCTATTAAATTAATAGGTCTTGTTTTACCAATGGGCGTTGCAAATAGGAGTGTTGGTCCACCCAAATACAGAAACTGAGCGATTGCCACAAAAAATCAAAAACCAAACAAAATTAACTGGATTCAATCCTGCAGTTTACCCTCCAATGATGGACCATAAACCGGTTGCACCCGTCTAGTGGGTTAGTGACTAAAGGAGGAGGAGAAGAAAGCTTGGTGGTTACGTGGAAAAGTGTGGAGCTACGCTAGTGTTCTCCTCTGCAGCTGGTTTAAACTTACTGGTTGGTGGTCCCTGGAACTAAATTGTTAGAACTAAATTGTTGCAACTAGTGAAACTTGTGCCTGGGACAGAGATTGTGTTGATAGCTGGGTTCTACTAACACCCATCCTAACAATGACAGCGGGCAGGTTGAAGGCTATGCAGCTGGTGCCTCTCCTTTTGTGCCTAGCCTGTAAGTGAATTTTTTATTGGTTTGCACGATGAGCTAAAAGTGAATGTAATAGCTGTATATATTAACACCATTCAATATTGGAGTGTGCATAGTTATTATCAGCCATGATACAGGCTCAAGGGGTAAGTAGACTTAGCAATTTTGTGGTTATTAAAACTTGATATTCAGGTAATGAGGTACTAGTCACCTATCTCCTTTTTTTTTCATTTTCCTCCTTTATTTAGGCCCATAGGTCTATTATGTTCATGGACACACTCACACACCCACAACAATATCTACCAAAAACATACAATTGATTTAAGCTGAACTCAGACACAAGTAATTATAACCAAATTTGTGTATCAGGTGCTGAAGTGAATGTAAAGCATGGAATCCATTCTTGAGCACCCTGCTTTTGCCAATGTTCCAAATGTGTCAATTTATCATTAATGTTTAATATAATGACAAAATACTATCACTCCTACTTTCAAAATATGTACACCAGAAAACTATAAAATTGTGCAAAGGAAGAATAAATACTAATATTAAAATTTAGTTCTGGATTCCATTCAGATGGTATAAGCCTGGGGCACTTTAGCAGGTAGCAAGCAATATAGCTGAATGTGCTTCTTTTTGTGCTGAACAAGAGTGTGTTTGCCAACAATCGGTTAAGATGTCAGTTACTAGTAAGGCAGTATTCAACATCTGTGAATGACTGTGTATAAGTGTCTGGAATGACAACTGACAATTGCAGAGTGTTGAACAGCGGAGTACTTGCAACAGTCAACAAAAACATAAGCAAACTATTACAAAATGCAACACATTTGTAGGACTCATTCTTGTAAATGGTAAATGATGATGGCTTGCTTCCATTCAATCCATCCATCAGCTCACCCTACTTTATCTTATTGATTTGCTTTGTATATAATGCTTATAAAGTGGGCTGAGTCTGCATGCTATTGTATTATATTTACATGTATAACTGAAAAGCACAGCCATGCACATTGATGAGATGAATGAAAGTCATGATATTGCCACTTGCTACCAAATGCAAATATGTATTGGTTGTTTTCATGCACACGCAAAATATATCTGCTGGTAGCCCTTCCTCAATATCAATACTTATTCAACTCAGAATCTTGATAAATGGCCTGAACATCAATTCCCAGTGATACAGCCCTCCCCCTTCCCTTCCCCCCCCCCCCCCCCCCACTCCACTCCACTTCTTTCCCCCCTTTTTTTTTCTCCTTTTATTCACCTCTCACCAATGGTGAAGGAAATGGTAGTATTATCACAAACTACGACTTAGCCATTGCACCTTGCTGCCTGTGAGGACAGCACAATGCACTATTCAGCTGGACACTTAGAAACAAGACAGTATTATGTACTTACAACATCTTCTCTTGTGAACTAAACATCACATGTGACCAGACATTGAGTAAGCAAGGTGCTTCAGCTCCCTTGCTCGTACCTAACATGGCAACATCTTCTAGTATATGTATAACAACAGACATCTTCCTTATGCCCATACAAGGTATCTACTTCTATAATTAGCAACAGCCATGTGAAGTAATCTTGATATATGTTAGAGTGAAGGTTCTAATATTGTGCAATCATTTACATAATATATTGTGGGTTGACATTTCAATAGTGTTAAATCCACTAAACATTAATCGCTCTGATCAATAGTTAGTCCACATACCTAATTGAATCATGGATTGAGGAGGCACACTGATTGTTCAATTATACCTGTGTTGGTATTCATTATAGTGGGAATCAGTTGTTTTGTGTTAATTGGAAAAATTAAAATTGCACAAGCTCTCTCCCACTTGGGATATATCAGGTTACAGCACATCTATCTATCTGGTCAGTTTATATAGCTGTAATATTTACTAACCATGATCATATTAGAACCTGCACTCACACTGGACTGGACTAGAGCAATGAGTTAATCTCAGCTACCTCACTCATTATCTAGCAAAGTATCTTCACTCTTCAAAGATTAGCACAACAGTTAACATGGTGTCACCACAAGGATCTTTGCTAGAAGTTGTGATTGTGGGAGTCATCATATGCCAATATTGTAGCGGGAACAGACAGCCATTAACCTGGTTACTAATGTGGTGCAAGACAATGCTAAATCAATGACACAAAGCCTTGATATCTCATTTCAAAAAGCTATATAATTGAAATTGGATCAACTCTGCTGTGTTTTTGCATTGATTTTGCATTGAGTGTATTCTAGGCCTAGCAGTAGTAAGTATATCCTACTTCCCTCCCTCCTTTCTTGTTGCCTGTGTTTGGCGACCATTATCTCAATTAATGTTTGTAAATCCCAATTGACAAGAATCAATTTGTATTATATCGAATTAATGAAATATGTATGCCAAATTGTTCAAGTTATAGGCAGTTAAATATCTCTGAAGTTTCACTCTTTTGCTCCCCCTTCACCCTGGTCTCCAACAGCATAGTTTCTGAAACTATATCCAAAGAATTTTTCTTTCGTCCACTTCCTTTTTTTCCTAATATTTTGTGGTTGACATTCACCACTGATAGCCTATATTGTCTTATACTTGTGGCACGGAAATATGCATGTCTCAGAATACATTTGTTTTCACAAGAGAGAGAAATTGAAAGACAAGATTATTTTTGTCATCTATACAATAAACTTTACTGCACAGAAGAACACTGTTGAATGAACAACAATAACCAACCTTACATGACTATACCAGGACAGTAAACCATACTGAGTCTAGTCTAGTGTGTGAGATTGGTGGAGTGTATTGGACTGGTTAAGGTGGCATTCAATTTTAAGCAAAGTCAAACATATGACCTCATAGTTGTCATTGGTAGGCACCCTCTTGAACCACATGTGATACTATTATGGTTTTGTCAACATTCAACTTGGATTGTGTCTCCTTCCACGATGTTGACACTCGGTATATACAAGTGTGTTTCATCATGCTTTAAATTATTGTTGAATCCCAAGACCTTGCACTACCCATGCTCCCTCAATATTGCATAAATCACTCTGAAGATCAATACATTTCAGAAGTTTGGAAGAAATTTAGGACTTCCACCCATCTTTACTGTGTTCCTGGTTTTCGTTCACCTTCCCTCTCACCTTCCTTCCTCTATCCATGCTTCTTTCATTCTTATCTTCCTTCAATCCAAAAGATACCATCTTATCACCTGAGCTCCCTGGGTATTAGGTGTACAAATGGTAATTTCTGGAATGCCACATGTGACTGTGTAATTGTGCAAGGCTCTGTGGCAAACATGTCTACAACCATTTCCTGGTCAACTCTTGTTTGGCTGACTAGAGCATTGTGACTCCTGCAAGAAAGAAATTAAGCCATGAAATTCTCAGGGATATTACTAATTTATTATTAATGACTGATCAGACCACACTATTTCTTGTTTACCTCATAGTTGTGTGTTATCTTAGAAAACATGGCGGTGTTACCATAGTTACAAGATGTTATGATAGTCCAACTTTGTCACTAGATTGTCTTCAGGAGACCTGAGGGAGAGAGATCTAGTGTGTGTATGTGTGTGGATTGTATACCATTCACTGCTTAGTACGTACATAGGAATGTATCTCTAATTAGATTGAAGGGTAGGAGGAAAAGGTGGTTATATACTCTGCATTTCAAAAATGTATATTTTCTGGGAAACATCCTGCTCTGCTATGTGCTGATAGAGTGAGTGGTCCAACCTCCACCCTCCTTTCATCAAGGTTTCCATTTGCCCTGACATCTCACTGGTTACCACTCCGGCTATTTTTTTTGGCTCAGACAATAGCATGGATCATATGTAATACTAGAATACGTGGAGTTTTAATGCATAATTATGAGGTGAAAAACATGATAAATTTCTGACTGTCGGGATGGAGCTAGCTATTTACCTATGTAACCATGGTGATGGAGGGGAAATACTTCAAAGAGTTCCAAAGCAACATCAGACAATATTGACAACAAACTGTTGAGGAAGTAAACCGTTTATATTTGTGTCCTGGACAATTATGCCATATAAGCTTTACTAGGGAGTTTGTGTAGGAAACTCTTCAACTGCTGTATTGGTTCGACTCATGTTCCTGCTGTAGAGTACAGTCTCCACTCTATGGTCAACACCTTCCTACATATTTGCAGCTGTAAGAAATTGATTTGTACAGCACATGCTACCTGGAACTTATTTACTGGACTGCGCTACCAACTTAAACCGGCAATGAGCACGAACTCCATTCTAATCTTTTCTCACCCTTGCTCAGTGCTGATAATTTCTACTAGACAGACAAATTTTGGACCATTCTCTGCCCTACAACTCTGCTAGTGTCCAGACATTTGATTTGAGATATATAAATAAGTATGTTTGATTCTAAAATTTTTAGCAAATCACATGGAAGATTGCAACAGCATACAGCATCCTGAGCTCAGAGCACTTAAGGGAACAGGCAAGAGGTCTATAGTCATTTTCAACACTTAACTATTGATTTACTTTTAAACTTTCTCCAGATTTTGTGTAGTTGATTTTGCCACAAATCCTTTCAATGCAGCTGCTTCAATACAGCTACTCATTAGTAAACCTGATTGGCCATATTAGGTGGTTTATCCTGCCACGCTCAGAATAAATCTTAAACTAATGAACCATGGCCTTAAACATTTGATTTCCTTTCTCTTGATAGTTAGTATGGACTATGTAGTTCAAAATTGAGCCCATTTGATCCAAAGCATAGTAGGGCCACAAGGTAGACATGGGCAATATACTAACACAGTATTATAAACCAGAATCAAATAATAACAAAAACCTGCCCGTATGGGGAATCAAACCATTGGCTTTCCACTAGAGAGGGAAGAGGAAGAGGGAAACACACACACACACACACACACACACACACACACACACACACACACACACACACACACACACACACACACACACACACACACACACACACACACACACACACACACACACACACTTAGAACTTAGAAGCTGCCCATGGTACGAAGTACCATGATGGCAGTGTCCTGGATGAATCCAGGACCAATGGCAATAAACTTAGCTTATGATGGCATTACACAGAAATGTTGGTGTCTGGTCAGATCTCCTTGTCTTCGAAATTTTCTTCCACAGGCACAACTTAGTGTTCTAAAAAACTTTGATTTCTGCTTCATGTTCTGATCTTTTGTCACAAAGCTGTTCTTTATTACCATTTTCTTGTGCTGAACTTTCTTAACTTTGGTTCGCAACTCCAAAGAAAGTGAACTGCTATCAAAATCTGGACTATAGACAGCTGCTTGTCAAGACTAGCCACAAATGTTTATAACAAATGAGGTACTTGACTAGTTGGTAGGGCTGTGCAAGTTTAAAATGATTTCTGTTGTTATGGAAGTAGCCACTTGAAAGAGAATTTTAAGACTAGAATTATTCAAATTTCGGACTACCAACAGACTTCCAATTAGTTAAGTACAAGTGAAAATATCTGTAGAATAAAATGAAAAGGTTAAACCACTGCCAAATTAACTTAACTTATTATAACCATCAACACGGTCACACACACATTTGCATGCACAGTATGGGATAACAATGAACCGTGACCTTTTGATGATTAATTATTACATAGCTAGTGCTTGATCAATATATGAATGATATTTTAGTGATACTCCAAATCTCATGTGGCCTAAAATGGGCTGCAAGGAATGTTGAACACCAGCGAAAATTTAATGAGAAATCATATAATTTAGTTTTTTTAAATCTGCAAAAAGAAATTATTTGACCCTTTTCCAAAAGCTCTGAAAGCATTAATTATACTTTTTGTCATCTCAGAGCACAGAATTTAATTTTTTTGCATGTGTGCCTGAATTATGATTACATTCAATTGTCATGTGATGATGAGTGATGGATGTAGAGAATGTAATATTATGAGCAATGCTCAGTAGGTCTTGTGGTGTTGATGAATAGATATGTAGAAGATCATGTGATTTTGAGGAAAATTAGGAAGTAAAGAGATTTATCATGTGAGAAAAGCTTGGGCAAATCTAATGAAGACTTCCCAAGTGGGGACAAGTAGGAGAATGACACATTGTGTAGACCAACCATCTCTTTGCTGTGGATCTACAAAAACTCTTAGAGTGGAAATGACCCACTACTACCCACAGAAGTGTTAACTTTTTCTGGTTGGAAATCACTCTTAATCTACAGCATGTAGAAAGTCATTAGAGCACCTTTAGAATCACTCAAAAAGCAAGGGCACTACATACGTTTCGGCTGCAGAATTTTGCCTTCATCAGTGTGAATATGAAATAATATGTTGAGTATATATAGTGAAATAAGGCATGTGTTTGATTGGTTGAAAGAAACTGGTATGTGGTGTTTAAGAGGTGTTGCATGTTGCTGAGATAAAGCCTCTTCCATGTCAGGTAGGCATCTGTGCTGGTCTGTCTTCCCCCAAGGGAGTGTTATATTGATTAAGGGGACACCATATACATAATTAGTGCTATATAAAATTAGTAGACCTATGACATTTTGATGAACCAATCATCATTACTTAAACATCCTCGAAACAGCATATTTTGATCCATGTGTCTTTCAAATAGGCTGCAAAGAGGCTTGCACTCATTGTGTTTGTTTCTAAAGATATTCCTGCAAATTGGATGTGATTGATTCCTGGTAGCTCTTTGAACATGTGTTAGATTAATTAGTAGTACAATGGTTACCCCCCTTTTGTATCTGGTATTGATAATTAAGGCAGTAGTGCATATATAATACAGGCATGTACAGTATCACCCTTGAGTGGCCCAAATTAGAAATGTGGTCAGGTTACAGTTATTATTGTGATCACATAATGAATACAAATCAAATTATAGCATTTTTGAGTTTATAAGGAGTGCCACATTGTGAGTCAGCCTTTAAACAATTGTTTGGCCATAGAGGTCATCATCTTGGCTGATGCCTCACCCAACCTTCATCCCTGCATACCCATGTGAATCCTTCTCTGAAGTGCTAGTTGGCAGGTTGTAAGAATCTGATTGTGTTAACAGCTCTTTCACTCACATGTGCGTGGCTTACATATCAATTAATAAAATAGTATTCAAAAAAATTTCTGTGTGCACCGAACATAATGGAATGTGTTTGGACATTTCCAAAGATTGTTTTTCTACCAGCTTGATGTCATATTGCAGCCCAAACATGCCAGGAATAAGGCAGCTGCACTGTGTCACTCTTTCTGTACCAAACTGCTATGGCTTCTAGATTCTCCAGCCTGGCCTTTAGCCTAACTTGTAGAAGGTACTGGAGCCTGTTGAAACCATGATTTTGTGGTTTGGGTTTCTCAGGAGGTGTGTGAAACTGTCGCGAGGGAGCAAGGGACATGCTTGCAGTGCTCAGAGGAGTTGTTTAGCTTTATAGCAAGGGCTGCTCTTGGCAGAGTTGTCACCTTTGGCCTGTCACCTTACTCACCATCTTGTTTATCCAGTGTGTTATTGATTCTGCTGCTTTTTGAATGAAAAGATAAATAGAACTATTTTGAAACAAAACTTAGCAACATTTAGGGGGTTTAAAAGTTGGGATGGATTGGTATGTTTTCCCTGACACATGCACACACACCCACCCCTCACCTATACTTTGCATGTTTCGACTAGCAGTACCTGTTCACTGTGAATATTAATTACAGTGAGTTTCTGGCAGTTATATCCCTTACCTGCAGCATCAATTTCCACTGAGTAGTAGCCGACAGAGTTGTGTGTAAGTAATGATTGATCTTGGATAGTCTGAATTGGCTCCCTCTCTCTTTTCTTGCATATGAATTGAATTTGTGTTTGTCTTCAACGCCATTGTTACCTATCAATGGGTCCTCACACCAATTGCCACCCTGTGAAGCCCATCCCTCTTGGGATCTTCTAGCCTTCTCTTCCACTAGCTTTCCATCCTTCTCTTCCACTAGCTTTCCGTCTAGGCCATTTCTCATCACCTCCTTCTGGCCATTCCTACACTCTTCTCCAAGTACTTTCTCACAGTGTGTGATATCTCCTCAAACCCCATCTCATAGCTCCATGTGGTTTCCATGGCAACACTTCACATGAGGAAAGCAGCTGTTGACTCTATTTAGAACTGAGGAACAGTCATTTTCAATTTTTAATGATGCTTAAATTTGAATCTTGAACACCATTGATTTTTTTTTGGTTTTGAAACTGATGGCTTAACTTTAATAATAATCATTGCAATGTGTATAGTTGCTAAGCAACCATAATCTGCTACTGTATTCATCAGCTTGTGCTTTTTCTACACCAAATGTTGCTAAGAGTTCAACCCTTACCAGGGAAATTTGTATATGGTATTTTGTTGCGGTAATGAGTTGGTGGTTGATTATTTTGGTTGTATTGCTTCAACAAGGGGTTATGCTTTCCATGTTGATGTAGGATGACGCGCCGGAGAAAGTGAACGTTATGTGGGTGGGAATACTTAGCAACACGATGTTCTCATACAAGCTGGCCCAACTGTTCTGTCTCTCCTACATTTGGAAGTTTCAGTATAGCTTGAGGTAGTGTATCTCCTTAAGAACAGACAGGGGGAGAAGGAATCAGCTTAGATTCTGAGAAAAGTATGAGATAAAAAAAAACAAACAGCTACATTGTGGACCTTCAGCATGGTTGCTATGGTTTCCAGAGTTGTTTTTGTTTTGTTTTTTAATACACATGCTATACCTAGCAAATGTATGCTATCCAACCATCACTGTTTCAACGAAACATTCCTAATTTTCTAGACTTTCTTAGGTATTGTCCTAAACCCACTTTTTCTTCTCTCTCTCCTAAATTTGCTGTGAATTCTTTGAGATGAGCCCTGCATCATTTTTGGTGCACAAGATGGCGACACTTTTTTTGTGTTTGCAGAATTAAAAGAGATATATCACTGTTCTTTCATGGATCTTCTGTTTCCTTTTTTTTTAATTTTAATGATCAGTTTCAAACCACCTGGTATGAAACCAAAGAAATAGTGGTTTAAGTAGTCAAAATCCTGAAGAATAGCTCTAGTGCAAGTCTTCCAAATGCTATTGCTCCTTCAGTTCGACCTGAAAAGAAAGGAAATTTCTAGTTGAGATGCATTTATCCCAGTAATCCTTCTCAGGAAGAATCTGGTTAGATACTGTGGTTGTAGTAGAGGCAAGCTACTTTAGCTGTGTAATGTGGGTGTGTTCTGTTAAACATGGTGGACAAAGACTTCCCTAGTGCCAAAGATATCGATGTGTCTGGGGCTTGAGCTTCATTTAGTTGAATCTCTTGTCACTGGTGAACCAACTGTGAGGCCTCATGGTTGCTGCTTATTCGTCTCTAAACTCATTCCTACACTTCATGGACTTCCTTCCTGCACTAGTTCATGCCAAGGTTGCTCTTCAACGATGTGAAAAGTTGTTTCTGAACTGCTGAATAGTTATGCAGAAGTTTGTAGTTGTCTTCAATGGAGCACAGTGATGTATCTTTCAACCCAGAATCAATGTTGCTGACCAATGCTGCTCTATCCATCCCGCTGTGGAAATGTAGAATGTCATTAATCAGTTTGTCTGTCACTGCACTGAAATGAATGGCAGCTACAGTAAACTATTAACACCAGACAAATAACTTTTGTTCAGTTACTAGTAATAAACTGCGGATATGAATATTGACTAGCATAACTTTTTTTCTTCTTTTTTTTTTTTAAATAGCAATTATAATTAAATATGGAAATTTACTGTAATTGTAGGTACAAATTATAATGCCCCTCTAATAATATTCTGGCCAGAAGTTTGTATTCAAAAACTCAAAAACAGAAACACTGTTTGTCATGTTTCATGGTTCTTTATAGCATCAAATAGACTGAATGACAACCACTGTTCTTTTTTTATTGAGTTTATTCTTCTTTTTATTTAAAATATATATAATTAACTACACTAGCAGAAAACCCTCCTATGGGTGCAGTAACAAACATGTTTAGTTCGTTATATGTAGCATATGGGGATTCTTAACACTTTAATCAAGCAAACACTATACAATTAATGCAATAAACACGCCAAATTTCAATTATAGTAGTGTTCCATGTCACTAAACCACACCCATTTCGACAAACCACACCCATAGCCACCCGATCTGAATGAAACTTTCGCGAGGATGTGCAGTGAAGTGCCCTAATCAATCCCTGATTTGATTGTTTGGTGAAGACCAGTTGTTTGGAAGAAGTGAGAGTCCGCACAGACAGACAGACAGACAGACAGACAGACAGACAGACTGACAGACAGACAGACAGACAGACAGACAGACAGACAGACAGACACACGAATTATGGATTATAGTAAGATGGTCAAAAACAAGGGGGGAACCCTGGCATATTCAAATCATATATGTAGGTTTAATGATGCCGATGTCCCTGATATATAGAATTTCTAGGGGTTTTTTTTAGTTTTTTTTGGTTTTTGTTTTTTGTTTTTTGTTTTTGTTTTTTAATGATAATAATAAAATACCTCTAGGTATTCTTTCCTTTTATAGAGAAATCAATGGTATGAAGGTGCAAAATGAAAGGTTTAATCATATGAAAAAAGATGTAAAATTTATGGTTCGTATAGAGGATTATGAATTAGTGACTGTGCTGGAGTGGTGGCCCTATTTTTGCCTCTCATGTAGTTGGATGGACTGCGAATATGAAGCTAAGAAAACTTAGTTGATGGCTAAAGTTTGTGAATATTTAACTTATCATGTGGTAAAAAAAAATAATTGTATTTATCAGTGTTTGAAGTAAGGAAATGGTGGAAATGAAGCATTCATATTCAATTTTCCCTGAGAAACAGAACCAGCCAGGATTGGAATGCTTTGATTTACCAGGTGGAACTCATACAGAACATATTCTTACTTTTGAATAGCTTCTTTCTAGAATCTTCTGAGAAGTACTTCCACCAGGCAATTTGACTTATTGCTTGTCTACCATATTTGGTTAGTGTTACATAGTCTTGGCAATCACAACATTACAAGTCTAAAATAGAGTTATGTTAGCCTTTGTGCACAGAATTGTAACCCACTTGAACTTGTATAAAACCAAAGCACATTTTGCTTACGTGTGCATGATGATATGTCCTCGTGGTTTGGTGCAACGATGTTATACACTTATTAGTGGCCATTTGGTGTTGTTTTAAGTGCATAGTTGTAAAGTACTAATATCCTATTGTATCTCCCACCCAACCATCAACACTATTGATTGCTAATAATTATATAAAAATGTGAATAAATTACCCCAAATGTAAAGCACACCATTGGTTATTTATGTTAGTTTGTTGTTTTTGTTTCAGTGTGACGCTGTGATTAAAGGCCTGTCCACACTACAAACCTGTTTGTACCTTTCTCCAGCAACACCCGGCTTCAAACATTTTCTTGTGTTCATTTGGCTGGGCTGATTGATTGTTTGCATGTACCTGGTATAAAAAAAGGACATTTTATTTGCTCATGTGCTATTTTATTCTGCCATTTTCCCTCTGAAATGTCATTGCACTACTACCAGAGGAGAAAAGAGGGAGAGAGCTTTTAGTAGCTAAACTCCAAATGGCACAGCACACATCAACAATAAAGCCACAAGAATGTTGAATAAATCTTAAACTCCTTGAAGCCTTCCCTTCAGGAGGCTTAGCAGAGAACCCGTTGGGATGAAACCCATTTTAGTGTGGACGCACGTAACCCGTTTCTGACACAGATGAAACCTGTTTTAGTGTGTGCAGTGTGGACAGGCCTTAACAAGCAACAGCTTCAAATAGCACAGGTGCTGGTAACTATAAGGGAGAGGGGTTGGATTCAGGAATAACTGTAGGTATTACGTGAAAGTGTTTCTTTCCCTTCCTGCATATTCAATTTATAAGTTTTGACTGTCAGTTTATTTAGGCCAGTAATAATTTTCTATTCATTTCCTATCTGTTAACGAATGCCTCATAAACAGGCTAAAAGAGCTATCATTTGCTGGTGGAAAAGTTACACTGCACTCGGACCTTTCCCTCCTTGTTCAGGGTGTATTTCTTTCTACCTTGTCATGACATTAGATTCTTTACTGATAGAACATGAGCAGATGTCTCTGTATTGTAAGATGGTTTCACTGTTATCCTACAGTGATGACAAAAAAAAACATCTTCAAATTGCACCATATGCCCTCCCACCTGCACTGTGACATAATTTCAGTGCTGACTTCTATGTGAATGTATGATATGTGAAAGTATTGGTCACAATTGATGTCTTGAGTAGAGATAGTTATCGTCGATTGTATTTTTTTCTACATTTCTTTTATTTCTATTACTTATATAATCATACATCCACCCACCCACCTATCCATCCAACCATTCACCCATTCAGTTATTTATTATATATTTTTATTCCAATCTCTTTTTATTTGTGGAGTTTAGATCCTTCCTGCTTCTCTCTTCATTCAGTTTGTTGGTCACTTTTGGGGGTTGGGGGAGGTCCAAGATTTTTTTTTTGAGTCAACACAGTATAAAAAAATCTGAGCTTGTTATCAATTTTGCTAACCCTGATAAAGTTTATAACATTTAATAAATGACTATTAAGTTGTTTGTTGTGGTTGTCTTCACCTGACCACTGCTCCTAATTGATATTATCAATGTTGACATTCACTTATTAAAAACTGAAGTGTTGCCTATGCTCATGTAGGAATTACTTAATTTTTCATTGTGGTCATCATCACCTGACCACTGCTCCTAATTGGCAATTACACTCTCTGTGGCTTCACCAGAAATACAGATACAGTAACCAATACTTACACTTGGTGGTCAGTTGTTTTACTTACTAACTATGTTATTCCTGAGTTTAATAATTACTGAGTTTACTAACTATGTAATTCCTGAGTTTACTAACTATGTAATTCCTTAGTTTACTAATTACGTAATTCGTGAGAGATGATCTACTAACTTCTGATTTGTGCAAGTAGTCTATCAGATAGCTAGAAACATACATATATATATATATATATATACAGCAATCACAATTTTCACTCCACCGCTGCAAAAATTTAATTACATCTTGTAATGATGGGTGAGACATTGATAGTGTATGCCACAGGAATTATTTGCCCCCTGTAAGGGATCGGAAAATAACAGAAGTTCATACTATTTTGTTTACATATCTTTCAATGAATGGGGATAATAATTGAAGAAGAAAATTCAATTATAATAGTCTTTTTTGTGTGTGAAAGAATTTTAATGGAAAAGCATCCATGGTGGAGCGTGCTAGTGGGAAGGATCTCAGTTTAAAATTTACTGATGCTGGAAATACGTTATCCATAGCAACAGGAAAACTTGAAGTGGTGTGAGCTGGTGGAAAACTAACAACTGTAACTTGAGCTGTGCCTTCAGACTAGATGTCTCACCAATGACTGATCTAGTGCCTACGCAGGAGAAATCTGAGCATGAATATCATTAGCAGTGGCTCTACAGTACAGGCATTCCATCAAGGACAAGCAATCCCAGTGATATCAAGGAAGACATCATCATCCATCTGTTCACAAATTATGATATCACATGGTAGTAGTTTAAACAATGATAACATGTATTTACCCTACTAATCTAGTTGTAAGGAAACAACATATCTCCACAGATTTCCAATTGATACAGTGTGTAAAATCGAAGAAGAGCAAGAAAGCAGGAAGAAGATAAAGAATATATCATATTGAGGAGACCAACTGGCTGTCATCCTGATTGATCAAACAATTTAGGTTGCATGGTCCACTATTCCAAACTTCCCTTTGTTTTGACTGACTGATATTCGAATCTAATGTGGATGTTCCAATTCCTTAATTACACCTCAACATTCCAATGAGATCACAATTCCCTGTGCAGTTACTGCAGGGACAATCATTATTATCATTTGGTTCCCAGGGCTGAGGTTCATCTCCACTGACTAAGTGCCCAACTAGTCTGGGGGGGGGGGGAAGGTGATGTTTCTAGAGTATTCTGCCATGTTCACACATGCAATGTTTGCCTTATGTTTGCCTTACGGAATCTTATGTGTCAGACAACTTCAAGTTGTTTGGGTCATTTTTAGACCGATGTTTCTGTATGGCTATCAGTTATGGATCTACATGCTAGCTTGCATTCGTATTAGTATTGTTACATCTGTTTTTAATAGCATATCGAGCTTCAAAATTACCTAGAGTAAGCCATTGCCACAAACCACACCCACAATATTGTAATTTTAATATCACATATGGTCTGTAGATTAGTAGCAGTATTATTCAAGTTGGAGTCCAATGTTCAAGATACCACTTCTGTTAGACAGCTAGGACGGATAGCTTTATGGCCTGGTAGAATATAAATGATTGACTCTGATCTTTTAGAATAGGTGTTGATGTTGCTGCTGGTGTTTCCAACAGCTGTTGCTAACCATGCTAGATATTCCACTAAAGGTTCAGTTCTTAGATTAAGACTCCTCATTCCTAGAGGCATTGGAGAACTGATCATTGCTATTTTTTTTACCACAGGCACTAAATGTAAATGTTGTTTTCTAACTATCGGACTACTCAATGGACAACAAAAGTAAAGCAATGAAATATTTCAACCATTTATTCAGCTGGTTTTGGTGTGTGTGGAATCATGACAATATGGTCAACACATGTACTGTGATGTGATATTTGTTAAACTAATGTAATTTTACATCACTGTAACAGGTATTTTATAAATAGATTATTACATTTGTGTCCGGTGTTTAATACTATTAGTATACCTGCAAAAGTACACAGTGTTTCCTTGGGCACTTTCATGTGGAATATAAATTAATACTAAAATACATTGAGGTCATGGCTAGTGCTATTCTGTTCTCTGTCTGATAGGAGAGTTATTGGGTTTCATTCAGTCAATGGAAATCACAGGAAATGATTTTTTAAAACACAAAACTGGTTAGTGTCCTTTTATCTTATGCAGACACAAGAAATGTGCACTAAGAAAATACCTTTTCTCTCCCTTTCTCTAATAAAATACCTTTTTCTCCCTCTCTAATAGTGACCTCCATGGACCTTTGGAGCCCTCAGAGGTAAACACCATTTTTTCTAAAACCATCGCAGACTCAAGTCACCCCTACCCACGTCCACAGAGGTACAGCCTACTTGCTCCAACCCTTAGCTGCCCATAGAGTTTGCACATGCAGAAGATGTCAACAAAATAGCTGAGGAATTTTAGCAAAGACTGAACCATTATCAAATATTTACAATTAAATATTATCATATTTATTGTTCTTTTTACTGTTATTCTGGTGAATTTCTGCAGCAAAACCAATCACATAGGGCCTATTTTCTAGATCAGCTACAGAAGACGCAATTCATAGATTTATATGAATGTGGCAGTCTCAAGGTAATTGCATACACCCTATTATTAGCTTCATTATCAACACTTCAAAGCTCTGAGCGAGCAGACAAATATCCTTAGGCAACGTATTCCATTCTTCAACAGTTATAATTGCCTAGGGTGTATTATGAACACTAGCACGCAAGTGCAGCCGAACCGCATTACTTGCTAGGCCCACCTTCTATGGTAAAAAAAATTGTTTTAGAGAGGAGATTTCTTATGGGAGGACAAGTCTTATGGGAGGTCATGCTTCATTTTAAAAATATGTCTTATAGGAGGACATGTCTTCAAGTTGGCATATTTTGCAGGAGAATGTGTTTTACTGGAAGATATGTCTAACAGGAGAACAGGTCTTACTGGAGGGTATGTCTTGTAGGAGGGCATGTCTTATTGGAAGACATGTATAACAGTGGGACATCACATATCTCACTGGAGTTCATGTCTTACAGGAGGATGTGTCTTACAGGAATACACATCTTACAAGAGGGTAGATCTTACTGGAGAGTATGTTTTATAGGAGGGCATGTGTTGCAGGAGGACATGCGTTACAGGAGAACATGTAATCATCACCTTTACATGCATCTGTAACCTTGGTTGTTTATTAATGTGTGTGTGTGTCTGATGGAAATTAATGTAATCATATAATTTGGTTAATTAATTTTTTAAAATTTACATATGCAGATGTTATTGCATCTTTTCTATATATGTAGTGTCTAGGGTTTTGTTGTTTTTCTGTCTCCAGGTTTCTGTTGAGTGTCTGCCTAGCAGACTTATCTTGTAGACGAAGGATAATATTAGCATATTAAGTATATTAATGACTCAATTTTAATTAAAGTGTCCATGAAATTTTTTTTCGTAAGTTATTATTATTGCTAACTATGTCAAACAATATGAAGCAATATCAACACATGATGAGTCAGTTTTACACTTCAGTATCATACACACGACCATATTTATTCAAATCCATACCTATGAAGATATAAGATAATGAGCCCATAGTAGCTGAAATAGGATAATACTATGATTCAGTTCTGTAAATTATGGCGAGTTTGAGCATATGTTCCGTTTTGTTGTGTTCAAAATTATTGATATCCATTTCATGGAAGAAGATTTTTCTAAATGTTAGTTTACTGCAAGGTTGTTTCACATTATCTGATTAACTGTGGACAAGTGAGAATCAAATCAATTATCCAATACAGTAAGTATATGATAATGGTATACATGAACAGCTCCAAGCAAGGCTTGATTCGGATGGGAATTTGAAAATTACGTCACATAAAAACTGTCCACTTAATATCAAGCTTACATGTTAAAAGCGCATTAATCAACTAGCAGATGCAAGGAGATATGAGAATGTTCCATGAAAGAGGCAACAAAGTTCTGGTGTATCTGTACTCCACATACACATTGTTGAAAATTTGCAAACATGAGTGACAACTGTTTCCCAAATAAACTACAAGAACACTCACAAAGACATGAAGTCTGCATGGATTTGGTCCAATGTCAAAGATAGAAAGTCATCTGTAAAAAGCTCAAGTTATGCTTGATCTACTTGCCCCAACCAAGCATGGGCAAGAGTTAAAAATTAAGTCAGTAATAGTTATTAATGAAGGTTAACAATACTAGCAATGGCCTTCCATGGGTTTGTAGGACCGAAACAAAATAATATTCAAATAATTTGTAAATTATTATTTGGCTGTACTTAACTTGTTCAACAGTTTCACCTCCAACACTTCCTCAAATTTTATAATTATAATCCATTATTTATTTCACTTTTATATTATTTATGGAATAGTACCATTTATGTCATGCATATCATAAATGATACCTATAGTCAAAATAGTGTGTGCTCTGAAGACATGTCTTGTAGACTTCTAAAACAAAAATAAACGTGATTAGGTCAAAGTGTTTTTCTAGAAATACCATTTTTGACATTTTTAGCATTACACACACACAGGAGAGGTGTGACCAGATGGGACCCACCCCATGTTATTCGCAGAGTCAAGTTGTGTCTGCATGCCAAAGTTTTAAGCCTGTAGTTCCATTATTTTTTCTTGCAAAAGTACCATATTTGGCTTTTTTAATGTAGTAAAGGGTGTGGCCATATAGACATGCTTATGACATTTCCCTGGTGACACTGATTCTAAATATACACATACATGGGTTTGTGGGTCTAATTTCAACCATTCAAGCATGAATCGAGGATACACTAACAGGCAGACTATTTGTACTTTATAGTATAGATGTACTATATATATATTTTATGATTTGAGGCACTAAAACAATGGGGTGTGGACAAATGAGACCAAGCCCAGATTACTTACCCTTACCTGACGATCATATCTGCCAATTTTCAACCAAATACTTTCAGCCATTTGGCAGGTTATCATACACATATATAAATATATGTACATATAAATATCTCTAGCTCTATTATTATAAGATTGGCATTTATTGGTTGTCTTGGGAACATGCTCCACTGTCATTTACATCAATATAGAAACAATTGTTTGATTTTCAAATTTAATTTTAAAAAATTACTTATTTTGATTGTAAACCTCAGCATCTTCCTTCTATGAAGACATTTAACTAATTACTTCTCACAGTGAGGCTGTTAAAAACAATTATGACCATGTATACATTCATTGTTTTTATTGACTTTAATAAGTCGTAAAATGATCAACACAAAAGGCAATCCTCGTATTGTTTGAGTTTGACACTCAACACTGATGCTCTTGTGCTATTCTTATTTCTCCTGCAGGTGGTCATGTCAAGGCTCAGTTCTCTGTGACTTCCTTCCCTGAATTCTTGTTTGAGGAATCGTCAAGATCAGTCGTGCAAGGTTCAGTAGTTATGCTACACTGTGAAGTTAACAACACTGAGGAGACTCTCCAAGTAAGCTGGAGAAAGGACGGAACAGAACTGGTCGAGGTTGTGCCCCATATATTCATAAGGTCTTCTATCACCTCCTCTAACACCATCTTATTACTTGTGGTGGACTACTTCCAGCTGTCCGATAGTGGCACCTACCAATGCAAGGCCACTGATAGTGATGGAAATGAACAACTTGGCTCACAGCTGCAGCTTTCAGGTGGGCATCATTCGGACAAATCAGCTAACGAGTTTATACCCTGTAGTGTACCATAATATTAAGTATTTACTACAAGCAAGAATGTATGCAAACTTTTGAATGTTATAAATGGATGACACTGCGTCTTAAGAATATCACAAGATTATATAATAATTTCTCTTTATTTTTCTGTGTTAGTTAGTGTGGGTGTGTGTAACTGTGTGGGAGTGTGAGTGTGTGTGATTGGGTGAAGAGATAGAAGGTGCACGCCTTATATGCCTTACTTGCACATTGTGGCAGTTCATGATCCCTCATCATTTCCTCTATCTTCAACCTTCCTCCACAACCTCTTCAGTGACTTGGCGTGTAACATGGTGGGTATGGGATTATAGCTCATACTACCCTCCACAGAATGTTAATATTCATTACATTGTGTAGTATTTGTCCTGGCATTGTTACAATTTTCTTTTATTGCTGACCATAATTTTGTAATTAGGTATTGTGATTGCAAACATACGGGCAATGCTGCATGAAATGGTAAGGTGTAATTATGAACACACACCCCTCCCATAGATCAATGCTGTATGAAATGATAAGTTGTGATTATGAACACACGCCCCTCCCATAGGCCAATGCTGCATGAAATGGTAAGGTGTGGTTATAAACACACACCCTCCTATAGTGCAATGCTGCATAAACTGGTAAGGTGTGGTTGTAAACACACACCTCATACTGTGCAGACCTGTGCATTTGATATTATGATCCATTTCCAACAGCATCACAACCAGATGTCCCAGGGACGCTGCAAATAACTGCTAACGATCCCTCCATATCTGACAATTCCTCGGGCATACCAGACAACAGAACATCATACAACAATGGAGACAGTGTCACCCTCACCTTTGAGGTGGGCTATATCGGAGAAGAAGCTGCCATGTTCTCCACACCTACAGTGATATGGCTGAAAGATGGAAGAGTTGCTAAAGCTGTTCCTGAGGATGTTCCTGTAGGTAGTAATGGCAGCGTGATGACCAACTTGTCCTTCATCTTTGAAGCATCTGATGCCGGTCTCTACCAGTGCATCTTCAACGACAGCAACTCTGAGATATATGCTGCCATTCCCCTATGCCTCGACACTGGTGAGAGCGATGGGGAAATAGCTGTGTTCATAATAATAGTTAGCTCACTTAACTGATGTCAAAGTATTATTCCTCAAGTGACCAATTACAACAGGTAACACCATTGCTGTGTCAGCACAATTTCCTTGACATAACAACTGTGATAATATTATAAAGTTGTTTTATATGTGTTATTTAATTAGATAGATAGATATATATATATATATATATATATATATATATATATATATATATATATATATATATATATATATAATCTTTTTATCAGGAAAGGAAACAGGTACAAGAGTGAAATAGTTTTACAAGCATCATGAATGCAGGCATTACAAATCCTAACAGTATAGATTAAAACACTCTTATTTCTATGGTTACTTAACTAAATGCATTCACAAATTTTTCTCCAAACTATGATTATATCGTAGTCTCCAATAAACAGTTGATTTCAGGTGATGTTCACAGGCTCACCCTGATTACACCCAGCAGGTGTAATTGCAGGTTATGTATATAACTAATAAACTTACAACTCTGGATGGCTATAATGGCATTGTACATGCAAAAAAAAATGTTGTTGTTTTTTAATGGGATTAAATATTGGCTACATCACTTGTTAGCTGTGAGGTCTAGATATTGAACCTATCACACACACACACACACACACACACACACACACACACACACACACACACACACACACACACACACACACACACACACACACACTTGCCAAGCTCATGTGTAATAGCAGCAGTGATGATCATTACCTTGTTTCCCTGGTGGCACTCGTACAGGTACACCGACTTTACTGGAGAGGGTATCTCCATCCATCATCATTCTAAATCCTCCAGAGAAGTTGGTGATAGACGTGCGGGCAACTGGAGGGTACAGCGACATCGTGTGGAGCAGAAGTGGCAGCCTCTCCTCTAGTGAGGCCTTCCCCACCAACGTCAATGAATTCACTCACTTCAACGAGATATTTATCCGTTACCCAACCAGCGCTGCCGAATTTGGAGCATTTGAGGTTGCATTCAGTGGACAGGAAGACGATAGAATTGCATTTCTTGTTATTCCAGCAGGTATGAAATTAATTGGACTTTACCTTATAATCGTTAGCACTAACAGTCACCTTTATGTGATGTTAGTTGCATGCTCAGTCCTCGTTGATAGAGTTTATGGGATATTTGCTCTCCCATGATGCTATTGGATTTTCCGGTGTTTTATTTATTGCATGCATGTCTTGCAGAAAGTGCCAGCACTTCTGTGACTGAGAATGATGCTCTGGTGATAGTTGAGGAGGGTGGAGATGTGGAAATTGTCTGCATTTCGTCAGGTTCTCCAATCCCCTCTGTCTCGTGGATAATCAACGATCAGGCCACACCCTTTGACCAGATAGATAACATGACAAATTCTTTTGCCAGTTTGCAAGAGGGGGTTGTTCCTAATGCCTACAACGTGACCCCTGGTAATATCAGGTCAACTCTGCAGATTATGAACGCCTCGTTCCCGGAGCATGATGGAGAGTACGAGTGTGTGGGTAACAACACGGAAGGCAGCAGCTCTGATAATATCACAGTGCAAGTGCAAGGTTAGCAAGCAAATGTTCCATTGTGACCAAGGTGGGTGGATCAGATGATATCACTGGTTTAATTCGCCTGGGTCAACCTAATCAGAGACCGTAGTGCATATATGTATTTTGATAATGGTGGTTCAAATTAATCTGGTATAATATACTTTGTGCCAGTTTGGAACTAATATATGACAGTGATTCTAATTAACCTGCACAAATATGATTTGAACCACTTTAAAACTATTAAGTTAACCAAAGTAATCTAATTAGAGCCATTTTTATTCATGGTGACCCATGGTACTCTAATCATAACCAATTTGAATTAAATAGGGAATATAATTCTAATTAACCTTGCAAAATCTTATTAGAATCAGTATCAACGTGTAGATACCAATAGTCTTGTTAACCTGATTCGACCTGATTGGAGCCATATGGACTATTAGGTAATGGTGACTCCAATTCAACTGGGGCACTATGATTTGGGTCACTTCAAATTGCCAACATCTGGTTGCATCGGGTTAATTGGGGCTTTACCTATTACATACCAAACTATAGTCCATTTGCATTCATATTGCCACCGGAAGTGAGAGGTTTATAAACGGGTCGACCAGTGATGCTATTCTCTTATTTCCCTCTCTCTCTCTCATCTCTCTCTCATCTCTCTCCCATCTCTCTCCCATCTCTCTCTCATCTCCCTCTCTCCTAGCTGAGCTTTTTGTGTTCTCCACTTTACTTCTCTTCTGGTTCACACGCCTTTCCTTCTCTCTCTCTCTTTGTACCCCCTCTGTCTCCTTTCTCTCTCAATCTCTCTCTGTCTCCTTTCTCTCTCAATCTCTCTCAGCTTCCCTTACCCTTTCTGTATATTGTGATCTCCTTTTCTCACCTCTCTCCTTTGCACTTTATCTTTATGTTTTCTGTTATTACCTTTACCCATTGCTTGCTGGGTGTGTGTGGTGGATGAGTAGTTATGCTCTTAGACTAACAACCCCAGGATTGTGAGTTCAAACCCAGCACTGACAGGAAAACTTTCCTGTCCTTCAACATCTTCCCACACTAGTCCACCCAGCTCATGTTGACTACCCCCTCGCAGTGAGCCCTGGAAAACTGACACATAGTCAGGCAAAAGTCAACAAATAGAGAAGAAATTCTCATACGTAAGAAGAAGAATTGCATGCTGAAATTCTTACTAACTCCATTATGCAAATTTCAGCAAGAACCTTTGGAGGAAGGAAAAAGGGAAGGAAAAATTATAGATTGGATTCCACTTTGCTCATCCGGAGAGGTTTAGTGAGACACTCAGTGAGCATGCCCAGTGTGACACCAGACTATAGACATGCACATATATAGCATAAGGTAATGCTGATTTTGATATTATATTTTTGTGAGTGTCATGCTGAACAGACTATGCATAGTATTAGCTGGTGAGGTGTGAACTTATCCTTGTTGACCTTGATATATTGTGTGTTTGATAGTTCTACCCAGTGTAATGCTGGCAGATGATGGAATAGCTTCTCCTGAGGTTGATGTTGACAACAATCTGACTCTAGCTGTGGATATCACAAACTTCAACCCAGCTCTCACAGATGTCTCCTGGACGCACGAGGGAAACGCTATCGTTAATGAACAGGACCGAGATGTCACCACCACCTCTTCCCTATCTACTGCTCCAGTCATGGCCACTCTGGAACGCTCTACAGTGACACCCCTAGACGCTGGGAGCTATGTGGTCACTGCCACCAACCCAGCTGGGAACCAATCACTCATGTTCGGTGTCACTGTGAAAGGTAAGGGTAGCACAAGCGATGAATATCAGCTGCTGAATAGAGAGTGTATTCTGTGTGCTCTATTTATTTTTGCATGTACTTAACATCCTCAGGCCAAGTGCCTTCATACAATAGACTTTTTAGAAAAGCAATTAACCAACAAGTAACCAATTTGTCTTGGATGGTTTGGGCTTGGGAAAACATGTTTGCTCTAATCCCATAGAAATATTAATGGGGATCAATCAAGTTTTGGAATTAACACACATCAAATTAATTGTTTATAATTGTAAAGTACACAATGATAATGTTGTTTTTTTTTTGTTATGTGTGGTGGTTTCCTCAGCTGCTGTGACACTCACTGACCCAGTGGATGAAGTGCTCGCAGAAGAAGATGTGGGGGAAACAGCCTTGTTCAGTTGCACCGCCAGAGGAGTGCCCCAGCCGTCCATCACCTGGTCCCCTATCAATGACAGTGTGTCAGAGATCTCCTTCACAGACACCGATGGCTTCATTGTGGTCACCTCGAACCTCACAGTTGAGGATGTGATGACAGACGACACTGGTGTTTTCACTTGTACTGCCACAAACACAGGCTCAACACAGTCACAAAACTTCACTCTCACAGTAAATTGTAAGTTCATCTATCAATATATTGACCTCTGACCCTATTAATCCGATCTTTACTCCCGTAACTATGATCTTTACTTCCCACTAGCAAAAAACCTGCCCTATGAGCGGTTGTTCAGCCCACCATTGGTGGGGCTATAGTCACAAAAATGTCTGCTTTGAAGAAATATGTTGTAGACTTTTAAAACAAAAGTGAACATATGATTGGGTTTAAATATTTTTTAGAAGTATCATTTTTGATATTTTTATCCTTACACACAAAGAAAAAGAAGTACGGCCAGATAAGACCCACCCCATGTTATTCGCAGAGTCAAGTTGTGTCTGCATGCCAAAGTTTTAAGTGTAGCTCCATTATTTTTTCTGGCAAAAATACCATTTTTGGCATTTTTGGGGGATACAGAAAGGGTGTGGCCGTATAAATATGCTAATGACATTCCCCTTGTGACACTGATTCTAAATATGTATGGGTTAGTGGGTCTAGCTCCATTTTTTTTTTTCTGGCCAAAAGTACCATTTTTAGCTCTTTTAATACAGAAAGGGGTGTGGCCAATAGACATGCTCATGACAGTCCCCTGATGACACTAATTCTGAATATATGTGGGTTTATTGGTCTGGCTTCAACCGTTCAATCATGAATTGCGGATACACAGACAGGCAGACAGACAAACGGACAGACTATTCGCACTTTATAATATTGGTAACTATTAGCATTTATCTCTTTTTTCTTTTTTTTCTTTTTTTTTTAATTCATTTATCAATGCATCAAACTTTGACCCTATCTCTCTGATATTTATTCCCCATAACTATTTGGCTTTTGTTTATTTTCTTTCCTTTTTGGCTGTTCTTTTTTTGTTGTATTTACTTTTGTGTTTTTGGTGTGTTTTTGTGTGTGCTGCATACAGTTCCTCCTTCCATCAGCAGTGATCCGGAGGATATTGTCCAACTTCTCAGCCCTGCGTCGCTCTCCCTTAATTGCACTGCAGAAGGACTGCCCATGCCCACCATACGTTGGTTCAGAACCCTCGACAATGGCTCTGTGGTTGAGCTGACAACAGATGGCGGCTTGATCTCAACTGTCAATTTAACTGACACTTCTATTCAGAGCACATTTACAATTGACCTTGCACTTGCCATAGACACAGCAAATTACAGCTGCCAAGCCAGCAACAGGCTTGGCACTAGCAACTCAACAGTGTCTGTATTCATATATGGTAAGGTATAGATAAATGGAATTCCTCAATTATGATACTACTTGAAATAATGACATATATTTAGTATATTTGATGTAATCTCTAGAAAGATTAGTGAGGATTAATCAAGTCTGAAGATTAGCACACATCAAATATTTGTTATACTCTAATATTGTGTCGTCCAATTTGAAAGGTTTCACTATCAAGGGAATATGTATTTTCTAATAGCTTTACACATGAGATGCAATTAGAGTATTCATGTCTGGTGCTCCCATCATAATAACCAAGTGATCCATGCATGAAGTTATTGACTATTACAACACCAGACCACCCTCACCTGAAGGGATACTATTCAATGAATATTATTAAACGAGATGAGTAGCTGACAGCCAAGGGCCGAGTGCTGGTGTTATACTCAATGTAAAGATTATTTACTGCCTCAAATTTACTCTGTAAATATCTCTTAGTGCCTCCACTCCAAGAAATGCACTGATTGATGTAAACCATACATTATTGTATTCTAATGAAATAGTTGTTTGCTCCTCTCTTTTTTTTTTGATCCTGAAGTGACATTTCGTTGCATGCACCTGTCCTCTACAGAGGCACCAAACATTACAGATCCTGTGGACTCCCAGCAGTTCTCTACCAATGAGCTGACAAACATCACCTTCAACTGCACTGCCTTGGGCTTTCCAGTGCCATCTATTCTCTTCTCTTATGAAGAACAAAATCTCACCCGCACTGAAGGCCGTCCAGATGGAGAAGATCTTCCACTTGTGGACCGAGTCCAAGTTGGCATGGAAGAGGTTCAACTGATGACCTCAACAGGTCTGTATGAGGTAACCCGGACTCTCACTCTCTTTGACGCTGATGGTGCAGATTCAGGTGTCTTTAACTGCTCTGCTGTTGCTGACATTCCGGAGCACGGAGTGATATCGGACTCCGTCTCTTTCAGTTTAACTGTTTTTGGTGAGTAGAAACCATTTTATCAGGTGTAAGTTAATATAACTACTATGTATTTGTCTGTCTCCCTGTTCAGTTGCCCCTGTTGTTACGTCAGCACTTCCCAACAATAGTGTGGTAGCAAATGCTGAAGAATCAGCTGTCCTGAACTTCCTCATCAGCAATGCTGTCCCCACTGTCCTCACTTCAAACATAAGCTGGTATTACACGTCGAGTGCCCCCTCTGGAGAACCAGATTTTAGCTCTAGTGACTTCCAGGATATCACCAATTTGACAAACAGGACATCCTCATCAATGCTTCAGTTCAGTGCTGACAGGTTGGCCCTCACAATTGGTAACATTGTGCAGGCTATCGGGGATTCAGTGGAGACTGATCAAGGGAGATACTTCATGTCAGCTTCTAACCCAGCCGGGGAGAGCAGTGCTTTTATCGACTTGCTTGTAGATGGTAAGCTGTAGCCCCTCCCACTCTAATGGAAGAGGTTATTAATTTATAGCATCTCTATGATAGACCAAAATCTGATGTTTAGTATTGTAGTTGTCTGGTTTGTCGTAGAAATCTCTTCCAAAAATGGCAGAGCTGATGGTTTACCCGTCATGATAATAGTCCACCTCTGTGTGACTCTAGTGCTAGTCTTCTCCACAAATACAAATTCAACTGACTAACTGCCTCATAATAAACGCTTTAAACCTTTGATGTTTGCTGGTAAGCATAGTTGGGTTTATTCCATGTTGTTGTGTTAGTTCCTTCTACAACTCCACCCACAGTTTGACCTATATTTTCACTGTTTGCTCATCCAAATTTAAGTTTAACACCAAATGTTCTAGCATGGTATAGGATTAACATAATAGTTTGTTGTTTTTTTTAAGAATATATTATCATCTGCTGTATTAAGTCAGAATATATTACCATTTGCTGCATTAGGTCAGAAGACATTATCATTTGCTATATTAGGTCAGAATATATTACCATTTGCTGTATTAGGTCCTCCTCTGATTGTCGGAGGTCCTCAAGATCAGTTTGTCATTAGTGATGGACGCAATGCTAACTTCTCATGTGAGGCAATAGCCAGCCCCGAACATGAGATCACATGGGCATTCACTGACTTCACCGGGAACACGACTGAAGACATAGCATCAACCTCTGAGGACAACAACACGGTTAAGTACCTCGTAGACCGGGATAGGCTTGGAACAGCATTTGGGGAACTGACTGTGACCAATGTCACCTTTGAGGATCGCGGGACATACACGTGCACAGCGAATAACAGTGTTGGCATGGTAACATCCAGTGCTAACCTCACGGTCCAAGGTTGGTATCATAATCAGACATCTGATGTATAAAATGGAATCTTTTGTTGTTTTTTTACATTATTGATTGACAAGAGCAGTCCCTCACTAAGACCTGTTATGAATAATTCCTATAATATTTATTAAATTACATATTTTTAGGCCAGGCAAAATAATTTTTTGCCCCCCCCCCCCCCACCATTCCAAGTGTTACTAAACCTGTGTGCCACAGGTAAAAATATACAATTAGAGATGGTAAAACTCGTTTCAGGTGTCATAGAATTGAAATTGTAATGATATTCCTTCCAGAGCTTTTTTTCTTTCGACATCTATAATACATGTTTGTGTGTGTTTGTGTGCAGTCCCTCCAGTTCTGATCAACATCTCCCGTCCCAGTGCAACATTGCTGAATGAATCAGCTGTCATCTTCTGCCAGGCCAATGGCTATCCCCTCCCCATCATAGCATGGCAGAGGGAGGGTGTGGAGCTGACCTCCACCAACTCCAGCAGAATCAACATCTTCACTTTCTCTCCACCTCTAGTTGCTGACAATAATGAAACGAATGATATCAACAACACTGGTTTTGGCAGTAGCATTTCTGAATTAGTTGAGATGAGTGGGTTAGACCTGAACACTTCCAATTACTTGAATAGTGACCTCAACATTGTGGGTGTGCTCTATTTCGAGAGGGTCATACGGGAGGATACAGGGAACTATACTTGCACTGCTAGCAATGGACTACCTCAGACTACAAACATCACAGTTCAATCTGATAGTGTTTTCCTTGAAACACTAGGTAAGATACTGGTGATAGTTTACCACTCATTTGATGTATAATTTTTCCATCTTTAGAGAGTCCAGACCCTCCCACCAACCTCACTGCGTTTGCAAACGGGCCACTGTCACTCTTGCTGCAGTGGAGTCCATCATTTGACGGGAATAGACCACTTACCAACTTCATAATATTCATTAGCAATGTCAATGTCAGTTCGGACTTTGTTCAAATAGCAAATATTTCAGTCAATGAAGCAACAACTCCTGTTGTGGGCGTCCTTATGGCTAATCTCAGCGATGAGAGCTTGGTGCAACCATTTACTCTCTACTCCTTCACTGTTGTGTCGTGCAACGTGATTGGTTGCAGTGACCGGAGCCTGGATTCTGAGGCAATTCAGACAGAGGAGGATTGTGAGTGGGGTGGTGTGACTATTTGAGCAGCAGAGAGATGTGTGTTTGTGTGTACATACCTACATGCATGCATGTAAAATATTACACATTGAATTATGATTAATCTAATGTCTCTCATTGTGGAGATTATTTATAATTGATTCTGAGGGAATCTAGGAATCAGGTTTACTTGTAAATTGGGTGTTTGTCTGTCACAAAACTTGGTCTGCTATCTTCTCTGAGATGACCTGGTGGATTTGGCTAAAAATAGGTGGGGATACTTTGGAGGAGTGTCAAAGTAACATGGGATAATCAAAATTGGAAAAAGTAGCAACACTGGTGAGTTGGTGAGAGAAAAGAGAAATCAAATTTTCTATACGATCTGAGAACAAATGGTATAGAACAAGTGGTATAATGGTAAAAGCTTGAGTCTTCCAAGCTGAAAGTCCCAGGTTCAGATTCCTGGAGGTTCTGTTTTCTTTTCCTTCACTTTTTTTTTTCCCCCTTTAACAATTTTTAAAGTTTAAAAAAAAATTTTTTTTAATTTTTTTTTAAGGTTTTTCCTAGCCAGGGGTGGTTCCAAGTTAATTTTAATCAGATTTACTCTGGGCATAATGGGATAAACCACCAAATATGTTAATTCAGGTGTATTGGAGCAACTGCATTGAAAAGGTGGCATTGATAAGGAATCTGTGTGGCACTCTGTGTGTGCAAGAAAAGGTGGGGAAAATTAAAAAGGAAGTAGCCCAGCTGCAGAGAGCCTGTACTCATTTGCAATGAGGCGCAAACATTTCGGGTTTAGTTTGCAGCTTCCAGTGATCAGAATAGTAAAATAAAGACTTCTTTCTCTTTTTTTCTTTTTTTTTAATGAAAAATTTTGTACTTTTTTGGAAGCTCCAGGCACTACTTTGGCAGCTCTGTGCACCAAAAAAAGATGAGAAAAGTTATAAAGTAAGTGGACCAACTGCAGAGAGCCCTGTATTGTTTTGCAATGAGGTACAAACATATGTGGAGTCAGTTTTCAGCCTCCACTGGTCAAAGAAGTTTTCTTTTTATGACAAAATTTTGTACTTTTTTTCAGGGCTACTGCATTCTTGAAAAGAACTACAAACAGAGCTCCATATTTTCAAATGATGCTTTCAGTCATCAAAACAGTCAAGCAGAGAGGTATATGGGATACTATGGAGGGGGGGGTGTGTGTTGGAGTAATTGGGTAAGGATCTTAAAGAGCTTTGAGGGTCTTGCCTTCCAACCTTTCTCACACTTTGACCCCTGCCCAGATCAACAGAAAGACAAGCCTCACTGAAAGGCTGAATGAGGAGAGCTGCCAGAAACAACTGGAGGAAGCTACAGTCCAGGAACATGACTAAAATGGAATAAAACGAGTGCTCTTATTCTAATGATGAATATTTATTGGTTTGAGTTCTTAACAGTCATGCAGGGAGATATAAGGGATACTGAGGGAGGGTGGTTGTTGAGGAATTGGGTAAGCAGCTTTCCTTTGTTATTGTTATAGGTGTACAGAAAAGCAGCTAATCTACTTAATTAATATTGTTGTTTTGCAAGCTGGTGAAGGTTACACAGGTTACTGGGAATGGTTTGTCCTACGTAATTGCCTGTAGTGGTGTGGCTGAGTCGATGAAAATTGATAAGCTGGTATCTCATGCTCTAAGTCCATTCATGGCCTCTGTATACACTTACCAACAGCCCGAGGCAATGGACAAGTCAGCAAAAGTTTTTTCTATGGCAGAGACAGTGCTTAAGTTTCCAGAAAGGTCACCAGCTGTGCATTCCTGTGATTTAATATTTCTGTTTCTTTGCTGTTGTTGTTTTTTGTTTTTCTCTTTATATCTCTGAATTAGTTGAAGTCATATCCAGTGCAACTATTAATCACTATGAAATATTCGTCTATATATATATATATATATATATCTACGTCATTCTGATAAGTGTGGGGCATTATGAAATGTATGTGGCATTAGTAGAGAACCAGTATTTCATGGTGAAAGAATTCGCCCTTCTGCCAGCCCTTCTGTCTCAGCAACCAACTAGACTGTGACCTGATGGCAGGTCACTTGTGAGTGAGTGCATGGGCCATATGTGTTTGCCACACAGGAGTAAAAGGCACAGACCAAGGGGTGTGGTTATAAATGAAGGGGGGGGGGGGGGGGGAAAGCTGTTCCTGCAACCATTTATTCAGTCCTTGAAATCCATTAAATGTTCATGGTAATGTAATGATTTCAGCTGCTGCAGGTGTTACACTGTCATTTCCTCACTACAGTGCCCACTGCTCCTCGAAATGTCTCTGTCATCTCCTCTTCCACCATCAACATCACTCTCCAGTGGGTTCCACCTCTGCTCAGCAATGGAATCATCTTGTCCTACAATGTAAGTGAAGTGGCTAGTAAGAGGCTTGTACCCCATTTTCACAGTGTAGTGAAATTTTAATGGAGTGTAAGAATGCATTAAATGTACTTGATAATATTACTTACCCAAAAGAAAGCAACATGTAAATGTTATCTGTAATGATGATTATGTTGTTTTGTGTAAGTATGTGGATGTAGTGATTATTTTAATTTAGATGCCTTGCCCAAATATGGTATACACTTCCACCTCTATTGTGAACTGGCCCTAAGATCCAGTTGACCCCATGCTATTTGATGTTCTACCGAATGATACCATATCATTCCAAGCCCTCTACTGTGGTCAGTGTTGCCCCAATGTGCTTCTTCTCTTCAGTCACCAACTGCAGTGCATAGGCACAGTAGCTAATCCTCTTCTAAGGCATTCAAAATTATTGAATGTGCTTGTCCAAACCTCCATTTCTTAGTCAATTTTTCTATAACTTTTATTCTTAGTTTTGTTTAGAAACTCGACAGAGTGTCTGATTTTGTGCTTTGTTTTTCCATCTTGTGGTCGTCGTGCTGTCATTGATTGATACAGAAGCTTAGGAAAGGTTGATCTTTTGTGTGGGTTGCTTGCTCAACATGTGGACAGAGTTAGAATAGTGTGTGTAAGATCATCAAGTGGTTGTGTGAGTGGTTTGGTGTGTGGTAGAATTCCTTATTGTTTCTTGGTGGGCAAGAACTGACTGTATAGTGAAGAGCTGAACTAAAAAATCTGAGTTAGATTTCATGAATGGCGTAATAAATTATTGAGAATGGATAATGCAAATTAACTCCTTACTAATATAGTGGTCCTTGTAAAGTTTGCTCAACTCAAATCCATAGCATGTGTGTAAATTGCATTTGTTTTCTGTTTGGCTGTAACCTGCTCTTATGTACTCTAATGACCCAGGCCCTGAATTATGATCGCAGGAATATTGGTCTGTAGTGGTGGTAACCTCATTCAGCACCCAATGAAATAGACTATCTTTTATCTATATCATATCTGGTTACAATGAACCTAAATTTTAATTTAAACAAAGAAGGAAGTTGTTTTTTTTTCAAAGTTATTGAGAAATCATAGCAATCATGCTATACCTGTGTAGTGGTTCTACTGAACAATTAAACATGAGTCCACATCTTTCTCACATAATCTTTTTTTTTTCTGTGTGTTGCACAGGTTGCTTATGATGGCAGCAAGAGCTATGACCTTGATTTCTCTGAAACGTCTTCAGTGAACTTCACCCGAGATAATGCTGTATCGGCCAATGACAGCTTGTGGCAGGTTGTCCTGGTGGATCTCACTCCCGGCACCCACTACATCATCACCGTGACAGCGATAAACAGTGCTGGCATGGGCATGCCCTCCGATGACACTGTGGGGAATACACCGACTTGTGAGTGTAATAACAATTACTTTTTCAATGTATACTTTTTAGAATGCAGACCATTGTTTGTTATTAATTATTTATTTGACCCATTGACCATTTTAAAAACTTGAAAGAGAACAAGCTTCTTTCAACAACAAAAAAGTAAGTCACATTAAATTGACTCTTATTTTGGCTGGAATAGAACTGCTTCAATTATGTGGGCGTGTGGTGTTGATGCGTGTGTGGGGGGAGAAGTGGAGAGACAGCTCATAAGAAAGGTTTCTGTGTTGGATATCCTTTGGCATCAAGGGTTGCCAGCCAATGGGCGTAGGAGTCTTTGAAATTGTCACCAAATATAGAAATAATTGTGAGATGCAAGTCACTCCCTGTACATAAGGTTACAGCCAACTTGATCCAACTGTTTGGCCAGCAATGGAACCAGGATTCATGAACATGTGTGAACAAACCGAGGAACATTCCATGCCTGTATAGTCAGCATAATTACAAGTTATTGAGTCATTATTGTCTGTTGTTAATGTGTGCAGTGCCCCCGCCCCCTCCTCCTGAGCCTCCTACGGGTGGACCAACACTCCCCACCCCTGACCCACAGACATATGCACTCACACTGCCAACCTTCTCAGAGATGAATGGACTAATCAGGTATGATATGATTTGGGAGGGAGGCTTGAGTGGGTTGGGTGGGTGGGGGGTTGGTTGGGTGGTGGGTGGGGGGTTGGTTGGGTGGTGGGTGGGGGGTTGGTTGGGTGGTGGGTGGGGGGTTGGTTGGGTGGTGGGTGGGGTTGGGGGGAAGCAATAGGTGCTGACAATGGTGGGAAGCTAGCAGCAACTTTATAGTGGAGTTGTGTAGGCCCACAATGATGTAGTGTGTTGTCCTCTGGTATTGCTGGACATTTGTGTAGCCTCATATAGTTTTGTTTATATTTGCTACTAGTGGGTGACATGTAATGACATCACTCCTGCAATTAGTACAAATGACAGTGCAACTGCATAGAGACCACATGCACTGGAGAGTATTTCCTCTTTCTCTTTTTTATATATTGTCTCTAATTAGCTTGTGTGTGCTTTGAATATTTTGATGTTGCTATTGAAAATTCCGTGAGCAATGTTGTGTAGATAATGTTTGCACCATCTTAATCATCTCATGAATATTCATAAAGCCATACATTGCCCTGATATTAACTTGGGCACTTTTTAATATGATTTAGAGGAGTGATGAAAGTAGGTAATGGACAGAATAAAGTCTGTGTAAGCTCTCCAACAGTTGATTTTTCTAATAACAAAACTTCACATTTTCATGTTCTTGAAGAACTCTGAAAGGAACTGTTATAATTGGACTGTCTGTTGTTCTAAAGAGAAAAATATTGAAATACACACACACACACACACACACACACACACACACACACACACACACACACACACACACACACACACACACGAGTGCTTACACAAACAATATCCACTCCAATTCTTTATCCGTGCTTAAATCATATCAGAAGATTTGAATTATTGTGTCTACATGATACACAGTCTCTCTGCAATTCTCAGAGAAATCCAAGACGGCTGCTAACATGACCACACCTACGACTTAGTGTAGATGACTTTGCAGTATTAACAGCAAAATCTATAGAGCAGACCTCTTATTTAAGAATATATTGAGCTGATTAGCTAGTGAATCAGTTCGGATATGTGGGAGGGGTCTAGCATCATACTTTACTCAACTGTTATAACAGATGTACTGTTGTTGTTACTGTTGTTGGTTCCAGTATTTCTGCATTGGATTGCATGAAATTATTTATATTTCACCTTTTACAAGGCTAATAACATTGAACAATTTCAATTGCCAAAATCTTTATAATTTACATGTTGAATAAATATTGTGGCACATATTGGATTTTGTGACATTTTATGATTTTAAAATTAATATATATTGTGAATATAGTACGTACAGCAATAATAAGTGATCCCCACACCACACCCACACATTTTCTAGTCATTTCCATGTGGTAGTGGTGTTTCTCCCACAAGGCCAGGATTTTGATACCCTCCAACCTCCAGATGAACTTTATCCGACCTTGGATTCCTTTATTGGCTACACCAGCAGCTTCTGCTCACAAAGCCACACCTCCCCCGCTGCCTACATCACCTGCGAGTTTGGAAGGGACTTCCTTCCTGAATCTTTCTATCTGATCGGGTCTTCCACTGGGAGCAACTCACCAAACGACCGTCCCAGTCTTTATATAAATCCTCCTCTTTGTTTCGGGGGCACATTCACATTCTTTGTCAGAGCGTATCCCCTCACAGATGCAGGAGTAAGTTGTCCTGTACAATGCTATTAGTGCCAGCATCATGTGGTAGGAGTTTCATGCCAGCATCCTCAGGCTTAGCTAGTAGCTAACACAATCTGATAATACTATATAATATTTACATTCCTTTCCATCTTTTTCCTATAAAAACAGTTCAATATTCAGCTGTAGTCATTCAAATATATGACACCATCTTTTTAATATAACCATGTTTTTAAGATAGTGATACACAAAGCTCGGTGGGGGGGGGGGGGGTGCACACTGGACCAACATCACATTGGATTGAGACAGGTTGGAGTCAGTTGATAAGCACACTATATGCATGATCTTATAACACTTTCTTTTCTTTTTTTACCAGTCACAGTCTGTCTCTGGTAGATCTGTGCGACAGGCCAGCAACAGACAGTACGATATGTTCACCTCAACCACCTACTATGAACCTACCGTCATCAGTAAGTGGTTTGCTTCACATACCAGCTGCAGTACACATGTAGTGATGGCTAGTGTTAGATTTGGATTCCCTACAAAACTGCAACTTTCTTTTCTTTGGTAATAGATAATCCAGAATTAAAGTGTTATGCCTAAATGTGAACTCTAATTAATGGGTACCTACGATGTGTTGTACAATCTGTAAGCTTGCCTATGAGAAGTTACATGGGCAGCAATGGATGTCCAACCATCTTGCATCGATATAAATGAACAGTGCGACTTCATTTTGTTGCAGCATTTTAAATACATTTTGGGAGCTTCTTTATCCCTAACTGTGTTTACAAATTAAAGGAGGTATGGATTTTATTTTTTCAGGTGTAGTTTATCTTGCCCTGTAGTTGAGCAATTAGTGGAGACTCAATCAAGTCTCTCAAGTCAATATCTTCTAATTCGTAAATTTCTTTAACAAGAAGTTGTCTTTTTTTTTTGTATGTTGTTTTTTATTATTATTATATATATATATATATATATATATTTTTTTTTTTACGTCATTGAGTTAAGGAACCCAAGAGATCACTGTCCCCCTGTTAAGAGCAAATGTTCATTGAAAGCATTTATTCATTCTAAACCACTCCTTTAAATGAGTGTAATATACTTTCCAAGTTATGTTTAAAAAAATATTTGGGCAATTTTAGAATTGTTCAGATACACACTCCATGCAGCTGTCAGAGGAGCTTGTGTTGCCATGGTGATGTTACTATAGTTGCTTTCCAGTTGGCTCATATATTTCCTTATCATCAAACTCTGCTTCAAAGTTAGCAATGCACCCAGCGCTGTCTTGTTGCAATCTTCCTGTTAATCTTCACTATGCCTTAGAATTCAGCATTGATCTGAAACTATTCTTGAAGCCATTGACAATATGCCTTGTTTACATCTACAAGATTGTACACACTTGGTGAGCGTTCCTCGCCAGTGAGGTCACATGGTGTGTGTGTGTGTGTGTGTGTGTGTGTGTGTGTGTGTGTGTGTGTGTGTGTGTGTGTGTGTGTGTGTGTGTGATGTAAAGTAGGAATTCTTCCATGCTGTGTGTACCTATTGTGTCTGCCATCATACTTGTATATCCTGCTTCACCACACACAGTATATGGGGCTGGAGTGGAAGGGGGAGGGGTGGTCACTGTGTGTTATAGTTATTACTATTATAACTAAGTTTCAGTCCGAAATATGACATAAGATTCATCTAAATTAATACACAAGTTATTTTACAAACTTTTCAGGAACTCTGGATTACAAATCAAGTTTACTGCAGATAATTATGTTGCAGTTGGTATCTCAATAATGAACCAATATTTTTGTCTTCACACTGTCTGTCAGCTCACTCCCAACAGTGCCAATCATTATTTCCCATTTATCTCTCCCCACATTAGGTCCTGCTCCATCTAGAAATGCTATTGGCTTAGCTGCGGGCATTGTCGTCGCACTCATCACCGTAATAATGGTTGTCACAGTGATTTTTGTCATCTTCGTGTAAGTGGTGTTCAACCTGCTCCTTTAGTTTAGGAAGTATAGCTTGTTACAGATCAGTGATGCTTGTTGTGGATTATAAGACTAAACATGATTGGTGGTTGCCATACCTTCTTGTCCTTACAAGGAATTTGCAATAATATTGTAGCATTACCATATTCATACTTTGTGGTCTTAACTTAACATGTAACCAAAGGGACAGTACAGAGATTGTAATGTATTTGTACAAACATATAATAATTAATTGTACCCAAACCTAAACTTGACTTAAGGGCTGATATTTATTTCAACTGTTAAGCACATGCAAGCTCCCAGGAATACAATAGCTGGCCTACACTAACATACCTAACACTCCAACAGCTTCTATCACACTATATCAGCCACATTGACCCCTAATTAGAATAGCCACCTCTGGAGATTGTCAAGATTAAATGTTATTTTAAAGCTTCTGCTCTAACAGAATTCCAAGCCCACAAAACGCACTTATCACAAGTCTCAGACATTTCTACTCCTCCAGAGATTAGCTTCTTTAAAGTAGATGGTCTTCCCTCCAATGGAGATGACAATATAAAAATAATAAGATGTTCAAGGATTGATTACCTAATTACAAATATAATGTGTGTGTGTGTGTGTGTGTGTGTGTGTGTGTGTGTGTGTGTGTGTGTGTGTGTGTGTGTGTGTGTGTGTGTGTGTGTGTGTGTGTGTGTGTGTGTGTGTGTGTGTGTGTAGATAGTTCCTATGCTATCACTGTAACAACATGGAACAAATTGAAGTAATAAATAATAAATCAACTTACATCAACAGTCCACAGATAACGTTCTTCTCAGGTTACTAATTAACACATAACAATCAAACGTTGCCAGTGTTCAAGAGATGATGACATGTTAGGGCAATGCCCAAATATCATCTCTTATGTAAGATTAGATGTGATCAAGCATTAACTTGTTTTTTGTTTCATTACGATTTCCCTAAATGTGAGAATTGATACTCATTAGGAATATTAATGAGGACAGCTGCATATTTAGTGAGATTGATTGCTATGGCCCTACCAGCTCTTCACACTTCTTATCAATATGAACAAGAGTTAGTGCAGGAAGTAAACAGCCAACCTGTTGCTTCAGGGACCAGGAGATAGTGTCATGCAGACTGATGTAGCTCTAGATGTGTACTCTGTCAGGTCTATACCCTGGAGGTGTGGTCTTATGAAACCACAGAATCATTGTTAATTTTGGGCTAGCTCCCTAATCTCTAATGAAGACATTATTATTTGGAGAGGGGAGGGGAGGTGGTTGTGGGGTTGTTTATTCATTATTATTATTTTTGTGTGTGTGGTTGTTTTGTTTTTTGGGAGAGGTTGGTTTTGTGTACATGTTGTTTGTTGTTTTTTTTTAATATTATCATTATCAATCGCATAATTTTGATTTATTAATTGTAGTAGTAATGTAGTTGTATTATTATTGTATGACTATTTTATTTTATGTCATTTTCATTCAGGATCATGAGACGGTTAGAGAATAATAAGAAACATTATGAGGTATGTAATACAATGGGAAACCACTTACTATTGATTACAACCACTTACTATTGATTACAACTCATGTATTAATTACAACACATGTACCAACCAGCCTGCAATAATACTATACATGTACCAACCAGAGTCTGTAGTAATCACTCTACATGTACCAACCACAGTTTGTAGTAATCACTTTGCATGTACCAACCACAGTCTGTAGTAGTCACTCTACATGTACCAACTACAGTCTGTAGTAATCTCTTTGCTTGTACCAACCACAGTCTGTAGTAATCACTGTACATGTACCAACTACAGTCTGTAGTAATCACTTTGCATGTACCAACCACAGACTAATAACCTCCAAAAGAATGGCACAGAGCCTACCACTATCTTAATCAACTATGTGCCACCTGAAGAAGGGTCAGAGGTCAGACAGCCAATTCCTCTCCCGGCTTTCCCGGGCCATGTGGAGCGGATGCATTGGAATGAGCATTGTGGCTTCGTGGAGGAGTACAGGGTACGGCACACTTGTGAGAGATTTCTAATTAATGAGCATGTGGTGCAAACCCTCATGAGAATAAAACAGTCGATTGTGTGGTCACCTGTTCTTGTTGTATGTGAATCTTTGCTGTATGTTTATAACATGAGGGAGTGGGAGTGTATGATACTAGCAGTAGATCAATTATTTCATGCTGAATATTGACAAATTAAATATTGATTAAATCCATATAGAAGGTGATGTATGTATACTTGTGAACTTAATATTATTAGTCAAGTACACTGATCAAAACAACATGATGAAATAAGCATCACTAATGAATAAATCTCACTGGTGAAATAGAATATCTCCCAAACTTGATAATTGAACTTCAATACTGACATGTGAGGGTATGTTACTAAAGGTGCGCCTTCAATGAAACTGAATTGTTTATAATGCAACTATTAATCGTGTTCTGAATTCAACAGATTATTCAGGATAAGTCTCCCAAGAAGTCTGTAGTGGAGTGCACTATCCCTGAGAACAGGAGCAGAAATCGCTATGCCAACGTACAGGCCTGTGAGTGGCTCTTACAGCACTTATTAGATCTATTTAGTATTGTTTTGTAGAGAGGTCTTCCTCAAAGTTACCATGGTTACTGCATATGTGTGAAATGAGCAGCATGCAGTAGCTGATATGCAGGAGATGATAATAGCAAGAGAAGGAGGTGGAGTCTCCAGCCATGGTCCAATAAAGGATATCTTTAAATTTGTGCTTTTTATCATATATAAACCACACCATAAAAAAAAAAAAGTGTGTTGCTTATCAATGCTGATGTGATTATTCTGCCACGTTTTAATTAGTCCATGCGGTTTGATTTTTAATGACTGATTATTTTTATTATTATTAATGCATAACAATAATAACTAATAATATTTCCTTTGATTATGATTGTGTAGTTGATGAAACTCGTGTAATTTTGACACCAGAAGCAAGAGCAGAACACAACTATATTAATGCTAACTTCATGGATGTAAGTTATTATTATTATTATTATTATTATTATTATTATTATTATTATTATTATTATTATTATTATTATTATTATATATATATATATAATATAACGATGTGTGCCAACAATAGAATATGCTAGTTGTCCAGGTCAGCTTGGGAATATGCAATATGTAACTTCCTAATAATGAAGAAGCAATATGTATATATATGTCAACTCCTCCCAGATGCCTGGACCGATTTAGATGAAACTTTATATGAATGTTTCCGATGTGCGCAGTATGGCTGATAAAAAAAATTTTTAATTGGTTTCGATTGCTTCCCTGTTGTGGCTACTGCAGGCATTTCTAGATAATTCAGATGATAATCTGGTAATGGGTAATTTATGCCACACACCCAAGCCACCACAAAAGAAACAAGTAAAATTAAGGAAGAAAACTAAATTCTATTGACCAAGCAGTAGCCATTCCGCCAATATTTTTAAGGAGGAAATGCACTGTGGGGGAATTTATTCGTGTTGATTGCAATTTTTAGCATTATGTCATAAAGTGGACATCATTTGTATGGTTAAGATTAAACTTTGATTATTGGTGGAAATTGGAGGGCAAGGAAGAACCAAGGTTCCATAAAAGCCATTGTTTGAGCTCATTCTAGGGCAGGTGCTAGGATCTCAGGCAAGCAGCAGAGAGCGGCACCAGGTATGGTGCATGGTACGTGCCTTGATTGATTGGAACAACTGACCACAGTACACCTTTGCAGCTGCTACAACAATAGTAAAATGTCTTTAAAAATTCATCAATACTGACTGAAGATGGATTAGAATGGAGAGTAGACTCTTTTCTATTTGGTGACCAGGATGAATAGATTTTTTTTCACGTCTCTTAGGGTTTTAACCGTTCCAAGGAGTTCATCGCCTCCCAGGGTCCCTTGCCGGAGACTGTGGCTGACTTCTGGCGTATGGTATGGAACTACAATGTGCCTACCATTGTCATGCTGACCAACCTCGTAGAGAAGTTGAAGATCAAGTGCTCCCAGTATTGGCCAGAGGTGGGCTCCATCGTGTGCGACAACTACGAAGTCTCTCTGGTCAACACAGTCACACTGGCTGATTATGTCATCAGACATCTTCACGTCAGGAATGTAAGTACACTGAGTGCAATATTTAGTGTTCACTTGCATGGTAACTCACAGCAACATGTAAGTAAAAATATATAACTTGATCTCACTCACCCCCCTCTTCCCCCTTTTCCTGGCCCCACTCCAACCTCTTCCTAAACCTAATTTATTGTTGCATATGCCATGGTTACCATGGTTACAGTTGTGCCCTAACCCTATTTTGCACTTACACTAGCCCTGCCTTGACATTACAGAAGCCCTGATTACCATCACTAAAAATATTTATCAACTTATTAAAATTCTATCTTATATTTACGTATTAATTTTAATCAGACAATTATTTAATTGTACCTAGCTCTACTGAAACGGTTGAATGCAACAGTGGCTCTGTCCTGCCAAATTCCAACTAAATTGTGAATGGGCAGGGGGGGGGGGAGGAGAGAGCTTTGGTTGGGTAATTCTTTTCCAAAAAAAAATCTGTGTTAATTGTTTATCTGGGGACTACTCTTCCTCTAGCCTTTACCTGTGGCCCCAGGTCCTATCCTAGCCCTGTCTCTAGCCCAGCCCTGTCTCTAGCCCAGCCCTGTCTCTAGCCCAGCCCTGTCTCTAGCCCAGCCCTGTCTCTAGCCCAGCCCTGTCTCTAGCCCAGCCCTGTCTCTAGCCCAGCCCTGTCTCTAGCCCAGCCCTGTCTCTAGCCCAGCCCTGTCTCTAGCCCAGCCCTGTCTCTAGCCTAGCCCTGTCTCTAGCCCTCATCCTGGCCTGCATGTAACTATGCTCAAATTGGTGGCCATAGATAAACTTTTATGTACAATTTTCCTGTGGTGAACACTTGCTAAGCTGGACGTCATGTCTATAAGTTTCTCTGTCTCTACCATATCCTTCTTTTCTCTCCTCTCTAGATTCTCACTGATGAGATGAAGGAAGTTCGTCAGTTCCACTTCATTTCCTGGCCAGACTTTGGGGTACCCCGACATGCATCACCCCTTCTTCACTTCCTGCGTAGAGTGCGTAACTTCCACAAGCCCTCAGACAAGAGGCCCATGATTTTCCACTGCAGGTGGGAAGGGTGTGGTGTGTGATTAAAATGTTGAGGCTTTTGGATGAAAATGATGTGGAGAAAGGGAGCAAATGTTTTATTTGGGTGATGTGGGATATGTGTGATGTAGTATAGTTGTGTTGTAAAACTGAGTGGAATAAATATACACTGCACTTTCAAATTATTAAAGTAAAGATGAATTTTTTAAAAATGTAATTTCAAATGAAATAATACCGGGAAAAATTGCTTTTGATTCGAATATTTATTTTTATGTCAAAGTTAGCACATCTTCCCCCACCCCATTCCCACTCCTCCACCCCATCTCCACTCCTCCACCCCATCCCCACTCCACCCAATCCCCATTCCTCCACCCAATCTCCATTCCTCCACCCCATCCCCACTCCTCCACCCCATCCCCACTCCTCCACCCCATCCCCACTCCTCCACCCCATCCCCACTCCTCCACCCCATCCCCACTCCTCCACCCCATCCCCACTCCTCCACCCCATCCCCACTCCACCCCATCCCCACTCCTCCCCATCCCCACTCCTCCACCCCATCCCCACTCCTCCACCCCATCCCCACTCCTCCACCCCATCCCCACTCCTCCACCCCATCCCCACTCCTCCACCCCATCCCCACTCCTCCACCCCATCCCCACTCCTCCACCCCATCCCCACTCCTCCACCCCATCCCCACTCCTCCACCCCATCCCCACTCCTCCACCCCATCCCCACTCCTCCACCCCACCCCCACTCCTCCACCCCATCCCCACTCCACCCCACCCCCACTCATCCTTCATCACCTCTAGTGCCGGGGTGGGACGTACAGGAACATTGCTCACCATCGACAGTGAGCTCCAACGAGCGGCCAAAGACAACTGCGTGGACCCCTTCAACTTTGTTTCCCACCTCCGTCAACAGCGGAACCACATGGTGCAGACGGAGGCCCAATACATATTCCTGCACGACGCCATTGCTGAGGGAGCTGAGGACCACGTAACAGAGGTCAGCGCAGAGAAGCTGAGCCAGCACATCAAGACATTGGAGAGGGTCGACGAAGAGAAAGAAGAGAGTGGGTTTAGAATGGAATTCCAGGTGAGTTTAGAAAGGATGATAAGTCTAGAAACTAATTTTAATAGATTTGAATGAATGCTTTATAACTTGTGTCATGCAAACAGCTCAGTACAGTATTAGGAGGCATGATAGGAGGAGGATGTGCCTCCTTCTCTTCCAGCAATACTTGCATATCATGTCGATAACAACAACAGCAAGAAGGATATTGTTATACTTACAATACTGTATTATTTTTAAATGTATTTTTACTATATGTAGTAAATGCTAAGCTATGGCCCCGCCACCTACAGTAGCTCTGATTGACAGCTTGCAGCTCAGCGTGGTCTAATTCTAACCATTGGCTTTTGCCCCAGCTCCAGCTTCTGGACTTTTTAAGTTTTAGGAATTAGGTGAAGCTCTAATCACAGCATGGTAGCTTCTCATGCATGGAAACAGGATGTGTGGGATGCCCACTCCCTGAATGTTGCTATAGCACAGGATAAATTTTTATTATACATCATAGAGGCTCCATTGTGGGATTAGTAGTGATGCAGAAGTGCAAGTGAAGTTGAAAATAGAAATGTATAGATATTTCTATGTTTTGTGAACCAGACAAGCCAATATTTTACCTCTCCAGAGAGAGATTACGTTGGTTAACTACGCCATGCCCAGCTAGTGATGGCATGTAGAATGGTTGGTTATGTCTGTGATACTCAAGGACTGACAGCTCAGGTCTGGACCATTCACATGACTTAATGTAACTGTACATCTTGTCTTATTCCCTTTGCAGATGCTTCGGCAGTTTAAGGTTAAAATACTCGAATTCACAGATGCTAATGAAGAGAGCAACCGCTTCAAGAACAGAGTCACCAATGCACTACCTTGTGAGGATTACGATGTCAGCCCAGTGTGGTGTTGGTCCAGTGTGTGTTCCCATAGAGCTATTGTCAACCTACTTCAACCTGCCTCAACCCAGTGTGGTGTTGGTCCAGTGTGTTTCCCCATAGAGCTATTGTCAACCTACTTCAACCTGCCTCAACACAGTGTGGTGTTGGTCCAGTGTGTGTCCCCATAGAGCTATTGTCAACCTACTTCAACCTGCCTCAACCCAGTGTGGTGTTGGTCCAGTGTGTGACCCCATAGAGCTATTGTCGACGTACTTCAATCTGCCTCAACCCAGTGTGGTGTTGGTCCAGTGTGTGACCCCATAGAGCTATTGTCAACGTACTTCAATCTGCCTCAACCCAGTGTGATGTTGGTCCAGTGTGTGTCCCCATAGAGCTATTGTCAACGTACTTCAATCTACCTCAACCCAGTGTGGTGTTGGTCCAGTGTGTGTCCCCATAGAGCTATTGTCAACCTACTTCAACCTGCCTCAACCCAGTGTGGTGTTGGTCCAGTGTGTGTCCCCATAGAGCTATTGTCGACATACTTCAATCTGCCTCAACCCAGTGTGGTGTTGGTCCAGTGTGTGACCCCATAGAGCTATTGTCAACGTACTTCAATCTGCCTCAACCCAGTGTGATGTTGGTCCAGTGTGTGTCCCCATAGAGCTATTGTCAACGTACTTCAATCTGCCTCAACCCAGTGTGGTGTTGGTCCAGTGTGTGTCCCCATAGAGCTATTGCCAACCTACTTCAATCTGCCTCAACCCAGTGTGGTGTTGGTCCAGTGTGTGACCCCATAGAGCTATTGTCAACGTACTTCAATCTGCCTCAACCCAGTGTGATGTTGGTCCAGTGTGTGTCCCCATAGAGCTATTGTCAACGTACTTCAATCTGCCTCAACCCAGTGTGGTGTTGGTCCAGTGTGTGTCCCTATAGAGCTATTGTCGACCTACTTCAACCTGCCTCAACCCAGTGTGGTGTTGGTCCAGTGTGTGTCCCCATAGAGCTATT
>OZ017785.1:12723904-12775972 GCA_963969325.1 Lycopodina hypogea
CCCCACCTCATGATATGCTAGACAACTACAATCGGGTGAAGTTGAACATGCGTCCTGGGATAGGAGGCTCTGATTACATCAACGCCAGCTTGATTGATGTAAGTCACATGACATCCTCAGATGCTCACATGACACATGCAAAGGATGTCGCATTATCAATGCTGAGGCATGTGTTAGAGTTAATGCTAAGGCTTTTGTAGGGTTAGGGCTAGGGTTGATGCTATGATCTGTGTTAGTGTTATTTTTTAAATTTCGTTGGAGTAACAGACAGTCATGTAGCAAGATATTGATAGAGCAATCAGTCTAAGATCAGCTTTCCCCTGACCTCATGGAGTAGTGCTGAATGTGTACTTAAGTACAGTACATGTGTATTACATGCATGTGTGTACATGTACATGTATGACAGGGCTATGCCAAGAGGGATGCGTACATTGCTGCACAAGGTCCTCTACGCAACACTGTGGGAGACTTCTGGCGTATGATCTGGGAGAGATCAGTCAACGTTGTGGTCATGTTGACTCCGAAGGATGACAGAGGAGAGGTAAGGATGATCTGGGGCAGTGAGAACCGTGAAGTAGGAGACGTGTGGCTGTTGGATCAACACCACACTGGGTTGAGGCAGGTTGAAGTAGGTTGACAATAGCTCTGTGGGGACACACACTGGACCAACATCACACTGGGTTGAGGCAGTTTGAAGTAGGTTGACAATAGCTCTATGGGGACACACACTGGACCAACACCACACCTGGTTGAGGAGTTTGAAGTAGGTTGACTATAGCTCTATGGGGACACACACTGGACCAACATCACACTGGGTTGAGGCAGGTTGAAGTAGGTTGACAATAGCTCTATGAGGACACACACTGGACCAACATCACACTGGGTTGAGGCAGTTAGAAGTAGGATGACAATAGCTCTATGGGGACACACACTGGACCAACATCACACTGGGTTGAAGTTGGTTGACAATAGCTCTATGGGGACACATACTGGACCAACACCACACTGGGCCAACACCACACTGGGTTGAGGCAGGTTGACGTAGGCAGACAATGCCCCCACCCTCCCACCCTGCCTATATACACTCCCTCCTTCCCTCCCTGGTCCTGCAGGAGCATTGTGCCAAGTATTGGCCCTCCACTCAAGGAAGTGCACAGACAATTGGAGAGTTCACAGTGGAGCTGATGGATGAGCACGACTATGAGGATTACCTCACCAGAGACATCAAAGTCACAGAGACATGTGTAATTAAAACACACACACACACACACACACACACACACACACACACACACACACACACACACACACACACACACACACACGTTTATATACACCATGTGTTTCTTTCCTCTCTGTTAAATTTATGTACAAACACACACATGCACAAACTAACATACCACACATGCACGCCCACACACATGCACACCCACTCATATCTTTATATGCACCATGTGTTCTCTTTCCTCCCTGTATAATTAATGTACACACACACACACACACACACACACACACACACACACACACACACACACACACACACACACACACACACACACACACACACACGCTGCAGTCTGGAGAGGCTCACACAGTGAAGCAGTTCCACTTCACAGCGTGGCCGGAGCATGGCTCCTCTTCCTCCTCAGGGCAGAGCATAGTGGATCTCATTGATCAGGTGACCAGGAAGCAGCAGCAGACTGGAGACAGACCAATTGTGGTGCACTGCAGGTGAGCTAGAGGGCTGAGGCTTCATGTGCACGATAGTTGCTGTGATGACCATTTCCAATTTCTAAAGCATTGGCCGCTTAAACAGTGCTGTGACCATTTATAGTGTGATGACCATTTATAGTGTGATGACCATTTCCTTTTCTGAGAGTGAGCTCCACTTCCGTTTCATGCTAGTATTTCTACGTATCATGTGGTTGTAATGCATTTTGACAAACATTTCCTGTTTCAATCAAGCTCACTTAATTAGAAATATTTTATAGGCTATTTGAATGCACTCTTGTGTTGAATGTTGAACTCCACTTCAGTTACATACAATTAACTAGCAGCATATACTCGATGGTGCCCTAGACAATATCAGCGTGGACATTATGGAAGCCACTCAAAATATAATTTTTTGACCTTGTACTTTGTTCAAATAAAACAGCTCATGAGTAAGCACGAAACCAGCATTCCAGTTGATTTTTACCTGTGGCATACAGGTCTAGTAACGCTTGGAATGGTGGGGAACCATGCATCCACAAGTTTTGCTCAACAATAGCTTTTCTTTATGACTAATTGTTTGCTGTTTGGAAACACTAAAGTTTGATGGTACAACTAAGTGGTTACAACTAAGTATTTTTACTGTAAGGAACCCTATGGCTACAACTAAGAATTTTTACCATATGGAAACCCAAAAATTGTAAATCTTGCCACAACTTTAACTTCATCTGACGTGTTCTACACAATTATTTTTATGGTCTAAAGCACTTTTTTTTATAAATATTATAATACTTATTTGCCACACATCTTATTGTGGAGCTGCTCTTGTTCAGAAAGGTCCAATTGTTTTTGAAGGCATGGTGTAATGGTGTAATGGTGTAATGTGGAAAGGTAGATAGCCATTAGTCAGATTAAAGAGTTTGGAACTTGGGTTATTTGTGTGCGTGTGCATGCGTGTGTGTAATTTGTTTGCATAGTAACAATGAACGGATGTTAGCAACAAAGGGGAAGGGGAAGAAGGAAAAAAAATGAAGAATAAAGGAAATGATGAAAGGGAAAAAGAAAAGGGGAAAAAAATAGAAAAAAAAAAGACCACCCAATCTTGGATTTGAACCCAGAATTTCCACACTAGTAGGTAGTCTCTGTCCCAGACACCTTCATTCGTAGCACTGGATGTATCGCATCACCAACACACAAATAAAGTGGGTCTGGTGACTTGCCTGTGCATTCCGTGTTCCTTAGGCATCCATGGAACACAACCATAAAAGCCACATCCACTCATTTGGTTAACCAGATCTATATATTCATGAAGTCTCTTTTTTTGGCGCACGTAAAAATACATAGCACCAGGTACTGGGGATGGCATCAGAAACATTCAGTCACTACAAAAATATTTACAACCTTTGCAGTAGGTGTAGTTGTTTTAAAACCTCATCATAAAAATTTATTTTGGTCAGCACTGACATTCTGGCGCTGGGACACGGAATGCACAGGCAAGTCACCAGACACACTTTATTTGCGTGCTGGTGATGCGATACATAATGTGCTCTGAATAAAGGGGTCTGGGACCGAGACTAACCAGTAAACCTGTGCCTTAACCATTGGACTAAGATTTCTGTAGGCTCTTCTGTTTGTATTATTCCTATTGACAACTCTTAATTGATGACCTTTTTTCTTTCTTTTTTTTTGGTAAGAAAAAATTATATTCCTTTTTTCCCCAACCAGGGGTGGTGGCAACCCAAAAATTTTGGGTGGGCTTAAAACCATCCTCGGTGTGGCAGGTGCAAACCCTGAACGTTTTTCTTCTTTCGATACGAAGGTTTGGCTGTTATACCAAGACACACATACAAACATAGAGATTAAAATTATTCTTTTTTGTTGTTTTTAAAGCATTGTATGAAAACCATTTCCTTTATAGTGTATTCCATTCAAATGTCACATGCTAATCATTTGTATAATGATCAATTCATCTCATTTTTTGAAAGTATGTACACTTACCAAACAAGTTATTTGCATGCATTCAGTATTTTGTATCATTATTTCCACATGATGATGATGATTTGTGGTTTATGTGCACTCTGCAGTGCTGGCATTGGTAGGACTGGTGCCTTCTGTTCCCTGAGCATTGCCATCGATCGTGTGAAAGCTGAGGGCCTCGTGGACATCTACCATACTGTCAAACACCTCCGCACACAGAGACCACACATGGTCCAGAGTGAGGTAAGAAGGGAAATGTGGAAACTCTATTTACTTGTGCCTATTAATCCACTGAATATTCTGGGGGGTTTCTTGCTGTGGTAAAGAAAAACTGATGAAATTCCAAAATTGTTTACAAAAGTGCATACTATATTTTGTGCAGTGCTACAGGTTTTAGGGGTAGAATAAACTCCTTAATGCTAAATTATCTTACAATACTGAAGTATTGATAAGCCTCTAGAGTTTGTTACTTTTACATTATAATTAATCTTATAAATACCACTCTCATCAGATGAAATTAGCAGAGGCATGCACCTGGTGGAATCTTTTTTTCTTTTTTTAATATTTGATATATTTTGACCTGTTTCAGACCATCTTCGATGAATGGATAAATCCTTCAAACATTTATATTCCTTCAAATTTTTGTTTTTAAATCATCATTTTTAAGGATAGGTCTATGGAATTATACGAATTATAACTATTATAGGTCTCTCATTCTATAATTACTGCCTATGTTGTTCCTCAATTACTGCATCCTCTTCTTGTTTCCATAATTACTATTCATGTTCTATAATAAAAGCATCTTGTTTCCATAATTACTATTTCATATTCTATAATTACAGCACCATGTTCTATATATGTACCACCCACAGGACCAGTACATCTTCTGCTACCAAGCAATTAGTCAGTACGTGCAGTCCATGAGCAACTACTCAAACTTCCAATAGAACAACCCATCACCATGACAACACTCATGAGTATTTGTCACACAAGACGTCATCGCATCAATTGAACAGGAGGGGGTTGTGATTCTGTCAAAGTTGATTTCATTCTCATATAATTACAATGTTGTGCATTAATTTATGTAATTTATGTGATTCTTGTTTCACAGAATCAAGGGCAAAACATTACTTTATTGTAATCATAGTTTAGACCTTTGTCTTTTTCCCTACGTAAATAGCATGTATTTATATTATGATGGATGACAAATTAAACTATATACATTAATTGAGAAACAATGATTGCTAGATCCAACGCTATACATATCTAATATATATATACAGCAAATGGCTAAGGCTATCAATCAATGAACCATATTTTACTGTTATTACTAGACACCACAACTGAAAAAGTAATGGAAGAATCATTGTCATAGTAGGCACTATTGGGGTTGCTTCATCCCTTTCCGACTACCTGATGATAAGGAAGCTGGTGAGGGTACTTGAGAGGAGGTGTAGGAGGAAGAAGGGGAGACTGTGAAGTCTGGAGTTGCCTATAATTAGGGAAACACAAGAACAAGTATGTGGTACATTCACACACCCACAGTCACAGATAACTAGACTGCAGGAGCTAACAGGTGCTGCTGGATCATGTGGGTGAGTAGAGAAAAGCAGCTGCTAGCTGAAAGAGACTGGTGTTTGGAACATAGGACAGTGGACAAGAAGAGTTTATGGAAAAGGCAACCTGTGTAACCTAATAATTAGCAATACTTAGCAAATCAGTAAAACACAAAACATACACAAAATTAATAACACACCCTCCTCTTCATTCCAGGGTTCCATGAAACAAAAAAGGGAGTTTTAAAAATGTTTTTATGAAGTAAAGAATACACAGCAAATTTTTGCAGTTCTTGTGGAAATTGTTCTTAGAAGGTTTTGCATGGTCAACTTCTAACTTATCTCCCTCCCTCCCTCACCATGTCATCCTCGTTGTCTGACTCTAAGATGATGTTCTTTCGTGGTCGGCCGGGCCTGCGTTTACGCTGCACACAGAAATAACAGCAGGTGCAATTAACACATTGGAACAGTAAAGGATCATCAAATTATTTAGACAATTAACGTGTGAAGAAAATAAAACAGTAGAATTAATGACACTTCTTCAGTACCATTTCAGCACTTCATGTAAAATGCACTTACATTCATGTAAAATGCACTTACATGGGATATAGACAATCATCACATAAACACACGAGTGGCATGAACATTTGTGTCAGTGACAGTGAAACTAATATGACCAGCAAAACCTGTCTAGGTATGTCGGCCATTGCATGGCTCTGATGACCACTGATTCTTTACCACATGATATTAACACACCACATTTGTTGAAGCAACTGTCACATTTGTTGAAGCAACTGTTGCACACAGTTGTTGTTTTTATCTCCACACTTTGCACTTGCCCAAATGTCCTAGATACTGCCCAACCAGATGGCTGAACAGCATTGACCCTTGGAGAAAATAACGAGATTACACTCGTTCCAAAACTTCAGCTGCATTATGGTTGACTGATTCCTCACCACAGAGAGTAGCCATATCCCAGTTGCGCTTCAAAGGAAATAGAAAATACTAACAAGTTCTATATCTATCCATCACTTCATACCAATGTGGTCAAATACGGTCATGTCAATGATTTTGTTTCACTACCAGATAACCACTCTTTTATTTTTATACACAAGAGTATGTTTGCTATCCTAAAATATGGTAAAGGACAAAATAATAAGAACACAGATGTCTGGTCCAAAAAAATTATACTGAAATGACATTTTTGGAATGGGATTTGCACCTTTCTGCTACTCTGGTCTATGTGGTTAAATTGGTTATGTTTGTACTTTCAACTAACTTGAAGGCATCAGACCCACAACTCACCCATTTTACAAGTGATTTAAGATGCAAATTGTTTACTAGCAAGGCAATTGGAAGTGAAGAGACTACACAATGTCAATATTAGTCAACCTCACATTACTTCCATAACTCGAATAATTACTCTCAATCCACTGAAATGCAAGTAATGAAATTCCCTCATACTGCGTTTCTTTCCCTTCAACATCGCTACGTCTTGGTGGACAACAATCACATTTAATCACTGTCATAAGTAATTAGAAACTCACATCCATAATACGACCACCTACTGTAACAAAATCAATAGTTTCTGAATATTTGTAATATTGCACTGAACACACTGTCATGCCCTCCAGCTACACCCTGTGATCTCTTTGAGAGTATCTCAGAAGAGAAGAAAATAACTTCGTACCTTGGAGTTACTCTTGAGCAAAGAGATGGACCTTGGGGTGGATACAGGCGTAGAGGACACTACACAAAACAACATAACAACATGTGTATAGAGATAAGTGGAACATGTTGAATAGTTGACAAGAACAGGCACTGGATTGCTTCACACCTTCAAAGGTATGTCCAGGATCATCCAGTGATGACCCTTACCTAACATGTGAGTGTGTGTGTGCTAAGGAAAGGATCATTTGAGTCTAAGGGGGAACGATAACTAGAGTTAGGGCTACGGCTAAGTTGAGGGTGTGGGCTTTGTAATATCAATTCTTGAATCATTCAAAGGAAAACAGAAGTCTATTTCATACTCAAGATTAAATTAAAGTTCTTAAGTCAAACAGAATGGATGTACTTACCGTCAGAGTTATCCGATGCATATCCCTCCACCTCCACTACATGGGCAGACGATGACCGTGAGGATTCCACAGTCATCTGTCTCTCCTCCTCCTCGTCCTCGCTATAAACGCCTCTGAGCTCCTTAAACCCCTCCCCCTCACTCCCCAGCGCTGCTCGAGATGCCAGGAAGGCTTGCTCAAGCTCCCTGGAGTCAATGTAGATCTGGGAGGTCTCCTTGTTGTACTGACGGGCGTTGGTGCAGAGGAGTAGCATGTCATCCTCCATGTCAGCCAGGCTGCGATACTTGTGCTTTAAGATACGCTCCTGCAAGAGAACAGGGCAAACAAACACTCCAATATAACTAGGGGGGATCGCATGCATGCACGCACACACTCTCTCTCTCTTTTAGTGCCACAGTGAAGGGATAAAATACATTCTAATGATCATAACTTAATACAAACACAGAGAGAAAAAAAAGTTGCACACTTGTTCTTTTTACAGGTTGTCTGATTTCAGGTATTTAAGCTATAATACTTGACACATATTTGGTGAATAAAGTATCATTATATGTGTCATGTCCATTTGAAACTACAACCAAAGAAGTTATTGTAAGTTAACAATACTTAAAGTCACAACATGTGAGACTGGCTAAGGTCAGGGTTCACGGCCATAGTCTACGATCAAGGTATATAAGCCGTACATTGCATGCACACTACATCAACAGCATTTAGTAAATAATCTACTACGTGGGGTTGCTGGTGGAACCCATTTCTAAACCACTAAGACCACACACAAATGCACGCATACACACAAGCAAGCACACATACACAGGCACACACACACCCATCCACCCACCTTGATCTTCTTGAGATCAATGGGTTTCTTGATGATCTGGTAGTAGTTGGGCAGCTCCTTGCGAGTGGGTAGCACCATGAAGACAGCGCTGATCTGGCGGCCGCTCTCATCTCTGTAGGACACCACATCCTCCCAGAGCTGCACCAGAGAACTGGTCAGCTGAGGAGGGTTGGGAGACTGCTGCACCTTGGTCCGCTTCTTCCCCCGAGAGCTCTACACCATGGGGGAGTGAGAATAAATAAATTAATTAGGATAATAAATAAAATAACGTAATAAAAATAAAATAATTTGATAATTAATTAATCATGACTAGATAACAAATTAACAAAAAAAAATTAATAGATTTTAAAATTGTTTTAAAAAAGGTCTTGAATATATTGAGAGCTGCGGGGGGGAAAGCACACGCAGACAAAAAATATTCTCTTGTTCTTAAGATAAGAAACTGACATCTACAACTTTTATTTCTCACACTAATTAGCCTGTACACAAGCACTGGCTCGGCTAAAGAAGAGGGAGGGGTCTGGGGTGGGGTGTGGCCTGAGACTGCTGCCCTCATACCACCCCTCACTGCACGCACTGCTTGCCAACAATTGGGGCTAATACTGTCCAGGAAGCTGCGAAGAGCTATGGTCATCCCTGGATGGCTAATAGCTGTGTCAATCCATTCCCTGTACCTCACTCCAATAGGCTTGTGTAGAATGCATATCTCGTTATTTGCCTCCTTACGGTGTGTACACAATAAAAACTTTTTATGTGTAAGTATCAATTTGTTCTGAACACGGGCCGGCTAGAATTGACGCACATGCGCACAAGTACGCACTCACTCCTTCCCTTCCTCACTCACTCCCTCCCTTCCTCCCTCCCCTCTCTCACACACACACTCACACTATGCATTACTTTGGGTGGAATGACGACGTCATCATCCTTATCGTGCTTGCGTTTCTTCCTCTTCTTCTTCTGCTCCTCCACCTCCTCCAAAGTTCCATCCTCCACTGCACGTACCCACTGCTTGTCTGTCAAGGTCTCTGAGTAATCCACTGTCTTACGACTGCGGGAACCACGCCCAAATAAACGCTCCTCCTGCTCCTCAAAAGCCAAGCGGTCAATCTGCACACACACACACACGAGCACACACGCAAGAGCACACGCGCAAGAGCACACGCACAAGAGCACACGCGCAAGAGCACACGCGCAAGAGCACACGCGCAAGAGCACACGCACAAGAGCACACGCACAAGAGCACACGCACAAGAGCACACGCACAAGAGCACACGCACAAGAGCACACGCACAAGAGCACACACAATGCATAACCAGCTGGAATTTATATAAAGGAAAGATACGATTTTTTTTTTTTAATTTCAAAGGTCTGTGGATTTTTTTGGTTTATTTAAAATAAAATTACATCCAATAACTTTGACCATGTGACTCAACCTAAAAGTTGAGATATTTTTATTAGGTGTAGTATATGGGAGTGGCCAAGGAGGGGCCTACAGTGCACATGTCATAAGTGCATGTATAATTGTTTTGGAGGTGTCATCAATTGCACAGTCGCTATAAACACTTAGTTCATGCCTTGAGGCTAGTAGGAAGGAAAATGAGACACCCAGGAGGAAGAAAATTCATGCGATAAAGAGTAATAATTTCATCGGAGATACATTCAGAAGACAATGGAATATACACAGTTAATATTCCAATTTTTATTTCATTCCTAAATTATTAATTCCCATTCTATACATGTAATCTGTTACACTTCAAAAGAGTGACTTGTTAGTTGCATAAATTGTCTCTGATCTATGCTCAGTGGGGTGGGATGTGGCAATACTGAAGCTGGCTAAATCACATGCGTATCACAAGATGAGACACACCCACCTCTTCTTCATCTCTGATCAACCATGATGGCAACTCCTCGTCAACAATGAGACGAGGTTTTCCACGGACACTTGGGTCCATCGCATCACGAGTTGCTCGCTCGTTATCAATACGCTGGAGTAAACAACAGCCAACCACAAAATAAAAGAACGAACAAACAAATTAACCAAGTCAACAACTCACAGCGAAGAGAGTGAGTTCATCCTCGTTCCTGGCGATCATGTCGTTGAGAGTCTCATTGTCCACCACCTCATTCTCTTCCTCCTCCTCCACCGCTTCTTCTTCCAGAATAGCCTCCAGGAAAGCCTTGCGCTCAATGCCTGTTGACTTCTGATCAAACATGCCCGCCTGGATCACCTGCACATCACATGTAAGGAGTAATATATCACATGACACGAACAAGAAATGCAGAGCCAGCCAGTTCAATGCTGATCACAAGAGGCAACCGTTTTTCAACAGTCGAGGGTAGTGTGCAACATGTGGCAGATTTCAGGGCTACATTCCTTTCAACACACACCAGCAACCTTTAAACATGTTCGGCGCTAGGAGGTGACATTATGAATGATCTACGCTCCATTAAACTCAACTGAATAATTAGCCAAGAACTTAACCAGACCTATTGTCAGTGACAAATACAATAACTATTAAGATTTCTATTCTGGATTATCAAATGAAATCTACGGTGGAGTTTCATGGGGTGGGATATATTTGTACCTTTTCGTCGACGTTGAGCTTGTACCTGGCAGCGGCCAGAATCTTCTCCTCAACACTGTTGACGGTGCACAGTCTCAAGACACGGACTTCGTTCTTCTGTCCTATACGATGGGCCCTGTCCTGAGCTTGGATGTCCTGTACACCATGGCAGCATCAACAACAATAATGATGAAGATATGTCGTCTAGAGCTACACAAAATACTTTAGTCCAGTATGACCAAATAATTAAATATTTCACTTATAAATTCTGCCGAATGCACGAGATACATAAGCTGCTGTTTAGGATGTTCCAAGATTATGGGTGTAGCCAAGAACTTAACCAGACCTATCGTCAGTGATAAATACAGTAATTATAAAGAGTTTTATTCTGGATTATCAAACAAAATCCAGAGTGGAGTTTATGGTGTGGGATCTTTTCGTCAAAAGTTTGTGTCATGATACTAGTATGCACTTGAACCCACAGGGAATGCATTCACTGGACCAGTGGGGATGAGAGAGAGGGTACCAGCAGTGACAAACACTCACCTACACATGCATGTACACATGATTAGCAGCTGCATTTTAAAAATTAAAAAAAAAAATTCTATCTAATTAGCTGAAATATTTACTGAACTTCTTTTGTAGGTAAACAAATGGACAAGTAATCACAATAATTATATATTGTGTGGAATTTAATAAACTAGCCAGCAGCTGAGAAAACAGGCAGCCATCAGACTATTTTATAAGGTAAGGTGTGGTTATCCATGTCATGGCTGACGGCTCTTCAGTATATATTTTTTCTGTATTTAGAGAAACACCACAAAAATTATTCTAATTTGATATGACACTTAATTATAACAAAAATATATCCAATTTGTAACATGGTGTTCATAATTACACTACAAGGGTCTATGAGAAGATATATTGAAAAATTAATCCAGGTTCCTCTTAGCATAATAATTACAGACAAATATAATTCTAGCTATAAAGAAATCGATGCTTATAAATCGAGTGGCGCTTTAGAAACAGAAAATACAGTAGATAACAAGAAATGTTTGAATGTTTCTTTAATAATATCTTTTAAAAAAATCAACAAGCCCTATCCTGTACGGCGCTCACCTGGTGGGGATTCCAGTCGGAGTCAAAGATGATGACAGTGTCGGCACTCTGCAAATTGAGACCCAGCCCACCTGCCCGGGTACTGAGCAGGAAGATGAAGTACTGGGAGTCCTCGCTGTTGAAGAGCCTCAGCATGTCCCCACGGTCGTCAGACTTTGTGGCTCCGTCCAGTCGCAGGTACGTGTAGCCTGAGGGAGGAAACAGAGCAACAAAAAACAACAGATATCCTCTTAACACAATTAAGTTGTTCGTTGTTTCTCCACCTTGCTGTATTCAATCCTGTACTTTAAACTACGACCTCAGACTGTGATTCCTTCCACTCCCTAATTTATTCTATTTTTTCGGCATTATATTTGCATTTTCTATTCAATTGTCAATGTCTCATATTTGCTGCCTCCAAAATGAAGAATATAGTTCTACCTGACAGCTTATACCTCAGTCACCACTTCCCATAAGCCACACCCCACCCCACTATTTGCCCCCCCCCCCCCCCTCCCTCCCTCGCCTCCTCATCATCTCACCACTCCACTGGAGAAAATCCTCAAGGATAGTCATGAGTGACGTCATCTGGCAGAAGATAAGACAGCGATGGTTACTGCGCTTGAACTTTAGCAACATGCGGTCCAACATTTCAAACTTCCCAGAGGAACGATACAATACTGGACTACATGTAAAAAAAACAAACAAACAACAAATAAACAACAGCAAGAAAAAATTATGTAAAAAAAAAACAGAATAACTCCATTTATGTAGCACAAGTTTCCTTATGGATATTTACACTATACAATACTAATACAAAAACTAGTTGCTTTTCTGTAGCCTGGTTGACAACCACATTAAAAGCCACACCCACTTTACCTTGCCTAACCACACCCACCGTGCTGTTGACCTACCCTGTGGCGTAGGTCCCCAGACCTGCATGCTCGCAGAATGTTTCCTCTATATTAGGAAACATGAATGGATGGTTGCAGATCTTACGGAGCTGGACAATGGTATTCATCATTGAGCGTGCTCCACCACGACCCTGGGGGGGGGAAGAGAGAGGGAGGGAAAGGGAGAGAGGGAGGGAAAGGGAGAGAGGGAGGCAAGGGGAGAGAGGGAGGCAAGGGGAGAGAGGGGGAGGGAAGGGGAGAGAGGGAGGCAAGGGGAGAGAGGGGGAGGGAAGGGGAGAGAGGGAGGGAAGGGGAGAGAGGGAGGGAAGGGGAGAGAGGGAGGCAAGGGGAGAGAGGGAGGGAAGGGGAGAGAGGGAGGGAAGGGGAGAGAGGGAGGGAAGGGGAGAGAGGGAGGGAAGGGGAGAGAGGGAGGGAAGGGGAGAGAGGGAGGGAAGGGGAGAGAGGGAGGGAAGGGGAGAGAGGGAGGGAAGGGGAGAGAGAGGGAGGGAAGGGGAGAGGGAGGGAGGGAAGGGGAGAGGGAGGGAGGGAAGGGGAGAGAGAGGGAGGGAAGGGGAGAGAGGGAGGGAAGGGGAGAGAGGGAGGGAAGGGGAGAGAGGGAGGCAAGGGGAGAGAGGGAGGGAAGGGGAGAGAGGGAGGGAAGGGGAGAGAGGGAGGGAAGGGGAGAGAGGGAGGGAAGGGGAGAGAGGGAGGCAAGGGGAGAGAGAGGGAGGCAAGGGGAGAGAGGGAGGCAAGGGGAGAGAGGGAGGCAAGGGGAGAGAGAGGGAGGCAAGGGGAGAGAGGGGGAGGGAAGGGGAGAGAAAGGGAATGGGAGAAAGATGGGGAGAAGGGGGAAGGGGAGAGAGAGGGAGGGGAGAGGGGAGGCGGGAGAAAGAGGGAGGAAAAGAGAGGAAGGAAAAGAGAGAGAGAGGGATAGAGAAAGAGAGGGAAGAAGGGACGAGGTAAACGAGTCACATGATCACTGTATCATGACAGTCAGAGACAGGCCATGGAGGGCAACAGTGATGGAGGAATGACAGAAGAGCATCAGATAGAGTAGGCAAATTCCAGCCAAAAATAGCAAAAGGTAGGAAGAATAACTGATGATATATTTGATAATTGGCAATATACAGCAACAATATAATTAAAGCACAACTTAAAATATTTTAATGATGTGTGTGATATACGTTGACCAATAGAATACAATTACTTAATCTTTGGTTATATAAACTATATTTGGGCACACATCCAGCTGCAGATTATTATTAACTGAAGGTAATTCATCAACTGAACAGAGAAATGTTTGATTTTCAATAACTACATGATATTTAAGTTCATGAGTGAAATCTCCTTGGGAGGATGGTAAGTGCATAAACATGATGTCCCCATGGAGCACTACATTCCTATGCTACGCTACACATAGTCACATGACCAAAACCACTCCCACATGTGCCCCTACCTTCCTGTCCTTTTCGGAGCCGTCGGTGAGGAGGATTCCCTTCTGCTGCATGTGCTTGTACATGCTCTTCTGCAGTGCAGACATGTCACACTTGAGGACATACTCCACCTTGTCGGGAAGCTGAGACTCCACCTCTTTCTTGAGCCGTCGCAGCAAGAAGGGGCGGAGCACCTTGTGAAGACGGCGGATTATGAGGATACTCTCTTCTTCGTTCAACTCCATCTATACATATACCACACCAGCACGTGAAGACACACAAACACACGCACACACAGTGGGGAGGAGTCACTGGCATACCATTAAATCACCAGTACCCCACCCATATTCTAAATATAGCTCCTAAATACCACGAAATGTGGTTCTGGACAAAGGCTTGGGAATAAGAATTGAAAATATGGGTTGGAATAGAATTCAGATTAGGAGTTGCCAATGGCATCAGAACTAGGCTGGGACTAAGGCTGTAGCCAAGGATATGACAGAGGACACCATAGGTCATGCACACACCTCCAGAGGACATTGGTAAAGGATAGTCATGTCATTTAAGTATCAAGTGTCCCCATCTCCTCTTCCATCCTTCATTCCTCATCGTATGCCGTCCATTTCCCAAATCCCCCCCCCCCCCCCCATCCTCCCTCCCTCCCTCACTCACTCTCTCCCCCGTCAGTAGGAAAGGAGCATTGAACCACTGGTCAAACGTGTTGCAGCTCTCAAAGATGGACGGCAGCAGGAAGTTGAGCAACGCCCACAACTCCGGCAGCTTGTTCTGGAGGGGGGTCCCAGTGAGGAGCAGTCGGTATGGAGCGATATAGTACTGGTTGAGAATCTGCGTCAGCTTGCAGTGGTGATTCTTCATGCGGTGACCTTCGTCTATAATCATATACTTCCAGCGTACCTGTGCGGGCAAAGAGGGTGTGGCACATCATGTGATATTTTATAGTTGCATGAGTATTATATTTAATTATTTGATAATGCCGTATTAAGTTGACTGGCTGAAGGAATACATGACTATTGTATACCCTATGCTAATTGGAGCGAGGGCTTGTGACAGTCACCTGATAACGTGCTCCAAATAATGCAATTGTATGTAGTGTGCAACACTGAGCAAAGATCATGTGATGCAGCACAAATATCAAGTATTGATCTTGTGACATGATCATATGATCATGTAATGGAAATGGGCTACGAACTAATAATCATGTCATCTGTAACATAAACTAATATGATCTGTGTAACACAATCAAATATGATCTGTGTAACAGAATCTAACACGATCTTCATAGCATAATCCTACATGATCTGTGTAACAATCTCACATGATCTGTGTAACATAATCTAACATGATCGTAACATAGCATAACATGATCTGTGTAATGTGACCAGCCCAAGTGGTTGGTGTGATATCAGCAGTCAACTCACCTTAGCAAGGGTGGCTTTATCCTTGATGACATACTCGTATGTGGTAAGGAGCACATTGAATCGACCTTGCCGTATCTGATTGGACAAGCTTCGCCTCACAGGAGGAGATCCCTGGTAATCAAAGGAATAGTGTGCGTCACCATGGCTACACAGAGGGTTCTTACGGTCCTTACCTTGTAGGGTATCTTGACAACAGTTGGGGCCCATCGATCAAACTCCATTGTCCAATTGGATAGAGTTCTGAGTAGATAAAGAAAGGGAAAGAAAAGCCAGTTGGGGTGGAAAGTTTACCTGGAATATTACTATTAATTTGTTAGATTACTAAATGTCCTTATATGAGACCATGTGTATTGAATGGCACTATTAAACTTAGGGGTCTATCAAACACGCGCCAATTAGAGCTGTGCAGATTTCTATTAATTCAAACGTATAGAAAAAATTTAACTTTTGATCAAAAAATAGGAAAATCATCTGGGCATGCACATGCTTTGTCAGTTTGTGGAGCATCAAGGAAATACACACTAAACCTTCCTGTCTCATAAAATGGCTGAAGGTTTAGAATGCTCTGTGCTAACTGTCCCTCCATTCATCTTGGCCCCTCCAAAGTCTGATGGTAGTGGAGAGGAAGTTGAAGCAACTGTCTTCACCAAATAGTGTGACCACGAGTCTTATGCCTGAGAGACAAGCTAGCCAAGTTAGGTTGTAATCAGGACAGCTTGTGAGTGAGTAAGAGAGACCTATATAAGGATAGTCTCCCTGTGTACAAGATTGGATCACAAGTCGACTATTGAGACACTGAGAGTTGTTGGTCAACATGTTGTTGCTGCTTACAGATGTTGTTGTTGTTGATTAATATACCATTATTACATTCCCAGTTCCTCTGGTTGTCTGCAACATCATCAAACACGCTCAAATGATCAGTGGATTACTAATTTTTAAAAACAAAAAAAGTGGACAATATTGGTCTTAAATCACCAATTATCATCTGGTTTGCTTGTTGTGCATGAATTTTTCTTTTCCTTTTGTTCCATCTTTCAAAAAACAACATGTTTTCTGGTTGCTCAAGTCTCAGTGACATAATAGGTAGAACCATTGTGTCATATTTTCTACTCCTTGCTTCTTAAAATAATTATATTTCTAGTTATTTGTTAGTTAACTAAAACTATAATAATGTCGGGAAATGTATTCAGCCATCACCAAAAATAGAGCTGCAAGTTTCTGACTTCATTGCAAATTTTGCAGTTAAGAGAGTGTATACTAAGGCAAGTCCACAGATTGACATTGCTGGTTCACAGAATGATGCTTAGCTTAGCATTTGTCAGCCCAACAGCCCATTGTGATGCATTCTCACTCTGTGGAACAGGAATGGGATAAAGCGATGGTACGGTGGCTAGCATGTTGGAGCAGAAACAAATGCGTATTCCAACATGCAACGTCATAACGTCATCGTAAAAATTAAAAATAATGGATGAAGAAGAGCTGATAGAATAAGAGTTCCCCTGTTTGTGGCAGGCTTCTGCCTAAAGACATAGAGAGAGATGTACAGGCTAAGGTACAGTAGCAGTGTTTTTTCTTTCTCTCTCTCTCTCCACATGTGAGGGTTAGGTTCAAAATAGTTCTGGCCACAACCTTATTATATTTTTGTGTGAACTACGCCAAGTTTGTGTCCAATAGTGATACAACACAGTGTGGGTGGGTGGGACATCAAACTGAGTGGTGACGTGCCATATCAATCTGTGAACCAGCCTTTAGAAGAATTGGCCATTTGAGAGGTGGCAATTTGGGGAAGCTGTGTAATTGAGGTAGGTGTCTATTTGAAGTAGTGGCCATTTGGGAAAGGTGGGCATTCAATGGAGCTGATGGCGTATGATGTCGCAGCGCCTTCACTGCTCGCTAACATGTGAATTGGAAATTAATGACAGCTCAACCTTCGATCAGCATCAAATATGTCTAGCCCTTTTGAATACAAAACACTCTAAGAACTGTGCTCCCAGGAAGTTCAACTCATAGTTTGTTTTTTTTATAGAACTTCTAGAAGAGCATGAGGTTACAGTATACAAATTATATCACATGATCTTGAAGCATTACATATCCCAGTCCACTAATAAGTCGTGTGATCATTTATCCAACTGGACCACACACACAAAACCCAGCTATTCAGATCATGTGATCAGTGACCTCATATCAAACACTGCTTAACTAAACATAGGTCATGTGACCACATCACATGCAGATCATGACTCACACTGAACCATAGACTTACGATAGAGGAACGATGATGAGGAAAGGTCCATTGTTGCCTTTCTTCTCCATCAGATAAGCAACAAGAGCAATAGTCTGAATAGTCTTCCCTTCAGGACAAAAAGAAAGAAAGGAAAAAAGGGGAAAAGTTGGAAACTTTAATGTGAGAAATGATGATACTATATATATTCTTCTAAACAGATTATCTTACCCAAGCCCATTTCATCAGCAAGGATACCGTTAAGATGGTTGTTGTAAAGAGAGACGAGCCATTCAAGACCCTTTACCTAATATAAAAACAAACCAGGCATATATATATATATATATATCAACTTATAAATAGAAGCTCTGTATGTGTGTATATATGTGAGTTGTTTTCACTGTCAAACCGCTGGACCAATCAGGCTGAAATTTGTTATGTGGTCTCCAAGTTCCTGGGTGGAACAAGATTTAGCTGAACCCCCCAAAGTAAACATATAGCCACACCGAAAATATACTTGGTCCACTTGGCCATACCTCTTCCTGTGGGTGTGTGTCTATAACACCAAAATGGTACCTAATAGAAACCCACAGACCTGACATCTAAAACTTGGCAATAACACATATCATGACTCTGAGAGAGACATGGCTTGGGTCCTACTTGGCCAGCCATACGTAATCCTCTGGGAGTGTCAGGCTCAAATTACCAAAAATGGAACTAAGCCAAACTCTTGGATATGGGCTGGGACATATTTGGGCACACCTTAATGTGGGCATATTCTTATATCCCTGGCAATGCCAGGTATGCCTGCTGGACTTTATATATATATATATATATATATATATATATATATATATATATATATATATATATATATATAAGAGAGAAAATAAATTATGTTGCCTCCTGTTGACCTTTCAATGCACTCCAGAGAATAGACACTAGAGAACTTCTATTAATGCACACCTGGGAGATACTTTACCTTAACATATTTTTATCCTAGTCCAAATAGAACAGGCATAAAAGTGCCGGGGATCTGATGGGGAAGGTGTGGTCCAATCACACTGAATATTTTGCCCCTGGGGTAAGGGGGGAGTAGCATATGACCACTCAGGACATCATGTCATTGCATGCCAGACCAACAAGTGTAAGTTGAGATATCAGTTAGTGCAGCGTATATTAATATCTCAAGTTAGAATCCAACATGCCTCTTCATTTGCTGCAGCCTACAGATTGTTATGGAAAGGGACCACAAATATGACCTAATCAACTTAATTGGATATTACAAGAAACATACTATTTAGTGTCAGACTTTCAACGAACAGCGCATAAAACTAACCACAAAAAGGTGTAAATAAAAAAAGGCGGTCATGAATGGTTAGCATATTAATCAAAAGAAGGCCATAAAATATTCAGGTGCTCGGCCTTAGGACAGGACGCTCACCACTCCCTCCAGACACACTGCCACAGATCACATGTACCCTGTAATTGACCCCACAAAGCCACACCCACCTGGTACTCCTTCAGGTTACCAAATGCAATGATTGACGGCTGCTCAGTGACCACTTCCTTCAGTGTGTGAGCAATGGAGTAGTAGGTGGTGTCCGAGCCTTTGCGACTGTCATACTCATCGTCCACAGCCCCGGACCTGGCGACGGTGTCCTTAGTGACAGCATCAGACTCCTCCTCCTCCTTTTTAGCCCCCTCCTCCTCAATAACATCATCCTCGACCTTGAGGAGAGAATAGAGGGAAGACAGAGAGGGCAAAGGGAAGGGTGGGAAGAGAAGAGGGGTGGGGAGAGAGAGAGAGAAGAAAATGAAGGTATGAGATTGTGGAAGGAGAGAAGGGAAAGGAGACGAGAGGGAGGGGAGGAGAGGGAGGGAAGGAGAGGGAGGGAAGGAGAGGGAGGGAAGGAGAGGGAGGGAAGGAGAGGGAGGGAAGGAGAGGGAGGAAAGGAGAGGGAGGGAAGGAGAGGGAGGGAAGGAGAGGGAGGGAAGGAGAGGGAGGGGAGGAGAGGAAAGGAGAGGGAGGGAAGGAGAGGGAGGGGAGGAGAGGGAGGGGAGGAGAGGGAGGGGAGGAGAGGGAGGGGAGGAGAGGGAGGGAGGGAAGGAGAGGGATGGAAGGAGAGGGAGGGAAGGAGAGGGAGGGAGGGAGGGAAGGAGAGGGAGGGAGGGAAGGAGAGGGAGGGAGGGAAGGAGAGGGAGGGAGGGAAGGAGAGGGAGGGAGGGAAGGAGAGGGAGGGAGGGAAGGAGAGGGAGGGAGGGAAGGAGAGGGAGGGAAGGAGAGGGAGGGAGGGAAGGGAGGGAAAGAGAGGGAGGGAAGGAGAGGGAGGGAAGGAGAGGGAGGGAAGGAGAGGGAGGGGAGGAGAGGGAGGGAAGGAGAGGGAGGGGAGGGGAGGAGAGGGAGGGGAGGAGAGGGAGGGGAGGAGAGGGAGGGGAGGAGAGGGAGGGAAGGAGAGGGAGGGAGGGAGAGAAGGAGAGGGAGGGAAGGAGAGGGAGGGGAGGAGAGGGAGGGAAGGAGAGGGAGGGAAGGGGAGGGAGGGAAGGGGAGGGAGAGAAGGAGAGGGAGGGAGGGAAGAGGAGGGAGGGAGGGAAGGAGAGGGAGGGAAGGAGAGGGAGGGAAGGAGAGGGAGGGAAGGAGAGGGAGGGAAGGAGAGGAAGGGGAGGAGAGGGAGGGGAGGAGAGGGAAGGAGAGGGAGGGAGGGGAGGAGAGGGAGGGGAGGAGAGGGAGGGAAGGAGAGGGAGGGAAGGAGAGGGAGGGAAGGAGAGGGAGGGAAGGAGAGGGAGGGAAGGAGAGGGAGGGAAGGAGAGGGAGGGGAGGAGAGGGAGGGGAGGAGAGGGAGGGAGGGAAGGAGAGGGATGGAAGGAGAGGGATGGAAGGAGAGGGAGGGAAGGAGAGGGAGGGAGGGAAGGAGAGGGAGGGAGGGAAGGAGAGGGAGGGAGGGAAGGAGAGGGAGGGAGGGAAGGAGAGGGAGGGAGGGAAGGAGAGGGAGGGAAGGAGAGGGAGGGAGGGAAGGGAGGGAAAGAGAGGGAGGGAAGGAGAGAGAGGGAGGGAAGGAGAGAGAGGGAGGGAAGGAGAGGGAGGGAAAGAGAGGAAGGAAAGGAGAGGGAGGGAGGGAGGGAAGGAGAGGGAGGGAAGGAGAGGGAGGGAAAGAGAGGGAGGGAAAGAGAGGGAGGGAAGGAGAGGAAGGAAAGGAGAGGGAGGGAATATATAACTAGAGAGAGGTATACATGGGATGCCTGAAAAAGTAATTCATGCGATGGAAAAGAATTCTTGCTCATATATTTTGCAAGTTGATAATAAACATTATCTAGCACCATATTAGTACATACTCACCTCCGACTCTTGTGACAAGTTCACTGACCCCTTCCTCTTTTGGACCACTTCATACCTGCACAGAGACACACAGGGCTTGTAACACACACACACACACACACACACACACACACACACACACACACACACACACACACACACACACACACACACACACACACACACACACACACACACACACACACACACACACACACACACACACATCTATATATGGAAAGGGTCATCATCATCATTTATCTGGCTCCAATCACTTGAGCAGAGCTACAATGACAGAGCTTTAGAGAGTGAAACACAAGGAAACGGCTGACAATGCTGCCAGGGAGTGACAAACACCAGTGCATGCACACAGAGAAGTGCACAGACGCACACACCCATCCCCACACACTCACCCAGGGTGTTCCTCTAGCCACTTCTCCAGCTCATTCTTGAGTGGGGCGTCTGCTCCAGTGAGCTTCTTCCCTGTGCTTGTCTCCATCACCACCACACGATCATTGGAGCTCTCCTCCTCTTCCTCCACCACCGCTTCTTCCTCCTCCTCCTGACAACACACACAAGAGGAAAAAAAAAAAAAAAAAAAAAAAAACTCACTCCCTAACCAACCTCGACCAACCTCGACCTCCCTCCCTCCCTCCAGTCAATAGCTCTCCGTGAACACAAGTACATTATCCTCGACCCAATGTGCCCCTGCCTTGTCTGATGCTACAGCCTCCGCACATGCCCATGACTGGGTTCCAGTCCCTCGGTCAGATACCCACCAATACTCCTGACCTTGATGAATCTCCCCCCCCCCTCCCCCCCCCCATGGAGTCACTAGCCATGCCAGACCACTCACTACAGTACCCTCCTCCACTCAACAAGGCAAGCCCATTCCCTCTGGGGCCACCAACCTTGAATGACAGCACTCCATCCCATCAAGTATTACACTGTGCTTATTAACTGTTAATTACCTTTCAAAAAGCACATACCTTTCCACCATTACCCCCTTCTGTATGTGGAAGCCTCCTACACTGGTAGTGCACGACAACTCTGGGAATGTTACCTACCCTGATTGAGGCTGTTAGAGTAAGAATCCTACACACAGTGCAGGTACGTCCCTATCGCATCTCCCGCTCCTTCCCTCCCGTTCCTGCTTCCTCTCTCTCTCTCCTCCCCCCCCCCTCCTCCCACTCATCCCTCCTCCCACTCATCACTCCTCCCACTCATCACTCCTCCCACTCATCACTCCTCCCACTCATCACTCCTCCCACTCATCACTCCTCCCACTCATCGCTCCTCCCACTCATCACTCCTCCCACTCATCACTCCTCTCACCCCAGTCTTGCTCTTCCTGGTACTCTTTCGTCTCTTCTTCATCTGCTTCAACTTCTCCTTGTGCTGCTTGACCATGTCCGTCAGGTTGGCAATGTACTCGTCCGTCTGCTCCAGCAGGTACGCCAGACGCTTGTCCTTCTGCTGGTCGATCAGCTGTCGATAACCTTCCTCATCCTCCGCCTGTGAGTGGGTGCACAGGAGGAAAATGATGGCAGAGGAAGTGGACAGAATATAAATGGAACGTCCATCTGGACTAATGGATAGAATAAGCTCACTCCCGCCATCAACAAAGTATATCACATCTCATTCCTCAGTCTTTGTCTTCCCCCTCCCCATGTCTTTACTCTCTCCTTTACTTCCTCCTCTGTCTCCTCCTTCCACCCCCCACTGCCCTTTCCTCCCACCATCTCTTACCAAGAACTAAACTCCATCACTAATGCTCTCCTGTCCTCCTCTCTTCATGAATATCTTGCTTGGTGTTATTCAAACCTCTTACCTGGTCCATCCACTCGCCACACTTCTGTGGGTTGATGACGGGTCAACAACTGACTAACACACCTTGTACAGGACTTTCTGATGCTTACTCGGCGGAGATGTCCTGATTGGAAACATTTTCTCCCCAGAAATCCTCCAGAAGAAAGAAAAGCCTACTGTCCTCCCATTTCTCCCTCCATTTCCTCCTCTCCCTCCCTTCCTTCCTCTCCCTCCCTTCCCTCCCTGACATTTTACCCATTTCCTATCTCCATTTCCTATTTCATCCATTTATGAGTATTCGTTTCCCCTTTCCCCACCCAGTTCTCCCACCTAAAGCATCCCCTCTACTTCCCCCATCTTCTCCCTTTCCCTGTCTGTCTTCTTCCCTCCTCCACCAAACCCACCCAATGTTCAGCCCTGTCCACCTCCTCCCCCTCGCCCGACATACCCCAAAGAAGCCCTAACCCTCCATGACACACCCCCATGACACACCCCCATGATACACACCCCATGACACACCCTCCCTCACCATAAGCCTGCGTATCCTCTCCTTCTCCAGCAGTTCCTGTTTCTTCCTCTGCTCCCTCTCCACGGTGGCATGGTGGCTGAGGATGGCCTTGCTCAGTCGGGACATCTTGCTGAGGTTGTTGCGGTGAAACTCCTTGAAGTCTCGCACATGCTGAAGAATACTGTTCAAGTACTCCTGAAGTATAATATAGTGAGAGTGGGGTGAGGGGTGAGTAGGTGGGGTGGGGTGGGGTGGGGTGGGAAGGAAAAATATACAACCAAAACCACATGCAGAAATGTCCAAAGAAAGAACAGATAACTTGGAAGGTCAAACATCAGATGTCAACTACAGGCCCTCTGGCCCAGAATTCTATCTGGGGATCAACTAAAAAGACATTTCCCTAGCTATGAGGGACATCTCCCTGGCTGTGAGGGGACATCCATGACTGGATACTCCGAGGAATCTTTGGACATTCATTCTTTTTTTTCTTTCTGGTCTTTTCTGTTTTTACAGATTGAGGATTACAAAAAAAAAATCATCCCTTCCTTTAAGGTAACACTTATTATGGTCACGATGTCTAAAGTAAATTGCTCAAGTGTGCATTATTGCTAGGAAGTATTGTCACCATTAGTAACACAAACTCAGCTGGAATTCTCCGATTCTAATCGTACAAGTTAGGTGGCAGAAATTATTTTACAGTTTTGTTGGAGGGTGGGACCAAAGTTCAAAGACAGGAATCCTTCCAGTTATGCATGTTAACGAGATGTTTCACCAGTTAAGTGTAAAATACAGATTATTTCCCTCTTATATATTACCAGCTGCTGGAGATCAAAGTGCATCAGTAGCAAAAGATGTACAAATGCAAGCTTCAGTGGATGCTGACATTAATCAGGTGATCCTCTGAACTTGCAGATATAGAGTGAAAGTGAAACATAACCCCAAAAAAAACAAAAACAAACATTTATCTTACTATAATTCACAATCTGTCTGTATGTAAGTGTATTCACTACCTACTCCAGAACCACTGGACTGATAGTGCTCTAATTTTCAGGGGGGAGTGTTCACCACACACACCCCCCCCCCCCCCAACACTAGCGTAGTGCTGACCACTCTACATCAGCTTCGTGGGCTGACTAATTGGCTGAGCATATTAACTGGTTTTCCTCCACTACTATAGAAATGGGGTATTATATTTTCTGGTGTGCTCCACTGTTCTGTCTCTTTCTCTCCGAAATATCATCGAACAAAGGGAAGATAGAGAGCGGGGAGAGAGCTGATAGTTGCTAAACCCCTATAGTGAACATCAGCAATAAAACCACAGGAATGTTTAATAAATCTGAGCTGCTTGAAACCTACCCTTCTGAAAGTTTCAGGTGGAACCAGGTGAATGAAACCGGGTGTGGTGTGGACACATGGAACCCGTTCCAGACACAGGTGAAACAGGTTTTATTGTGCAGTGTGGACAGGGATTAAATGAGATCAGCAAAACTGTGCACAAACCCTTTCCATTTCTTCTTCTCTTTTCTTTCAAACGCCAAGCATTGTGCCATGGGCCAGTGTCCATAGTCAAGGCATTTTGCCAGTAAAAGTTAATGAACCAGATGCAAACAGAGACACTTTCAGTAAAGGATAAATAAATAATTAAAAAAAGGTAAAATACTCCTCCAATAATCATTATGCATCATACACACTTCCTCTTAGATAAGAGGGAAAGGTTACTACATCAATGGGAATTATTTGCATAGGAAACAGCACGCTGTGATGGCTTCTATAAAACGGTGTTCACTTCCTTGCTAGTTCAAATGAACACTGACCATGTGTTGCCTGCAACAAACAGTCTCCACACAAACATAACCACCACCAGGCTGCCGTCCCACTCCCTCACACTGACCTGATGTTTCTGGCGCTTCCTCCTCTCCTGCTCTACCTTCTGCTGTTTCTCCAATTTCTCCGTGATACGGGCCTCTCTCACAGACTGCTTCTTGGGCCGCTTGTACGCCCTGAGATTCAGAGCTGTCTCCAGTGTGGTAGAGCGTCTGGAACAGTAGAGGACTTCTGCTCGAAGCTTCTTTTGTAACTTGAGCAAGCGGAGGGCACGGAGCTCAATCATGGCCTTGCGCCGACATGAGTCGGACATGACATTGGTAAGGCCTTCCAACTCGTTGATGCGGTGGGCAATGCGTGATTCCACCCTAGACAAGATGGAGGCCAGAGGTTATGAAAACATGGCAGATACTTAACACATAACAAGCACATCAAGTGTATTAAACTAAATCATCATTATACTCTGCACACACTGAATGATTCAGGTGTTTGTCAAGACCAGGCATTCAAACATTTCTTAAACTAGATCACAACTTTATTTCAACCATATTCTCACCTCATTCGAGTAAAAGCAAAAGCTAATCTAATGAAATTTGAACACCAGCAACACCTGGGCACTTACTAGAACTATAGTAACATTGAAAGAGGTGAGCAAATAATAAATAGACCGTTGCTATGGTAACAATGAACCGACTCTAGTATTCACATAGACAGCAAGTAGAAGGAAGGAGGGGGAAGTAGGCCCCGAGGTTGGGATGAGTTACTTAGTTATGACATTGATGGAATTACAAATATAGCATACCAGAAGAAAGTGCCCGGCCAAAACTTCTCCATTAGTCTACTTGGACATGTTCACACTACGTCAAAATTTGATTCAAATTAACTCACATTATATCTGAATTCACAGAAAATAAAAACTAAAAAAAAAAAAAAAAAAATTTTAAAGTGAAAAAATTTTTTTTGTTATCTCCTCTTGCTGACCAGCTGTCTGGAGCATCATAGATAACCTAACAAGACAGATTTATAGAGTCTAAATAGAAACATTATCCATAATCTCTATAAAATAATAATTAAAGTATGAACAATTTTAGCTACCTTGTAATAAGGCCTGCAAGAAAGATCAGTTTTAGCCCCTAAGCATCTAACAATTATAATTTAGTGTTTTAAAGTGTCATTTCCCTGGATTTTCTGTTTTGTTTTAATCTGGAGGATTTGTTATAACAATGTGGGAGGTGAATTATAAAAAGGAAAATAAACACCAGCAGCCTCTAAGTGCCAACAAATTAAGGCTGGAAATAAGAAAAATCATTTAAAATTTTAAAATTCCAAATAATTAGATAAATTCTGTTGGACTACAAAATAAAAAAATGGTATAGTCAAACAAGTTTCAAAAAAAGCCAGAATTTTGGAATATCGCTATAAAATGGCCAAATTAGCAAAAGTTATTTTCTCTGGTGCTATCACTTCCAGAGAAGAAAAAAGTCACAAATATATCAGTCCTATTGACACACACCACCACCTTTACTAAATTAAAACCGGTAATCATTACTATTTTTTACTTGGTGCTGCCAAGTTCAAAGAGGAGATGACAAATTGATTCAACTTTTATTTAAAATTTGGATGCCAAAAAGTAGCCAAATTAATTGGGCTTCCTGGTTGGAATATTTGGATGCCAATTTTTCCTCCAAGAAGCCAGTATGAGCCAAATTAATTTGGCTTCCTTGGTTTGATATCTTGAGCTAAACAGTTTCCAAGAAGCCAGATTTCTAGAATTTGGCTCCCTGGAGAAGGCAATCCTGGAAACTGGAGTTTAACAGCTACAGTTCTCCAGCTAGCTATGTAGCTAGTTTAGCTTTCTCATTAGTTAACCATTGATAATTTCATTTATTATAAACATTATCTGAAGAAGTGAATAGCCTGTCATTTCACAATAGAATACTGCTTCATATTCTTTGTGGTGGTGGGCTCCAAGTCAGTTAATTGCTTTCACTCAGTTATCAAATTTTGGTTGGCAAAACCAGTTAAAATCAAAAAGAAAAAAATTAAAGAAACAGAGGGGGAAAAAAAGAAAAAAGAAAAAAAAATGCACAGCTACGTAAGTGCCAACCTGCAACTGTAACAAATTTTATCTCACACTTATGAAGTTATTTATATTCTTCAAATTGCATTAAATTTATCCTCCTGGCAAAGTGAACCAGAGCTAATTGGAATTAGGACACAATTTTATAAATTCTTATTTATTGTGGCCCAAACCAGTGAATTCATTCAAATCAAATTTGAATTCAGTGTGCAGTATGGATAGGCCTTAAGAAATGACAGACGGGCGATTTGTTGTTATTGCTGTTGCTAAGTGGACTGTGTGTTGCCACGCACCTATGCTCCCTCTCCTTGATGATGACAGTGGGATCAATGCCCTGAGGCTTGACAGCTGGTGCCAGCTTGACTGCCTTCACTGGCGGCTGCTGCTGCTGAGCCTTTACAGAAGAAGGCATGAGTGCAGAGCCCACACCATTAACGACACTGCCTTTAGACAAGCTGCTGGCCATTTTAGCCCCACCCCCAGCTGCCACACCCCCAGCTGCAGACTGGCTCGGGTGAGCCTGCGGCTTAGTGGCACTGGTGGAGGTAGTTTGAGTGTTGGTAAGGGGTGATTGAGCAAGAATGGGGACCGCTACGTTTGTCGAGGCAGCCACACTAGGGGTGACATCTTCCGTACTTGTCTTGGCAATGGCAGAGGAGGAGGATGTGACGGAGGGGCTTACACTGACAGATGTGGGAGCAGCTGGCAGAGAGTGGGAGGAGGAAGAGGACGCAAGAGGATTAGGAGACACACTCTTGGGCAGTCCCTTGCTCGGAGAAGGGTATAGGGTGACACTTCCTCCTCCACTGCTCAGATTAGCAGGGGCTGCAGGCCCTGGGGAAGCATTCGGACTGCGTCCCTGTCCACCACCTCCAGTGGTTGGCCCCCAGTTGCCTTGAGCTGAATGACTTCTGCTTGCAAGTGCCGCCAATATGGCAGGACTGGGTCTACGTCCCTGAGCAATGCACATGAGAGGCTCGGAAGGCATAAGGTTTCTCGTGATGCAGCGATAAGCCTTCACCTGAGCACTCAACTGCTGCACCTGGAAACTGGTAAGGGCACGAGAGCTCGGTGGGTTCTGGGAGCCCCCACCTTGGGTAAGGGGTCCTCCATGTGCTGGGCCCACTGCTGGGAGGCCAGCAGAAATCATGGAAGCAGGAGGAGCCCCACCAGTAGGCCCTGGGGAGGAGTACATGGGGTTCTGTCTCATGGGGCCCATGTTCATTGAGTGAGGAGTAACAAGTCCTGGTGGAGGGGGTCCTGCTGGTCCATATGGGTTACTAGGACCCACCATCATCTGCCCAGGCGGAGGCGGGCCCATTGCTGAAGGCGGGCCCATTGCTGGAGGCGGCATCTACAGTATAATGAGCGCTATTTAGAAATTGTCACATTCCCAACATAACCTTTTTTTGTGGCTTACTCTCATTTGCTGGTAGGCCATGGGGGACCCACGGTAGTATGGGTCTCCCCCAGGAGGGATGCCACCTTCCATCAGCAGTACATCAACCCCTAGAGGACAGCGATAAAATGCCTTATTACGAAGGAAAAAACAAAAACAAAAACAAAAAAAAATTAAGAAACTTCAGCAGCAGGACTGAGGAAGTCAGCTTAGATCACGAGAGTAAACTACGACCCTTACCCAAGTTGCAAAGAATACAGTGTGACCCTTACCACTTTTTTGGTTTTTTTGGTTTGTTTGTTTTTTTTGGTTTTCTTTGCTTCATCTTTTTTTAATACACATGGTCTACACTGCTCCGGAATTATTGAAGCGTGTTGGCTGGTTTGTTAGAGTTCCACTGGACATCAATGTTTTCCTCAACGGCAGAGTGGGTTTGCAGGGAGACTGGAGTGCTTCCACCCCAGTACACTGAATCTGCCATTGAATATGTAAAACATCCACACTGGAAACTCTTACACAGCTCTTGTTTTTTTCAATCTTTTTTTTTTTTTTTTTTTTTTTTTTTTTTATTGACTGCATTTTGCATTTCTAGTTGGTCAAGTCTTGTGTACAGCTGTTGAGTTCATACCAGAAATACTCAAATGACCTTCCCACACAGAGAAGGTGAGCTACCATGCTAGGTGTAACAGTGTGTTGGAACTAAATTTCAAAATCTCCCTATTTCATTCAGTTCATTGTGAAGGTAGTCTCACAGGGTCACATTCCAAAATATGATCCTCACCCTCCAAAATATAATCCACACCCTCCAAAATATGACCAAAAGTATCTGGTGTGAGGGCTACAATAGCTTTCCCACTAGAATGACATCAATGGAGTTTCAGTTGGTGGTACATTTGCACCAATCAGTGCATGAAACTGTGTGTGGAGTTGTGAGACCAGCCAGCTATTTCCCATACTATGAAGGGTGGGTGGAGTTTATAGCTAACCGATATAATACAGTGGAACCTCAGAATAGCAGACACATTGAGACCCACTCATCTGTTCTTTGTGGAGAGGTTGTCCTCTATCAGAGGTCTGCCCAAGATCAACCACCAAATATATGTTAATGGCAATAGTAATCTCATGTTTTTACAGCTAATCGGATCTACTTGCCACCTCATGGGTAGTATATACAAAAATTATTTCCTTTACTATAATGAAAAGGGGGGAAAAGAAACGCAGTGATTAGGAATAAAGAATTAGGAACTTATTAACTGAGTGTTAATGCCCTGTTTCAAGACTCAACTGGCATGCCCTCTTTGTTTTTTTGTTTTTTTTTTGTTTTTTTTGGAGAAACAATATCAATTACTGTTGTGTTGTGTTTTTTTTTTGCACAGAGAGATCAAGGGATTCTGCTGCAAAACTGGTAACAGAATTGCTGGTTTTTGCCTGGAAACAATATACTACATGCTCTAGGGACTAAAATCCTACATTGAGATGCAAAGGAACTGGTGGAAAATCTTTTGGAGACATTCACCTCACTTAGCAAGAGTCACGAGCCTCATTTAGCATGTGTATCTTTATTCTCCGACTTTTTTATTCAATCTCACAAAAAGACTGGGGTATGATTTCACAAAAAGTCTAGGGGTGTAACTTTGTTCCTTCTCTGAAGTACATTTTCTATGGATTTATTGGACGCTGCCCCAGCTTTTGTCCATTGTTAGGAGTTAGGAGGGTCTGCTTTCAGAGGTACTGATCTATTAGACCTTGTAGGGAATCAATCGGTGCCTTTCTGGTTGTCCATTGTAGAGAGGTTGTTCCTATTCAGAGAGTCCGTTTATGGAGGTTCCACTGTAATCAGTTTCTAAAATGTTTCATTTGGTGCTAAAACAAAATATTTGTTGAAGATACAGCCAGTCATTCCAAGTTCAACTCTGGGAATTTTTTTTTCTTCCCTTACACTTAGAAAATATATAGAGTTGTTTGTTGTTTTTTTTATTTATTAACTTTGAAATTGATTTGTGTAAACCTTGGTAGTGGAGTAGGAGTGATCCAAGATTGCCTCAGGTGCTGTAGACTGCTGAAACAGCTGTATTTTGTTCTTCCATGCCAACTATTATCTATTATCTATTTTAATCACTTATTTAGTGCTGGTATTGATGACAGTACAAAATGTGGCTAGTTGATTCATGGGGGGGGGGGGGGGGGAAAGCATGGCCTTTCACAGAATCTTGTGGTCATGGTTGTTGCTTGATCTCGTTAATCCTACTGTTGCTCTTGGAGCGTGAGGATATCTTACCAGGTGCTATATAGCTGCAGGCACTTGCCACACCATGACTAATTATGTTTGGTGGGTTATATGAAAATCTTCCTAAATTATATGCAGTTTGTTGTTTTTTTTCGTGTTTTTTTTTTGTCTTTTTTTGTTATTGCTAGATGCTAAGACACCAAAATGTTTGTAATGGCGGAAGGCACATAAGCCATGGTTTCAATATTCTTTGTTTTGTTGTTGTTTTTAAATAGCACTGGCCTATATTTGGAACAAAGCCACCATAGAATCATGGATGGAAAGGTTAATGATCATATAGATGGAGTTGTAATGATTTCTTGAGCTGGGGTTGGGGTGCAGATGTTGAGGGCTAGGTTAAATATTTATACATGCTTTTTATTTACCTCACAGAGGGAAACTTGAAAGAAACTCCTATTCAAGCATTATGAAGGGCTGAACTGACTCACAATACTATGTCACTTACAGCTGTCCTTACTGGTCAGACACACCCAAAAAGACTTGTTATGTGTTCTTAGCACTTATGCAAGACTAAATTGGTGTAAACTTCAATCTTTCAAATGGACTCTAACATAAACATTGTGTGTTTACTTGACCAGACAATAATCACTGTAATTGAGGTAGTAGTGCTCATAATGTCAGAGGGAGATCTATTCACTCCTGTTATCTCAGCATCAGCAAGCACACCCTCAGAGCTATAGAACCTTCCCCTCACCCTGCTCTGTGGAGGCACAAGGTCATATACAGAGAGCACTGGCTGCACTGCCTCCTCTTGCTAATGGTCCATCTGGAAACAAAGGAGCTGGTTTCCACTGGCTATGGTGCCCCAGCCCAATAAGTAACCAACAAATTTGGAGCAAAATTTTCTTTAAAAAGTGGAAGCAGCAGGACAAGTATTAGGCAGTGATGGAAGATCAGTTGATCAAGGATAAGTCAAGCCTCTGTAATAGACGACCTTAATTCTGTGTAAGTGAGTGTGTGTGTGTGTACATGTTTGTGTGAATGTGTGTGTTAATGCAGCACTTTCTGGGTGTGGCTTGGTGAGGGCTCAGCAGTCACTGGTTTCAAGTCTTGCCCAAACTTGGCACATGAATGATCACCAGCACTTTGAAATCAAGAATGGGTTTGGGGAGGAGGGGCGGGACAGAATTTATCCCAACAAACGTGTTAATGAACTGATTATTTAGTTATTACTAGCAATAAATAATGTTAAGCCCTATGGTCAGCAGCAAGCATGTTTAGTTTACTTAATGTAATATGTAGGGATTATTGACACTAATCGCATTAATCAAACAAACATGGTACAATTGATGAACACTTCTGTGAAAATGGCATTCGTTTTTGGCAGTGAAAACGACTTCCTATGGATGTGGTGAATACAAAATTGATTTTCAATTAATTAATTTACTGTGTTGGGTTAATACTTGACTCTATTATGGTTGGGTATGTGTTAATTGGGTGTGGTGAATACAAAATTGACTTTCAATTAATTAATTTACTGTGTTGGGTTAATACTTAACTCTATTATGGTTGGGTATGTGTTAATTGTTTTGTACACTCTCACACACGTAGGCACACGTTGGTTGCACCTGCCACAGTCAGAGAAGTTTCAGAACTTAGTCTACCAATACTTTGCCATGAAAAAGTTCTGCCGCTGGTTAGTATAATTAATGTGTGCTGATTGTGTGGGGAAAAGGAAAGGTTATATCTGTGGACAAGCGTATTCATACACCGCAAGCTCCTACTCATTGTGGCGGTGATTCAGACACCCTCCCTGGGTTTCAATTATGGGAAGGGCAAATGTGGTTTGGAGAGTTTTTTTTTTCACTATCATGTTGGATATTTGAGCCCCTAGATCTCTATAGGCTGTGTGTGTGTGTGTGTGTGTGTGTGTGTGTGTGTGTGTGTGTGTGTGTGTGTGTGTGTGTGTGTGTGTGTGTGTGTGTGTGTGTGTGTGTGTGTGTGTGTGTGTGTTGAGATGTGTGTGTGTGTTACTGTATACTTTCTGTCTCTCCCTCTCTCTGTGCAGGTTGAGTGCTTGCTAAACTGCAAGTTTCATACAACAGATCTCTCTCCTTCCTTCCTGGACAAAGTGGCAGAGACTCAAAGGAGGAAAAGAACCAGGAACCAAGATGACAGTAGCAGCTGTAAGAACAGACTGAGTCATCAAGCAAGACTGTCTCTATGGACCTCTTACCTCCCCAGCTTCAAGCAAGAGGTGGGCGGCTAGACCCCATGCTCGAGCTAGTGTAACCATAGAAACCAACACAAAGCAGCATGCCACTTGCATGCAATCCCTAACCAGGCACATTTCTAAGTCCTCAGTCAAGTGTAAGACATGGCATGGTGGTAATTCTCTGTTCAGTCTGTATGCAAGGAAGTGGGAAAGAATTCTGATCCCAGACCTGGCGTGTGAAACTGTCCCTGCTATTGATGCAGATGTCTGTGTGTGTGTGTGCTGGAACTCCTAGACCCATGGACCAATTATGATGGCACTTTGCATGACTGTTCCCAATGGCCCAGGAGTGTGACAGGAAACATTTGGTACTGATTGCTCTAAGGCTAGGGCAAGCAATCTTCAGCATTTTGAAAATTTTTAGTAAAGTTATATTGAGGTAAAACACTCAATTGGGGCAATTACATGGATTGATGAATCTAGATGTGAGTGCTCCCTATGGCCTTGGTGTGTGATAGAAAAGTTTTGGTTTGAAAAAAGAAAAAAAATGGAAAGATAAAATTGATTTGATGGTTTCTTCCTGAGTACGAAGAGGAAAAAAACAACTGCTAAACAAAAAAAAAAATATATATATATATATATATATATATATATATATATAATAGGGATTTGAAAATGCAGTTACCAGTGGAGTTTGAAGAATGTATTTCTTTGTATGGCATAAGAGATTTTTTTTATCCATCCACTAACTATGGAAAAGAGATATAACTTCAGCTGAAACCAAACCCACACAGGATAAGGTAAAATACTTCAGTTAGCACAGCCACCATGCTGTTCTTACCACCATCACCACCAGGAGGTGTGGCCAAACAACTCGTAAGCTCTAACAGTTCATGACCCTTTACCAGCAGTGGATGTTGAAGTGTTGCCTGGTTATGAGATAGCTGGTAAACACCCGGCAATGGAGCTACTACACTTTACCAATTCTGCTATACGTGTGGATAACCTTGTTATTAAACCTACCTGACGTTGCAAGCCTGGGCCAGGACACAGTCTATCTTCCTATGCACATTTTGCTCTTGAGCAAAACAACACATTTATTAGTATTTTTTCTGTTGTGATTATAGCTACAAGCTTACTAGAAGAACTGTAGTATTTTGTAACCTTCATATTTAGTGCTCTAGTTTCTGTGCCAAAGATTACTAGGCTATAATACAGACACTGCAAAGCTCTATGATGGCTCAGCACTGACTTTAGCTTGGTAGTGTGCAGTTTATATGCATGAATAGTGATCCTCTTTGCCAGTTGGTTCTTTGATCAGTGTTCCAAGATTAGAAAAAATCTATAAATGGCCAGAAGCCACTTCGTTAGTTTCTTTTAAAATGAAGTTTGACTACAGTCACTACTTTTAGTTCCCCAGAATCTGCATGGCTATATCACTTTCTGTTCTCTCTCCTTGGAAACTAGCTGACAATTCTCTGTCCAAAGCACTTACTGGTACAGTAGTTCCCCCATGTAAAGTCAGCCCATCCTTACTTGGGGCTGTCACTGAGACTGACAGATTTCTTATTCGAATCCATTAAACTTTCTTTGTTTTTAATCCCACACTTTTGGCATGTAGGCAACTGTTCTTCTGGATGGTTAGGTAGATATATACATATTATTATATGGACACACCACTTGACACTCATGCTCCTCTGCTCTCTGGCTTAACAGAACTTCATTAATAACTTTCAGCTGCTATATTTTGATATTGTGCCACAAAGTAAACTGTGGCTTGTAGTAATTCCACTTGGACAATAGGTTGTCACCCACACTGTGGATATCATTACCACCAGTTGCTTGTGCAGTTGCTGGATCTGATTGAAGAGATAGAAGATCAGGAGGAGAACATAGTCAAAGAATTGATTGAATCTCGGCAGCTGGTAAGTGGTATATGACTGGCCTCCTTAATTGATTTGTACAAATGCATTGTGCATGACTGACTATCATAGAATGTGGTTACATTAACTTTCTGATGGACTTCAGGCCAATGTTGTTTGTTCTTGTCCTACCTTGCACTCCATGCACACTGCATGTGGCATGCATCTGGCTTTAGAGTACAACTGCTATTTTTTCTAATACCTTGTGAGAAATCAATACAATACTTCCTTTTTCATTTTTTAGAAAATCTGGCTGTTACATAATATTGATTGATGCAAATTATTTATGAAAATAAGCTATAAATTTATAAGATGCCATTATTGTTGTTGCTTTTGTTGTTGTTTTAGGCACAGGCTTGCCTGGACAGACCACAACTGGCCTTGTATGTGGAGGAGTTTCTGTGAGTTCCCATTACGTATCAGACCATGTTTTAAGTTGGTATCAACTATTAATGCATCTTTGCAGCCACTTATTAACATGAAATAGTCGGGCTTTTATAGACGACCATGATGGTGAATTACTTGTGTTGAATAGCAGACAACACTCATGACATCTTCATGCCAAATGCTATCCTATAATATATGTGACCACACCCACCAAAATCTTTGACATCTTATATCAATGACAAATATATATTCCATTTCACCAGAAATATTTGTGGCACCTTGTCAGACATTTAAAAAAAGAGGATATTAATATGTATTTGTTAAAAAAATTATCTGATGGAAGACATGAAATGTCCTCATTGTTCACATGTCTTACAAGTAGTATTCTTTTTTTCTTCTTTCTGTCATCTGATTTACTCTCTCTTGGTTTCTTCGTGTAAGTAATCACGCAAAGGGATGTGGTCAGGAAATCTCGACATGATAGGTAGCAGTGCCTGATATGGTGTCGTGCCAGGCTGCCAGCTGTTGTCTAGGAGTATTGACTTTCAGTCGGGCGTCAAACAGCTCTTCAGAATTTGTACTCATGAAGTAGATCATTGTGGCTATATATGAGAGACTCTTCAGGCCTGTCCACACTGCACAAAAACTGATTCAAATTTATTTTAATTGAATCCCTACCCCCCCCCCCCCCCCCCAAATTTTTGCCCATTGGGAATTAATTTGAATCCTAGCGTCCACACTGGCATTACTTTAATCCGCGCTAGCAAAAATTATCCTAAACACCTGCTTTATCTTTAAAATAATTTATGGGAGACAGTGTTAGTTGTTGATGTTCTCGGACCTGCCAACCTCAAAGTTCCAGATATCTGGAGATTTCTAAAAATGCCCCCTCCTAAAATAACGACAACTGGAGAACGAAAATATATGGAGATATTTTTGTAGCCAGGAAGATCTTTTTGCCCATGGATAGAACTGGTTCCTCCAACTAAGCTCATTCTTTCTTCAGATTCTGACCATCTGCTTTCCTTCTCTCCCTTTGCCTTATCTGTATGCTAATATTTCTCATTTGACCTTGCTTAGCAGGTCCCTATTCATGGTTGACATGGTCAGTTGTATTTTGTTTCCCAATATTTCTTAGATAATAACGATTGTAATTGTGCCACCAACACACCACCACCCATCCACTCTAGGAAACCTCAAAAATGTATTTCACTAACAAAAGGAAAAAACCCAAACAATTTATCTTTTTTATCAAAATAGCACAAGGTACTGTTTATATAATCATTTATTCGCCACTTAACTTTCTTTTTAAAATTTATTCTGTTATCCTTTTCATTTTTTCAGTACAACTGCTCCAATGCCATTTATCTTTTCTGACTGTTCAGCCTGCCACCCCTAGAATGAGTCTTATCAAAATTGACAAACCACACCTAAGGCCCTCAGAGCTTTATTTCTTCCTATTAATACTGGTCTTGACTTTGTAGCATCCAAACTGAAAGAAGATTGGAAACCTGATCTTACATTTAGTCTTCTACTTCACTGGTAACCCAAGTAATGCAAATTTAATTCTAATTCAATGTGTAGTGTGGACAGGCCTTTATTCATCTCCAGTGACCTTGGGTATGCACTCTTCTGATTTTAGATATTGTTGTCCACCCAAAGAGCTGTGTGTGGGTGTGGCATCAATAAAGAAAACTAATCTATGGCTTCCAAATAAAACACCAGTGTCCAAGAAAAGGATCTATCTATGACTTTATGTACATACCTTTTAAGCATGTAGATACAATATTGGAATGTATAACTACTTGTAACAGCTGCACATACCATTACATATCATCAACATCAGTGCTTGAGGATATTAAGTGTACAGAAATATTTCCTTTTTAATATATGATGTTTCAACTAATGAAAGATTTTTTATCGTTTATTTCTCAGGATTTCTTTCGTCCATTATTAAAAAAGTTAGTCATATAATATTTACATGACAAGTGAGTGAAATAGGTGGGTGGGTCAGAGTAGGGGAAAACACTGATACTTTCTCTGCATGTTCCAAAACAAAAATAAGATTTTCAATTAGGCAGCTACTCAGACATGCAAATGGAACACAACAGCTCACAACAGAGTTGTAACTCAAATTCAATGATTCCTCAGCTTTAGATTTTCACCTCATGTTCGTCAAGTGATTATTTCTCTTCATTGGGAGATGGTTTCTGAAGACCAGGCAGAGTCAAGGACTTAATGTCCAGGTACAAGCTCTCAAGGCTGTGCTCTGCAGTGAGTGGACCTGCCATAGTTGCTACAGATGCCCTGAGGGGCACAGCTGCTCCGACATCAAGGAAATAAACACTGCATACTACTTTTTTTGTATACTTCTTCATTTATCCTGTACACCTGTCTGTGGTTGTGACCATCCATTAGTGTGTGTGCTAAACTACCACTGCAGGCTGGCTTTATAATATTTCAAAACTGAATTGTAAGTTCGTCTTGCATGACAGGACTAGAATGTGAAATTTGACACCTTTTATATAAATTCTCCTGGTGATGACGAAATGGTGTTTGTTCCTATTTCTATTAGGTCACATGCCACATCTAAAAACGTCCCGATCTCAGCCTCTCAAATTCGTGCTTTCACCAACTCCATGAATCTACTCATGCTTCACCATTATAACAACATAGTATGCAAGAGTGTCTTAATAAACCTATTTATTATTATTATTATTATTATTATTATTATTATTATTATTATTATTATTATTTGCTAGCAGGTGCACCCAGTGTTGCCTGGAATTCACACAGTTGTTTTTTTTTTGTTGTTGTTGTGTTTGTTTGTTTTTTTTTCTGTTATAATTCCATTGTTTTCGGTTATGCTATTGTAAGCAGCATTAGACCCTTTACCACATAAAGTAACACTCTTCAACAGGAGGGAAGCATCACACTGTAGAAGTTCAGCTGGAGAGGCAAAGGCATGATTGGCTGCAAGTTGATGTGCAACCCTGAGTAGTAGCTTCAGTTAAAATGAAGTGTTTTTCTTTGTTGTTGTTTTTTTCAGTTTTTGAGTTGATAATTCTTTAGTTGAATGTCATTCAGTTGATACTTGACAGGTTTTTCATTTTATAGGTTTCAGTTGATGAGTTTCTGGCAGTCTCCAGTCCAGTAATGATAATGAACTTAGTATATGACAACAGTGCACAATACTTACATAGTGGCAGATCAGAAAATTAGCCATCATCTTTACCAAATGCTACAGTGGATCATTATGTTTGGTAAAGGGTCAGGCTAGTAGAGATTACTCTCTCTCGAATTTGGAGTGATTTCTGAGGTTTCCATTCATTGAATACCTGTATTTTACCTCACCAGTTACACATGACCCTGCAGCTGCTCTAATGAAGTTAGTTTTGTCTGGTTTGTAGTGGTAACAAAACTTTTTTACAGTTAAGAAATTTTGGCCTAATTTTGTGCTTTCTGAGATTGGCTAGTTTGTCTATACTTGTTGGGGAGAAGGGGGGGGGGGGGAAGGAGGAGGCAGGTGCACCTTGTACCCCCTGGATCCACCACTGTTACACAGGGCCTGGCTAGATATTTAAACAAACATAATACAATCATTGTTACTATTCTCATAATCAAATTGAACATGATACAATTAATTGAAAACAAATTATTATTATAAGTTCTGCTTCACACAGTTTCAGGATAGACTGAAGTACTCACACTTTGAGCCTCCTCTATAGCATTTGGTGATGTATCTTCTATTAACAGAAATATTTCCTCTTTATTTTCTAACAGAGCTGGGCATATAAAATTTTTGCTACCTTACCTAAGTGTTTACATAATTGTGGTTTGTAGTACTCTATATGCACCTTGGTGGGTCCACCATGAAATTTGGGGGGGGGGGGGGGGGGGGGGGAACAGTGCTATAGGCAGGATTTTAATCTGATCTTCAACAAACTCTGCCTAAAACCATCTTCAGGTAACCCACATCAACCCTGAATATTGGAGCTCTGTAGTTTCAAGCTTCTGGGAGGAGACATCTAACTAACAAACCAGTAGAAGCTAATGAATTGTGGATTACAGCAAGAGATAGTTGATATCAATTGTATGGATTATGTATTATAGATTATATAGTAGACAAGTTTTCAGTGGAATGTGGAAAAAATACCAGTGTTTCCTTTTTTTCCATTTGATGATTATGGGATTGTGTGTGTGTTTTTTTGTTGTTGTTGTTTTGTTTTTAAGTGTATATAATATTCGTTTCATGTTTTATCAGTCATGTATAATCATTTTATCACACACAGGTGCTCAGACCAGCCAGCTGCCCCCAATTAAGTTGAAGGACATCAGAACAGTTCTTTGTATGAACTAAATTCAAAAACTGTTACAAATATTGTGTAATTATTATGTGAGCAAATTAATTATCATTTAATATGGTCAGTCTGACTCTATACATATTTATATATATATGCATATATCATACACACAAACATGTGTATTTGAATGTATTTCCTCCATAAGTACATTACTTTTTAAACTAAATTTAAAAATATATTAAAAAATAATAATAAATGTTTTTTGTTCCTTTTTTTGCATGTTGAGACCAAAATGACCCTATGACTTGAAACTGAATCACTGGGGGACCCCATGAGGGGGTCAGTCAGTAACCCCAAATATCCTTGGATCAACCTGTTCACACTATGCATAGGTTCATTGTATCATATAGAAGAACTCTAATTAGCTTTATGTTCATAACTGTGTTCCAGTCCAGTTATTTTAGTTGACTTCCAGATTGCATTCTGTATATTAAAAGTGAACCCTCACCACCTGTTTTGACATAGCTCAAGGACTGATATATATATATATATATATATATAGTCACCCAGGATGGTTTGGAATTAACTACATTATTTGCCTATTCAACCAGGAAATCCAAACTGAGCTAACCTGAAGTTCTATACTTCATTTTGTCTACCACATCTACATATACTAGCACCAGAATAAAAACAACAAAAACTCCCTACGAAGGCTGTTTGTCAATCAACCTCCAGTCTCCAGTGGTAACAAACATGTTCTGTCTGCTTAATGTAACATGTTGGGATTATTGACACTGATCTCATTAATCAAACACACACAATTAGTGAGCACTTCTGTGAAAGTAACATTCATTTTTGGTAGTAAAAATGACTTCCAGCAGGTATGACACCTAAAAAAAGCAACCCTGCACTGAATTTGACATTTGGAAACCACGTCCAATTCAATAAATTTGCTCATTATTGGAGTCTTACACGAGAATTTGTTATGAAACCAAACTACACCCATTGACAACAAAAACACACCCATTGACAACAAAAACACACCCATTGTCACATGATCTCAACGAAACCTTCACTAGGAGGTACGAGATGTCCCAGTCAATCCCTGAAAGGTTTGTGAAAATCCCTCCAGCAGTTTGGAGAGAGTTAAGAGTCTATAACCTGATGGGCAGTTTTTAGGTTGGCCTTCAGACTTCTGCAATAGCAAACCTTTTTGATTTTCTTAATGTATTAGCTGTACAAGAGAGGGAGGGGGGAATGTGAAAATGGGGAAAACTAAGGGGGGAAATTACCAGTCCAGAATACTTTAATTGATATGCCATGGGTTTTTTCAAGCAATTTTGTATTCGGAACAATTTGGATTCCTTTTTCCTTCTCTCTAGTTTTTATTTTGTTTTGGCAATTCGAATTTCCGTTAAGAGCATCATTACTTATGGACAGACAGACACTTGCAAACTATATAGTGGGTTACATACACGTTTACGACCCAAACCACGCCCCCCAATGAAGAAATTGATATCATTATTTCAATTTTTAATGATTTTTACACATGAACTCATTTTCCCGGAGTATAAATGTTATCATCACATTTTTTTTGTTGAAAGTTGACCCTGTGAAATCCACCAAAACTTGAGTCTAGATATATATTGTCATAGTAATCTCTCGTCACTACAGCTAATTTTTTTAAACATAAACATCTATTTTGTATGTGAACACCAAGCAATTAATTTCAATCATTTGTAAAAGACCTTTTCAACCACAGTATATGATATACTATTCAGTCCCTTCCCCCTCCCGATGTACATTGTTGAAGTGGATAGCAACCTCTGATATTTTCAAACTGCTCCTCTGACCACACAAAGGACCTCCATAAGTGTAGAGCAGCTGTGACCACACACAGAGTACGCCAGGCAAGGTGACATATTGGCAACATTACATGTTCTTGCTGGACAACTTAGTGATAAGGATACTTCTGTAAGCCAAAAAATATCAATTAACTTCTGTAAGTAACACCCTTACTGAATAATTACTAAAATGAAATAAAACTGTTAGTTTCGTTACAGCATTGATAAACATGGAGTAGAGATAAAGTCTTCCTGCAAGGGTTAAGACTATATGCATGCCAAATTTTAAAAAACAACAATAACAAAGATATACAACAAAAAGAAACAACACCAATATGTCAAACCTAATCTCATTTGCTATTGCTACAATGTGTATGTGTATAGAGCTGCAATAAATGTCCAAGGATGATGCTTCACTTCAACTGCCAAACAGTCACCACCTGACCTTCAACCTTTGTGTCTTCCACAAGCTTGAACCTAACAGCAACAAACAACAACAGTGTAAGTTCACTCAACTGTACTCTCTTGCCCACTTCACTCCACTCTGGTTGAACTTCATGTTGGCCCAAACCCTGTACTTAGTTCAATAATACTATCATCTTTTAATCCTTGACCAAATGAAATACTAATCTAGGCCAACATATACCAACTAATCCTCCACAGGGCTCCTCCTCAAACCCTGCCTACATACGTATACCAGCTACAGCCTCAGAGTTCCAATCTAGCATGTTTCTCTCTCTCTCTCTCCACCCAAAGCCTTGCCTTCTTGACAGTCTAGCCCTAGCATAGCCACAGATCATACCATCTTAACCCTACCTCCTCCCACCAGTACAAATAATGAAACTTAACTCAACATGTACTAAAAAGATGGACCAAGGCCACAAAATCACAGCGAAAAGGAACATTTCAATCCTTGGATAATGCAAAATGAACTAGCAATTGTACTCACCACTTTCCAATGTGGATTTGCAGAGCAGCACGGTCCCACTTGACGGATGAGGTTATGACCACCAAGCCCTCAGGTTGTACGCACTCCCAGAGCTTGACCAGCCAGCCCCGGGGCTCAGGTAGGCGGTCAATAAAGTCCATCAGAACCAACTCAAAGTTCTCAATCTCATTGGGCAACCATGTTAGCTGTACACAGAGTCAAATCAGATTTTGGTAATCATAGACTGTTAATATCCTAGTTGAATAATTTCTACTTCAACCAGAGCATGTTGGTTAGATATTTACACAGTGTGATGACCAAACAAGAACAACTCACAAATAATATTCACTGCTAAAACACACACTCTCTCTCTCTCCCTCTCTTTCTCTCATAAAAAAAAAAGAAAGAAGAGAGATAAAAAGTTCACTTGTTTGAAGGTGGCTTGTGTTGGGTGTATCCCTTGCAGTGTATGTAGTGACACTGTCTGGCCACGCCCATATCCCACACGATTCCCAGATTGAATGGCCATGGCTGCGTCAATGAACCAACCACAATAGTCGACACCCACAACCTGTGAAATATGATGCAAAGTATTCACACATGATAAAACTAGTTTTTAGTTCATTCTGTACTTAATGGAGTTACACTGACATCTAATTATGCCATGTCTCTCCTACCACACCCCCTAGTATCTGTGCCCCTACCACTTCCTACTAGATTATATCATCTTAGCCCCTCCCACCTTCCCCTAAATAGAGTTTGTTTCATCTCCCAATGGCTCCCAGACAGTTCCCACATGTAGTTCCATCTCCCAGCTCCATGTAGTCGCAAGAAAACATTGAAAATTCAATATAGTCGGTGTTTGTAATGGTTTGATTCTAATCATGTCGGTTACCAATTACAGGCAATAATTTATATTCTTGCTATTTAAAATTAAAAAATACCAATCAGCATATTTATCTGGCCATGATCACAGCGTGAAGTAAAATTTAGCGTAAGTCATAGTGTGAAAATGGCAAATGATATTTCATCAAGACATATTAGTGATAGAAATTAGACCATGAGAAGTAGAGTAGACCTAGATACAGTCAGATTTAGTGAGCAACATTCTCTCCCTGCTGAACTGCAGTGTGTGTACGCACACAATACCTGGGCAAATGTCCTAGTGAGTAAGAGAGTGGTCAGCCCTCCCCCGCACCCCAGCACTATAGCTTCTGCAGTCGGTCCACCAGCAGCATGTTTCTTCATCACATCCTCCACGAATTCAACCAGAGGAACTCCTGTTGTATTCATCTGTGCAAGGAGGAAGGGAAAGGAAGTTAGTAGCCACAGAGAGAGAGAGGCTCTGTATGGCTGATTACAAATAAAAATGGAAGGGGTGAAGTGGAGAGGTATAGAGTCTTGGCTTTTTGGGGGGGGGGGGGGGGACACCAACTAGATTGTAAAAAGGACATGAAAAAAACCCCAAGACAAACAGTACTTATGACTCTTATTAATGCCCAGTTCAAACATGGTTTACCAGACAGTTGAAGTATTGAGTGTCTATATCAAATATTATTGCTATTCAAAATATCTGCACAAATGTTGTGCCTAAGAATATACAAGATCTCGCAGCATATAATCAATTAAATAGAATTAAAAGCTCAGCTTATTTTAATTTAATGAACAAATTTCTTGTAGCCAAACAAGTAACCGAAATTATTGTTTTGTAATAGTCATTGGTCCACCGTCCTATGGATAGAACAAGGTGCCATTACCAGTAACAAATTCAAGTTCTCTCTCACCTTGCCAAACTCCCTCTGCAGTTGCAGATCAAGCTGGTGCTCAGTTTCATACAGGAACATGCCGTTCATTGGTGGGTGGAAGCATTCCTCTCCAGACACTCCAGCAATGGTCACTGGGTTGTCTACAATAGTGACAGAAAGTCCTATAATTAGTTAGATTCCCATGGTAACACACCAACAATAAACAATAAAAAAATTAATAAATAAATTATTTTGTCACCTCCCAAGCTCTGACTTTTCACACGAGAACTAGGAAAGTATTGACGGCAGCGCTAAGAGTATAGCCACTCCATTAAACACCCTCAGCCTACACTTATGTCAAGTTAATTTAAGGGAAAGAAAAATATATTTCCATCATTAGTTAGACACAACAAAGGTATCAATTTACTGTTGCCACTAATTGTGTGAAGAACAAACAATTAGACATAATCAGTTAATAGAGCTAATTGTTTCTTTTGGGGGGGGGGGGGGGGGGGGGCACTATAATAAACACCGGCACTGCCATGCTTCCCACAACATACATTTTCAAAAATTCTCACTTCCATAAAGGTCCACTCCCACATTTCCCACTTCCTATACAATGAATTTGTACTCCAATAAATATCCCACTTCCTATATAATGAATTCGTACCTCAATAAATATCCCACATTTCCCACTTCCTATATAATGAATTTGTACCCCAATAAATATCCACCCATCCAAGCTACATCATTCACCAAGTGTGCTCACTGAGGCCCTATCTCTAGGTCTTGACAGATGATGTTCCAATTTACGCCTATCTTTTTTTCCTTTTATTTTTCTACTATTCAGCTCCTTTTTTTCCCTCAATCTTCGTATTTTTCTTAATTATACTCACTCACTGACAAACACAATTGTTACAACATCAAATAAAGAGAGATAATGGCAGAGGCAATGCAAGTTTGGAAACCTATTACTGGTTACAATAATCTATAGTTGTGACTCTGACCAAGTGGATCTTGAGGTGTGGATAAGCTGTTCCTGTGACGCATTCGAATGCCTCTAATGTCTAATTTAAAGAATTTTTCTCTTCTGAAAGTCCACCTATTTTTCCTGAAGTTTATTTATTTTTCCAGCATTATTCTTGCTTTTCAGAAGTACTTAATTTCCCCCAAAATCATGCCAGCATAACCCATCAAGACCTACTTACCATCCTTGATGACCACATTGTCTCACAAACTCACACAATCTTCATCATACACACTACAGCATTGTCTCATCATGAACACACAACTTAGTAGCCATCATTTACCACTTACCAGCAACTCCAGCCAACAACACCATTTATTGTCTGTTCATCACCACTGTCATCATTTACTACTTACCTGGGACTCCAGCTGGCTGTTCATCATCATAATTATCATAATTCAAAACTTACCCGAGACTCCAGCCCTAGCCCTAGCCCTAGCCATTTATTGGCTGTTAATTATTGTATCACTCAAAGCTTACCTGAAACTCCAGTCCCTAAAACCATTTACTGTCTGTATCATCATTGCCATTCAAAACTTACCTGAGACTCAGCCCCCCAATACTCCTTACTGTCAGTTTATTATTATTAGGGCTAAAAATTTGAGGCAAAAAAAGAAAAAAAAAAAAAAAGGAAAAGGAAAAAAAAAAAAGGAAAAGGAAAAAAAAGGAAAAGGAAAAGAAAGAAAAAAAGGAAAAGAAAAAAAAGGAAAAGAAAAAAAGGAAAAGAAAAAAAGGAAAAGAAAAAAAGGAAAAGAAAAAAAGGAAAAGAAAAAAAGGAAAAGAAAAAAAGGAAAAGAAAAAAAGGAAAAGAAAAAAAGGAAAAGAAAAAAAGGAAAAGAAAAAAAGGAAAAGAAAAAAAGGAAAAGAAAAAAAGGAAAAGAAAAAAAGGAAAAGAAAAAAAGGAAAAGAAAAAAAGGTAAAAGAAAAAAAATTGCATATTTTTTTTGTAGTCATTTGAGGGGTAAACCCCTTTCTTTTTACCTTTCATGGTTCTTCTAGAATTTCTTTAAAAAATGCTTCATTTTTTAAACCATCCTGTTCACTAAAGCTAACCTGAAAGTTTGCTCCCTCCTGCCTCAATTGGCTCTAGTACCATAATAAATCAAAATCACCACTGTGGTTTATAGCATGACTATTTGAACTAATTATTTCAAGTAATTTCTGTGAGAATATGAAGTTATAATTGGCAGAATAGAAGAAAGATTATGTTATCTTAAAACTACTGCATGCATTGATAAAATGTTAATAAAATTTGTTAGCATTTATATAATATATGAGAATTCATGAAAAATCTCTCCAAAAGTGAACTTTTTAATATGAGGCAGGTCTAACCTAGAGAAATCTCTGTAAGATAGTGGTTGTACACTGCTTTTTCAAGTGTCATTAGTTGTCCAAGTCCAGAAAAAATGAATAGATATTTTTTGTGTGTGTTTAGTGTACCAAAATTTTATGGCATAAAACAACTTTTTCTCTTTTTTACCTTACTTTGATCACATTAAATAAAAAATTAAAAAAAAAAAAAAAAAAAAAAAAAATTTTACCATATTTGATTGCCTCAAATTTCTAGCGCTAATTATCACCACCATCATTCACTACTCACCAGCCACTCCAAACCCCAATACAAATGCTTCTGCCTTGCACAGACGGACAGGCACCGCATTCTTCGAACGGGCCAAGCGGAATCCACTCTGTTGGAAGAAGTGCCTCCGGAAAGCAAACCTGGCAAAGCGAGACGCCGAACTCCCAGTAGAAATCCACGATCCACCCTTACATAGAACAAGTGGTTATTTTTACGTTCTATGAAGGAAAAAATCCCAACCCAACCACCCTCTACTCCCTCCCTTCAAAAAATTACACTAAAAAAATGCAACTTAACTAGTGTGTGTGTGTGTGTGTGTGTGTGTGTGTGTGAGTGTGTGTGTGTGTGTGTGTGTGTGTGTGTGTGTGTGTGTGTGTGTGTGTGTAATTGATTAAAACTATGAGCTTTTACTATATGGAAACCATGTGGTTACAATTATACTATATTACTGTATGGAAATCCAAAAGTTGTAGATATTACCACAACTTTATCTCATCTTAAGTGCTACAAACAATTATTTTGCCTGGTCTAAAACACAATGTTTAATAAATATTTATAGCAACTATTTGCCACAGGTCTCAGTGTAGGATCGCTATTGTTGTACTTGTATACATGCATAGAAAGGATGAGGAAGAAATGGTCCTTTAATCTCAAATCTTTGCAGTAATCTGTTTCATAAGCAATTGGAACCATATAAAGATTAAAAGCTAAAAGAAATCCCATGAGCAGTTTCATCAGCCCTGATTATCTTCAGATTCAGCATTGAACAAAAAGACAACTGAACATATCACTAATTTTTAAAAAAGCAAAAACTCACTGCCATATGGGTATGCTGACCATCAAAGGTGTTGGTCGAAAAATCATCGTACAGGTACGTGGTTTTAAATCCTGGTAAGCCATTGTACTGGTCCTCAATCCACTCCCACACATTACCGTACACATCGTGAAAACCCATCGAGGTTGGGGGGAACATGTTTACCGGCTGTACAGACAAATTAAGATTAAAAAAACCCTCAAGAGAGAGAATAGTTATTAAAGTTATTAACTTACAGTGGAAGAGCCAAATTTGAAGTTGATATTAGCGTTGTAGTTGGGATCGAAGGCTGGATCACAGCTCGTTTCAGAGGTACACGGCTGGAAGATAATATATTTTTCAAGTAAAAATTCTGCAATTTGAAAATGGATCCTGCCTCTTTGATAGCTAGCTCCACTAATTTCACTATCTCCTGAACACAACAAAGTCTACACATTGAGAAAACTGAATATCATCCATCCTGCAATAATAAATAAAAGTCAGTCATCACAAATACAGATTATTCTCAAGAAGAATTAACTATTCTCAAGAACTAACGTTTTGTTTTGTTTTGTTTTGTTGTTGTAATGCTATGTTCTATTCTAGTTTAAGCTTATAGAATCACTGGGTCTCCTTTCATGCGTAGGTGTTCAGCCTCAGTGGGGAGACGGTACTCAGGGCCTTTCCACATGCAGAAAGCTTTGGCCTCGTGGTAGTTTACATCCACTGGCCAGTCCCATGGCATTGGCAGAATATCATATATTGCACGGTACCTGTGGCCGTGAGAGAGAGCATTACACACACACACACACACACACACACACACACACACACACACACACACACACACACACACACACACACACACACACACACACACACACACACACACCCCACATGTGACCATATTTGGAAAATAGGAACGACATACTTTTCTTTAATATATATATATATATATATATATTTTTTTTCTTTAATATATATATATATATATTTTTTTTCTTTAATATATATATATATATATATATATATATATATATGTGAATATAAACTTCTTTCTTTTTTTTGTGGTGAATTTATCACAAAAGATTACTAAATATGGCGCCATGAAAGGTTGAAAGTGCTATGACGCCTTTGAGATACGACATGAAAATGGTTTACCACCAGCACCACATTTGGTCCCATATTTGCAAACCTGGTCACAGAATTTGGACACATACTTAAACACCATCATGCATATGCACAGACAGCCAGACACAAATTCTCACAGGTACCCAAAAAACCAGTGTGAATGAAATGGAAGCAAGAACTGCATTTACAGATGATCTTGTTCAAAATGAGTGCCATATAGTTTGTTATTGTTTTTTAACAATTGGAAAATTGAAATTAAAGAAAGAAAAAATAAGAATGATAGAAAAGAAGGGGATAGAAAAGAAGGGGAAAGAAAAGAAGGGGAAAGCAAAGAAGGGGAAAGAAAAGAGAAGGAGAAAAGAGAAGTAGGAAAGAGAAGGAGGAAAGAGGAGGAGGAAAGAGGAGGAAAGAGGAGGAAGGAGGAAAGGGGAGGAAGGAGGAAAGGGGAGGAAGGAGGAAAGGGGAGGAAGGAGGAAAGGGGAGGAAGGAGGAAAGGGGAGGAAGGAGGAAAGGGGAGGAAGGAGGAGGAAAGGGGAGGAAGGAGGAGGAAAGGGGAGGAAGGAGGAGGAAAGGGGAGGAAGGAGGAGGAAAGAGGAGGAAGGAGGAGGAAGGAGGAAAGAGGAGGAAGGAGGAAAGAGGAGGAAGGAGAAAAGAGGAGGAAGGAGGAGAAAGGAGAAGGAAAAAGAAAAAGGGAAGAAAAAATAAAGAAAAGAAAAAAGTATGCACTGACCGGGAATTGAACCCGGGCCTCCCGCGTGGCAGGCGAGAATTCTACCACTGAACCATCAGTGCACATGCTAAACTTCCTGCTACTATTACTCTTTGTATGCATTTGTAATAATTCATACTTGAACTTGTGTTCCAATGGATCACTATCCAAAGATCCTGCCCCATTCACTTCATTATGGTTCACTCCATTCTGGTCTAGTCCATTCGAGCTTATTCCATTGAAATGTCCTTCTCTGTTGAACTGTTGTCCTCCATTGAACTGTCCTTCTCCATTGAACTGTCCTTCTCCATTGAACTGTCCTTCTCCATTGAACTGTCCTTCTCCATTGAACTGTCCTTCTCCATTGAACTGTCCTCCGTTGAACTGTCCTCCATTCTCCTCCCTTCCTCCATTCTCCTCCCTTTCTCCATTCTCCTCCCTTTCTCCATTCTCCTCCCTTTCTCCATTCTCCTCCCTTTCTCCATTCTCCTCCCTTTCTCCATTCTCCTCCCTTTCTCCATTCTCCTCCCTTTCTCCATTCTCCTCCCTTTCTCCATTCTCCTCCCATTCTCCATTCTCCTCCCATTTTCCATTCTCCTCCCTTTCTCCATTCTCCTCCCTTTCTCCATTCTCCTCCCTTTCTCCATTCTCCTCCCTTTCTCCATTCTCCTCCCTTTCTCCATTCTCCTCCCTTTCTCCATTCTCCTCCCTTTCTCCATTCTCCTCCCTTTTGCCATTCTCCTCCCTTTTGCCATTCTCCTCCCTTTTACCATTCTCCTCCATCTTGCCATTCTCCCTGAATTTCTGGAGCTGGCAATGAGAATAACTGGCCAAATCACTTCCACAGAGAGACTTGCAGGCCTCATCACACACCCAGAACACAGGATGTTTCACTTTGCCAAATTTAACCCACTGCCAACCTGCAAGAGAAGAAAATGAAAGGTGAAGAGTATCCACTTCAATTTGTATGTGGAAAAACAAGTGTGTCACCATTGTACTGCCAGTTCTTGCACCACCAAATTAACGTATGATTATTTATCTAATTCAATGTTATTCAAATCTGTATGTGGCCTGTATGTGTGTATTGGCTACAATTATGGTTATAGGTCACCCTGCACTGGAGTTGGATCATGTGACCCTGAATAAAGATTCTTTTTAAATTAAAAAATTTAGTTTGTAAGGAAATGACTACATAAGGTTGATTTGTGAACAGGACTAACCCATGCAGACAAAAATCTAGTCAACCCTTTACCAATTCAAAATAATTGAAGCATAATTGGAAGATAGCGGGAATTTAAGTATGTCCTCCGACATTAAATGCAGCGTGTTTTCAACACTAGATTGCTGCATTCGTAGATTTACCTTTTGATAACATTTTATTTTGTTTGTTTGTTTGTTTGCTTGTGTCTGAAGTAAAGTACTGTCAGTGAATACATTGATTAGATCTGTTTACCTTCATCAGTCCAGAGATCCTTTTTCTGGTAGCCGTCACTTTTAACGAACTCCAAGAACTCCCTGTTGGTCACGAGATACTTGGACGCTTCAAACTCAGGAACACTGCAACATGAAACACAATCATCAAACAATATGGTCCAAAACAGAAATGCATGACTATATACAGATTACATTTGGTAGTGAGAATGTTATTTATTAAACAATATGGCATCACAATATTGTATATTAAAATTCTCCACATTGTGTTGATCACCACTTCAAAATGGCCAAGCAAAAAATACCGAAAAAAACATATATATTTTAGTTTGGACAATCTCTGGCTGCTGTCTACCTGAGTCCACCTTAATGTAGCTTCAACTGGATTTGGGTACAGAAATACATTGTTTATTATTATTATTTTTTTTTAACTGTCATAATCGTTGATCTCCACCCCTTTTGATTTCTAGGCTGTCCTTGTGGAGTGCTAGGTTATGATGTCTGGTAGGGATCATCAATGCTACCCTTGTCACATCACGCAATGAGGCTTTGGACCATCAAGTGACAGCTCTAATATATCTGTAATGACCTTAACATGATGAAGAAGAAGAAGAAGAAGAAGAAGAAGAAGGAGGAGAAGGAGGAGGAGGAGGAGGAGGAGGAGGAGGAGGAGGAGGAGGAGGAGGAGGAGGAGGAGGAGAAGAAGAAGAAGAAGAAGAAGAAGAAAAAAAATCCCTTGAGAGAGAGAGAGAGATAGGAGAGAATACTTATAATCGGTACAGATTAGAACTAGTCTACAGGGTTGCTTACTGAGAGAGAGAAAAAAGAACTTCCAGAAAACCCTTCCCTGCTGAGACATACCAAACTTTTAAATGATGACCAAATTCAATCTGCAGTGGTGTTCATTATCCTGTCTATTTACCGAGCAGTAGTCACACTTTTAACAATCAAATCTTATTCATCAAGGACACCAGAAAAAAGAAGATAAAAAAACAACTTCTACATAACATCCATTCATTTCTCAAGTATACTAGATCTTTGCTCCCCATTACTGGTAATTCTCTTACCTAATACTTCATCTATTTC
>OZ017785.1:12776172-12919943 GCA_963969325.1 Lycopodina hypogea
CTTTAAACTTTCCCCAGCAGTTCAGGCAATAACCCAAAGAGTCCTGTCCATTACAGTTTACGCATGGGGGCTTGCTAGGAGGAATCGACTGTTGATCGATCCTGTTTGTGGCATTGCTCACTTGATTAGATACAAAATGAATCTGGGATATTCAGAAGGAACATAGGATGTGTGTTGGCTACTGATTCAACATAGAGGTGTCTGTAGGCACACTACAAAGCATCAAAATTACATTAAGAGTAAACCTAATTCATTTCTAGGAGGAAAGTGAGGAAAGACATCTTCACAGGAAGTCATGTTCCTTCCGATGAAGATTTTTAAGGGCTAATGTTGGGTCTGAAGCTATCCACTATCTCTGGCAACAAAAATAATAATAATAAAAAAATTTTTAAATTATATATATATATATATTGTCAATATTGTGTAGTGATCAATAAAACTGAATTTGGCCCCACCAGATATATTTCTTGTTAATGTGGAAAAACACCAACTGGATCCATGACAAAAACAATATGCTCCCCCCCCCCCCCCCCCCCCCCCCCTCCTCCAAATAGCAAAGTATTTTTTAATAAAATATTTAACACGTAACCTTCATAATGACAGAAACAACACACAATTAAGTGCTTACAGATATCACACCAGCGAGCATGAGTTTGTTGATGTAGACAGTGGCTGTGTGGCCCAAGTAGAAGATGAGAGGCAGCCGCAGGCTATTAGGAGCCCTCATGAAGTCACCATCATCTGATAATTAGAACAATGTAATAGAGAAACATGTCCAGTTATGATAACGTATCATGTACATGCAACATAACATCAATACTGGTATATAGGAAGAACCGGTCAAATTATTTGATGATTAATGAAAACCTTTTCATCATCTAATGTCCGCACACCTCACATGACATCAAGGGAGGGGGTGGGCGTGGCATGGTGTGGGGGTAGAAAATATGCCACTAATGATCTCATTGGATAATAAAGTGAGTTTCTCAGAACCTATTTTTAGGTCCTCAACAGTCAACTGGCATTTGAAGTTTGTGTAATAGTGTGAATTAGTGGGAGATAGCCTCCCTTCAATGAGATGGTGGGGAATATCTTGTTAACTTTGACGTTGGTCCAGTGTGTGTCCCCATAGAGCTATTGCCAACCTACTTCAACCTGCCTCAACCCAGTGTGATGTTGACCCAGTGTGTGTCCCCATACAGCTATTGTCAACTTATTCAACCAAATGTGATGTTGATAGTGTGTGTCTCCATAGATTGTATATTGTTTAATGCAATTTTTTTTTAAATTTTTAAATTTATTAAAGAGAAAAGATTTTTTTATCTAAATTTCATATATAATCTTGGCAAATGCATTTAATTTCCCCTAAATATTTCTTAAAACATTAACAAGAATACATTGCCTCTTTTTTTTACCTGCAACCTCGGCAGGAGCTCAGAGACTCTAAAAGTTACTCTGTCTCTTCATTGGGTCCAAAATTTATTTGGGAGAAAAACTTCAAACCATTTTAAGTTCTTGGGTAGATAGAGATTTCTGACATTGTTTCACTACCAACATTTGATATTTATGTTCTCAGGTAACACTCTGGGGCTGTAGCTAATTATTATAGGTCTGTTTTTTTTTGTTGGTGTTATCAGGCCACAGATAAAATATTTTAATGATACTTACATGCTTTTTATTACTCCATAGGATCATAGAAAGTGGTTAGTTTGATATTACAATCCTTACCAGTTTCCTAGTACCTTACCAATTAAAAAAAAAAAAAATCACCTTAGAAGTTTCTGGATCTGTTATTGTTATTTATTTAGTGTTGCTCCCAGTTGAGACTTTGTTGCTGATACAAAAATCAGATGACCTACCTGCTCCCCAGGTAAGACTTGATGGTGTTACAAGGTCAGATTGCTGCCCTCTATCAAGCCCTCTTCCCCTTCACAGATGCCAAACAAAAATGGCCACCTTTGTAGTATTAGGAGAGCCCCACCTTCAAAGAAAAAATTGACTTAGACCTCTGCCTCAAATGCCAAGGAGAGCAATGGGTGGGCACTAAAAGAAGAAGTTGGTGTCACTGACATAGCCAAACGTGTGAATGTGGTCTGTTAGAGAGAGTCCTTGACTATACCAGTGAAAGGGCTGAATGTAGCAATCCTGATTACATTCATTTAAATCAGCAGCTGCATATTTGGTCTGCACACAGCAGATATGCCACAGGGCATGCTACAGTGAGCAGACACACACCAGGACCAGCTGCAAGAGGTCACATTGGTATGTACTCATAGAGCTATTGTCAACCTACTTAAACCTGCCTCAACCCAGTGTGATGTCAGTCCAGTGTGTGTCCCCATATAGAGGAACTTTTAGTCTTCTGTCAGAGTCACACCCAGGGCAGGAACATCCTGACAAAGTGTAGTCAAAAAAGTACCACAATGGCTGTGCACTCACTCACTCACTCACTCACAACAGCTGCGCCCTTATTTCATTGGTCATTCAACTTATATGGCTGCCCTGTCTGCTGATTTCTCTAGAGGCCATACAGTATTCTCCATGGCATTCCCTAGCCCTTGCCCTAGTCAGACCCTGACCTGCTACTCCGCCCTTCATCTCCTCACTACCATCACATGCTTTGACTTAGAAATATATTCTTTGGACACAACTAACACATGAAAGGGGCTCAATTGATATCAAGACATTTAAGTATCTTTCTGAAGAACCCTTCAATTGTATTCATTATTCTGCGTGCATAAATATCTTATTTACAAACAAGAGGAAGTGTCCTTATGGAACCCGTGGGGAACTACAGTGTCCTAGGGATTCTTCTCCACTCAAAATGGCTAACCCCAAAAACCTTATATAGGATGGTGTGGGGGCTGGGGGGGGTTCTGAGGCCAAAATGGCCGATTTTACTACTATAATGCCCCCTGGTGGCCATATTTGGACAAACTGAGGTCACGAATGAATTCAGTAACCCCAAAAACCTTATATGGAGTGGTTACGGCCCTCTAGAAACTGAAATGCCTATTTCACTACTGTAACACCCACTGGTGGCCATTTTCAGACTAACTGATGCCATCAACGGACTGGAAGGCCTCCATAACCATATATCCAATGGTCTTATTACACTGGCCAACTGGGACTCCAGGACAAATGATCGATGCTAAAAAGCACCACTTTTAGACCTGCTGGCTTCTCCGCAGGTTAAAAAGGTCATTTTTCCATATAATAGTGTATATCAAATGTCTGAGTAAAAGTATTTCTTCTGATATGTATAAAGGGAAGAAAAGTTATTTCCAGCCCATTTCTCCCACTTTAGAGCTATAACATAACTGGAGAGATCTTGGTGATATACTCGAGGTGGGGAGGAGGAGGGGAGGGGAGGGGTGGGGGAAGGGGTTGCAGTTAGCCATCCCACTTGATATGGGCCATTGATCTTCTCTATCAGTGCATCTTCACAAAGGCCTGGGAAAGTGGCCAAGTCACTACTCATACAGTAGTGTGGCGTCTTCCCAGACAGAGTAAATTTGCCCCTTGCCTGTACACAAGGTTGAGGAGCTGAAGGGTGAGAGTGAAAATTTTGATTATATGCAAAATTATCAAGAACTACGACCGCAATGAAAGATTTTGTAGGAAAAGTACATTAATTATTTAATTATATATATATATATAGAGCCCAGTGTGTAATTGAGTTGAGGTGTAGACAATTAACATCTTAATTGCTTGTTACTTGAGATCATCACATACCACAGTCCATTCAATGGTCTGACTTTCCAAGGGCAGAGGATTAAAAGGTCACCTTTACTCATAGTCCATACCAGTCAATGTGCTTTTGGATCATGTTTTCAACACCAAAATTTGATGTGTTGTCGAGGTCAATTAAATCCACCCCCCCCCCCCTCCAACCCTGCCTTAAAACTAAAAGTTTTTAACATTTAGACATACTATTCCATAGGGCTAGGGCTAGGGCTAGGAAAAAAACAAAACAAAAAAAAACCCCAACAAAGCCGCAATTGTAGATAGCTACAGTAAGTATATACTCCACCACTGACTGTAATAATGCATTAGCAGCAGCCATGTAAAGTACCTTTGATGGCGGAGTAGGCCAGCTCATCCAAGTCATAGCTGTTGCAAAAGTAGTCCTTCATTTCCCTGGAGGAAGAAAAAGATTAAGATGAGATCATATCCTGTAAAGTGTTACATATCACGGATCACATGTTATCATATCCAGCCATTGAACAAAAAAACTTTCACTTACATTAGAAAATGCTGTAACAACTCGTTAACAACCAAAACATGCTATGCAACACAATAACATCCAGCCCAATTCTTACTAACCATCTTTTTCTTTTTTTACGTTAGAAAGTCACAGCATAGTTCAGTAGTCCAAGTAAGGGTTACAATCATAATTAAGACCCATTTAAGGGCCACACACACACACACACACACACACACACACACACACACACACACACACACACACACACACACACACACACACACACACACACACACACACACACACACACACACACACACACACACACACACACACACACAAACACCCTGTGTTGTGCACATATATATCATGATACCAGTCTGCCCAACAGCTTTGTGAGTACCCCAGTTACAAGTCACCAACCACATTACTCTCCAACCACCTCTTATAGGAAAAGTTTGAAACAAAACATAAGGAGTAAACAAGCAACCACCAAATTCAATTTAATCAGAATATATAAGAATTCAAAATTTTGTTGTTTTATTTTTATTTTTTTAAGGTTTAATACCAGACATATTTTTCACAGATTAAAGCCAGGCATGCAGTAGTGTGCATAGCAAGGTGTGAAAAGTGTTCTGAAATAAATAGCAGGCAACAGAACCTCTTATGCATCAATACAATACAATACAATACAATACAATACAATACAATACAATACAATACAATACAACCAACCCCCCTCCCCTCCCCCAAGTATAAACCTCCTTCCCTGCCAACTCCCATAACCACAGCTGCTTCACTAAGGAGTAACAGCAGGATTTTTAAAAAGGGAAATTCCTTGCCATCAAATTTCGATTGAGAATATAATTTGCAATGGTAAGTTGTATGCTCCTCCCTCTTTCTCTATGACATTTAGTTTCCTAAACTCATAAGCACATAAGTGATGTACTGTCAATTTCAACAACAAAGGACTAAGATGATAGGCTGATAGACTTTAAGTGCTGCCAGGATATATTAATTTTCTATTTAAATGTTTTTAGTTAATATCAGTATTTTTTTTGTATTTTTTTATGGTGAAAATGATTGGTACCAGTTCACTCTAAGTGCTTTTCAGTTTGAGGGTGTCTATCAATCCATCCAACCTCCTGAAGAGTTGATGCCTACTCCCCCACAGCCAAAACAAAGCAACAGATGGTAAGTTTTGAAGGAGTAAAGCTTCAGTGATGTTCCCTAATGCATGTAGAGGAAGATCTTGTATCAAAGCGACTGCCACAACATCATGTGACTACCGCCTCAAAATCATGTGACATAACCCTTAATTCAGAAAGTTTACAGAGGGAAGTTCTTCCTACACAGAAGGACAAAGGTGATCCTCAAAGTGAAACCACGCCCTTCACACAACTATACATTAAGTTACAAAAGACAATCAGTTATTTTACGTTTAAAGCTCTACAATAGAGTGATGGATATTTTTCCCATTGGTGTCACCCCACATATAAAACAAGTTTAAACAGGTCTATGAATATAAGTATACAAATTACCAATCTAATTGGCTCTCTCTTTGAACATTAGGAGACACTGAGAAATTTCCTTCTGCCATTGAGGTTTACCACAAATTAAATTAAACAAATTTAGAACAGAATCTTAATCTTTGAACATAATAAGTGATTTCATCAGCAGAAAAATGAAGAAAAAATATTTTCCCCACCCACATTCTATCTTATAAGTTATTGTAAAGATGAAATCATATCCACATATGGACACTTTTAATTTTGTATTGTTGTCTATGGGAATGTTGCATGTTTGGCAGTCCATACTTCAGGCACCAGTAGCTATCATAACAATTAGTTACGCAAGACTACCAGGTAGGATTCCACGCACCTGTCTGTATCCTAAAGACACTCACGATGAGCGTGTTTGCAATTACTGCTGAGGCACAGTGATCTATTTCTCATTAATATTATGATATATTATTCCTTACAGATTATTTAGCCACCAAAGACCTTTCCAAATCACCTGGCCCATTATTATGGAGGTTCTATATCTGTATGGGGTAACCAGTGGCAATAAAAACAAAAAAATTTTTGCCAGTTAGTACTTGTGAGTGAATGCACCATTGCTGTTCTCTGTGTATCTTAAGATTACCCCAAACTCGAATAGAGGGCCTCTTGAATTTGTTTGAGATTGTTGGCAGCGTTAACTGTCAGCTGTTCATTAATTATAAGCACACAATGAACATGGGGGAGAGGGAGACACACACACACCTACCAACCCGTGCACACACACGTAATATAGTCTTATCAAAAATACAATATCTTACTCTAACCTTCCACAAAAAAAGTGCAATGTAGTCAGTCACAGTTACAGAGCATTCTATTTTAAGATTACTAAACTTAAACAGGGGGTCCTCTTGAACTTGTTTGAAAATGTTGGGCAAAATTTACCACCACTTTAAAATTGTGAATCCAAATGCTTAAAAAGATTAGGGAAACATGTGTCTCCTCTTGTCTAAGGGCTGGAATAGAAGCATATACACCATAGTACGTAGCCAAAGGTGAATGATGAAGATTCTTTAGCCTGGAAGTGATGCAGTGTGGACCTGCTGTCTGTACATGCGACTCCTCTTGTGGATGGAAGACAAGAGCTTAGAACTCCTGAACATAGCTTCAAATTTTACTACATTGCTAGAAATATTGGTTGTGTCTAGCTAACCTAAAGGCAGGTCCACACTGCACACTAAAACCAGTTTCATCCATGTCTAAACAGGTTCCACATGTCCACACTACAACAGGTTCCATCCCAACCATTCCCTGTGAAGCATCCTCAAGGGAAGGCTTCCAAGCGGCTCAACTATTTGGTGGATGTTATCACTGGTTGAGGTTGCAGTGGTGTTAATACGATACGAAAACAATATCTATCAACATTTGTTGTTGGTGTTTGGAGGAAGTGTCACACAAAGCATCAGTTTAATCCAAAGTGATAATGAATAATGTGTGTAACAGCTTGGTGGAAGACACGCAAACTGCTGGCCTATAACTGTCCATCCAACTGATACATTTTTTTCGCCACATTTCTATACGCTCGCTCACACGCGCACAAGTACACAGTCTCATACCTGGTCACAGCTGGTGACCTACAAATCTGTTGTAATTAGTAGCTAGCCACTTAATGATGTGCTTCATTTGAAATTAAAAAAAGTAAGCTCTTAAGGACTACAGTTAAGTCCTTGCTATAAAACTTCTGGTGGTCATGCCACTAGATCATCGAAAAGTAACAGCCAAAGTAGCAAATAATATAAAAGGTTTCAAAAACATCTAGATGTAACCACAGAGAACTCCATGAACCTTGAACCTGTCAGAGAAAAACTTATTAATTTCACAAATTTTTTTTGTAGAAGTGTAGGAGGGAGGGGGGGTGGAGGATAAATTGCATTCCTGGTTCAAGTCAAGCCTTTAATTACTCTAAAGCACCCAGCCAGTCAAAACATGTGGATTGACTGGTGTGAGCCAATTACATACAGAAATGTGCTGTGAGAAGGAATGTGTGATAAGCTTGTTAGTTTCAATAAGCTTGTAGTGAAATAACATTATTGGTCCGTACTTTCTTTCACATTTTCCCCATCATCAAATAATCACCATGGTTACAGTAATTAGTGAGGTGTTTCTAATGGATCAAGCAATGTAATGGAATTCTTCAAATGATGCAGGTTGTTTTTTACTTGTGCCAAACATTGATTTTAAAACTCTCAGCCAAGTTGAAATGATGGAGAATGAAATTTTAAATATAGCTAGCAGTCCAAATCTGTTCAAACTAAATATACATTCTATTTGGCTCCAAATTATACTCCATCATGGAGAGGAAGGGAGAGGAAGGAGGCAATGGAAAGGGAAATGAAATGAAGGGAAGAAAAGAAAATAGAAAAAGGGGTGGAAAGGGAAGGTAGGGAAGAGAAGGGGGAAGGAAGGAGAATAAAAATCATAGCCAGTTGCAGATCAAAGACTACTACATGGGAGGAGGATAACTATAACAGATCACATGACGTGCGCCTAATCCCCAGGACAACCTCACACTGGGTCCTTAAAACCGAGAGCTGCAGACATGGTTTTTGGCAATAAGGCTTACAAATATTTAATTGTTTTTTTTTACAGATCATAAGCAAACAAAGCAATTTCAAGGTCAGTATGAAAATATTCTATTTCAAGTCATGATGTCATCACAATACAGAAAAGAAAGTGTCATAATTTAGAAGCTTATTTATAACAGAATTGTGCAGTTGTGCTATAAATGTAATTAAAAAAATAATAATTTTTTTTTTTTTTTTTTAAACATCACAGCAGATATGGTTATCTCAGAGCCTGCCCCCTCAATGGAGAAGGTAAAGGGTTTCTTCGCTTCACATCCAATCACACTTCCATCCGTTACAGCAATCATTTTGGAGTTTGAAAATAACAAACCCCCCCATGTTGGGATCATCATCAAGATTAAAAGATTGATGAAAACATTACTTATTCTTAAAAGAGGAGTATGTTCCTTGGTAATCTTATCAAAACAGTTAAAAATCATTTGAGACCTATCTGAACGTTCACTTTTTCAACATAAGGGTTAAGGCTCAGAGAAGAGAACACAGCTAATCACACCACCCATGGCTAATCACACCACCCATGGTCAATCAAGCAGATATCTATGATTTCCCATCTATACTTAGGTTTAAAGGGTTGATTTAGACACTCAACACACACCACAAAATAGTGATTTCAAATGCATGTTTACCACCAAAGGTCTTATCTGAAGGATCTGGAACACAAAATGTTTCAAATTATTCCAGTGATCTAAACAAAATCCCAGCAGGTTTACCAAGTCAGAGAGTGTGGGAAGATAAGGAAGGTTAGGTTAGCCAAGAAAACAATGCCTATCACATCACTCCCAGGAGGATGTAGGCTTTTCTACAAACCACAAGGTACTAGTACTAAGAGGTCCTTGAAAAGAGAGAGAGAGGGGGGGGGGGGGGGGGGGGGGAGGGAGGAAGAGAGAGAGAGTTGAAGATTTCCTGCCACATTTCAAGAGTTTTTTACAAGAGGAAAAGCTGGAAAGGTTAACATTTTCCCACTGCCATGAACAACGAATAGTTAAGTTTTCCTTATGAAATCATACTTCATTTGCATTTGCCAGAGTGTAACACAAGACAATGCTAACTCCATTCTTTATGAAATCATACTTCATTTGCATTTGCCAGAGTGTAACACAAGACAATGCTAACTCCATTCTTTATGAAATCATATTTCATTTGCATTTGCCAGAGTGTAACACAAGACAATGCTAACTCCATTCTTTATGAAATCATACTTCATTTGCATTTGCCAGAGTGTAACACAAGACAATGCTAACTCCATTCTTTATGAAATCATACTTCATTTGCATTTGCCAGAGTGTAACACAAGACAATGCTAACTCCATTCTTTATGAAATCATACTTCATTTGCATTTGCCAGAGTGTAACACAAGACAATGCTAACTCCATTCTTTATGAAATCATACTTCATTTGCATTTGCCAGAGTGTAACACAAGACAATGCTAACTCCATTCTTTATGAAATCATATTTCATTTGCATTTGCCAGAGTGTAACACAAGACAATGCTAACTCCATTCTTTACAGTTGTAACCATGTCATTCACCAGTGTGGGGTAATTGCTTGCTAACCATCCTGGATTTACTGTGACTATACTGTAAAACAGGGGCACAACCAATGCCACAAAAAAAGGCTTCAAACTTAAAAAAGGTTTCAAGCTGATTGATGCTCATGCATTATAGTAATCCTCTTTTTTTCGGTGGAACATTTAAAGTTGCTCGAGCAATATGCATATAGTTATGCTGGATTTAAACGCAATACACATGCTTGCTGGTTGCACTGTAGACACACAAAGAAGTGATTTCATTATAATGGAATAATTCCCAGACTGTAAGGCTATTGTTTAGAGTCTCATAAACTAGAGCCTTGACCAAATAACCACACTGGCATATTGTGCATGAAGTTACTTCCTTTCAGTTTGTTTACAGCTCATCTTCATTAATACTTTGCCATCTATGGAGCAGGAAGATGTGCACACATCAACGCCTCTGGAGTAGTCACTCATTCTTGATAGAGCTACTCAAGGCAATCATGACAGCAACGAGTGAACCCTTATTAGGATCATGCTGGACATGACTGAATGTGTGGTTCCCAGGGTGTACTACATCATGTATAACTATTTGTGCAAAAGGTTAAGATAAACATGTACTCAAAAACTCAGTTGTGGTTTACAAACTCAAACACGGCCTAAATTCAGACATTCAATTTACTCAATTTCAGATTTGACATAACTGGATCAAGGAGGGGAAAAAAGGAAAGTAAAATGAAGGAAAATGAAGGGAGGACAATATAGAAAATTCCCTATCAAGTTAGTAGGAATGAGAGTAGGTTACCACCAGAACTTAAAGACGTTGTCTTTGCCAAAATAAAATTTTGATAGGCTGTAATCTTCTATACATATCTTTTTATACGTAATACAAGTTTGGAGATTTGACTCAACACTGAATCAAAGTAATTGTAGAGAATACAGAATTGGTACAGTAACAGGCTAACGGTATGTTCATTAATTTCCCCTTCATAATGTATGAGCAGAAAAAAAAAAAGGGTGATAAAAAACAGTTTAAAATCCAAAAGTAAATTTTCTGTCGAAATATTTCATTCAGCACCTGATCCATTGATGTACAAATCATTAAAGATCAAAATTAGTGAATCTGGTGAACCAAGCATTCCACACAGTTCAGTCATCGCCATTTGTGGTGATGTTGATAACTTGCAGCTGCTTGAGTATGTCTTAGTGAGTTTAAATTCAAACCTAGGTCCTGTTAGAAATGCTTGGACACAACATTGTAATGTCACAGGCTGATTGTATAGTTTGTTGTATCTGTGTGTAGGGAATGCACAGAGGGCAACACCTATAGATCGTTGCTAGGAGCTTCACTCCCCGCTGTAGCCAGCAATACCTAGTTACCATGACAACCATGCGCCCTTTGGAGCAACATGTGATGTTGGTCCAGTGTGTCCAAATAGAGCTATTGGTAATATATTGCAACTTGCCCCAACCCAGTGTGATGTTGGTCCAGTGTGTGTCCCCATAGAGCTATTGTCAACCTACTTCAACCTGCCTCAACCCAGTGTGGTGTTGGTCCAGTGTGTCCCCATAGAGCTATTGTCAACCTACTTCAACCTGCCTCAACCCAGTGTGGTGTTGGTCCAGTGTGTGTCCCCATAGAGCTATTGTCAACCTACTTCAACCTGCCTCAACCCAGTGTGATGTTGGTCCAGTGTGTGTCCCCATAGAGCTATTGTCAACCTACTTCAACCTGCCTCAACACAGTGTGGTGTTGGTCCAGTGTGTGTCCCCATAGAGTTATTGCCAACCTACTTCAACCTGCCTCAACCCAGTGTGGTGTTGGTCCAGTGTGTGACCCCATAGAGCTATTGTCAACCTACTTCAACCTGCCTCAACCCAGTGTGATGTTGGTCCAGTGTGTGTCCCCATAGAGCTATTGTCAACCTACTTCAACCTGCCTCAACCCAGTGTGATGTTAGTCCAGTGTGTGTCACCCTACTTCAACCTGCCTCAACCCAGTGTGGTGTCAGTCCAGTGTGTGTCCCTATTGTCAGTCTACTGAAGCTCACAGCATATTTAGCATAAGCTCCTGTCAACTTTCTGATATCAATCAATCAATCCATCCAAATTACATAAACCACACATACTTCTCAGCAAGATCAACCTGTTGACACTATATTTTCGCATACACAAATATTTCGCGTGCAAGGACAACCAATGAACAATTGTTGGTATTTTGTTTCCATTTTTCCTATACACAAACAAAGTGATAATTTGAATGACTCAAGAAAGTGGTTGCCTCATACCAACAGATAAAGCACGGCACTGTCTGAAGCAGAGAGCCAACATCATCAGATGAATCAGTTACACCACAGGGGGGAATATGTACAAGTTGAGTAGTTGTTAGGGGGAGTAAGTCTGAGTGACAATAGATAGAAATGGTGCCGTTTTTGTATTCTACCATTTAATCAACGTGATAATTTTTTTAAAAAAATAAAAAGACTCTGACCAAACTCAGATGAACCTACCATGGGATTGCTCTACAAGATGCTTGTCCACAGTGAGTCAGACTCTATCAAGAAAACAGAGACAAAAATTCTGGGAACAATTGTAGACAGAAACCCAAAGTACAAATGAAGAAAAGGAAGACACAAGAAATCTGGGAATAATTGTAGTTAGAAACAGACCTGCAAGGGACATGTCTGATTGGCTGGGGATGATAGAGTGCCATCATCAGACTGTCATTATATAAAGGATAGAACATTGTCGTAGGAGAATGATTATTGTGGATCTATTAGCGGATTGTGTAGTTGAGTGGTTGAGTTGTGTTAGTGAACTGATATGTTACTAGCTATAGTGTTTCTATAGCAAACATTTATCTCTGTACTGTTTGCGATGTGCAAAGTTATTCAATTATATCAAATCTCGTGTTTTCGAGGGTAGCCAATTTGGGAATAGAACTGAGTTGGCCTGAGCAGAAAGGCCTAGGCATCACGTGGAATTGTGGACCACTTAATCTATTGGTTAAGTGGAGGACAGGGGGAAATTCCACTACGAGGAGTATTGATAATATATATATATATATATATATATATATATATATTGAATCATGGCACAAAATTACAGCTACAAACAACATAATCCTAGTGGTCAAACTGGAGTAATCAGGCTAGAATGCAGGACTTTTTTTTCCTGGGGGGGGGGGTATTATAATATAGGATATTTATGGGGAACATCTCATAGAGGGGCCTGAGGAATGCCTTTAAGGAAAATTTTGAAAACGAAGCTCTGATATGAAATCTGGTGTGTTTTGAGCATTCAGCTGACTATCACTACTTTGAGTGCATATATTTCATAAGCTTCTGTTACACGGTAGTTTACATTTGATTGGGGAAAGGGGGATCCCCTGGGATCCCCCCTCAGTATGAAACGCCGGTCACATATACATTGCAATGGCTATTCACATTGAGTAGGTTCCTGAAGAAGTCAAATTTGAACATTTCTAAAGATGGTTATTTTAAAGCTTCATTCTCTATCCCTTAACAGTTAGCAAAATTCTTCATTCATTTTATTAATAAGTCTAAAGCCCTGTCCACACTACAAATTGGTTTTTACCTCTCTCCAGCAACATCAGGTTCCAAACTTTTTCTTGCATCCACACTAGCATAGTGCTGAACCAGCTCCACATCACCTGTGTGGGCGGAACAATTGGCTGGGCTGATTAATTGGTATTCCTCTACCTCGTATAGAAACGTGGTATTTTAGTTTCTCCTGTGCTACTTTATTCTGTCTTTTTCCCTCCACAATGTCATCCCACAAAGGGAGGCTAGAGAGGGGGAGAGAGCTGTTGGTAGCTAAACTCCTAATAGCAAACATCAGCAATAAAGCCACAGGTATGTTCAATAAATCTGAGCCGCTTATAGCTTACCCTTCTGAAGTTTTCAGGTGAAACCAGGTGGAACCCATTGGGATGAAACCGGGTGTAGTGTGGACGCATGGAACCTGTTCCAGACACAGGTGAAACCGGTTTTAGCATGCAGTGTGGACAGGGCTAAACTGTGACAGTCTGGTATATGGTTTAGAGTAGTCAGATTAATGTACAGAAATCTTTCGTAGACAATGCATACTTAAATACTTTGAAGAAGTAATTCAAACTCTTATGTACTCAACCCTTCACACTCCATCAGTTATCTGTATCCTTAACCACAACATGCATATGCTAGTCCTTATCCTTTGAGACAAACCACATATTCTAATTCCTGTGTGTGTGTGTGTGTGTGTGTGTGTGTGTGTGTGTGTGTGTGTGTGTGTGTGTGTGTGTGTGTGTGTGTGTGTGTATATATATATCTGTAGGAGGGGGGAAAAATAATCACATTAATAATATTAACACTAATAATAGCAATAATAATGTAATTAATAATAATAATGATAGCGTAATTAATAATAACAACAGCGTAATTAATAACAATAAAATATTAATAAAACCAAGAATTTGCTTGTAATATATTAATAATAATATTGTAGTTAATGATAATAAAAGTAAGGTTAAAAAAACAAGAAATTGCTTGTAATATATTTATAATTAAAATAACAATGAAATTAGTAATAATAGTGTAATACACATCTAATGACAATAGCAGTTCCTCACTAAGACCTGTGGCAAATAATTACTATAGTATATATTAATAGATAGTGTTTTAGGTCAAGTAAAATAGATGAGGTTAAACCTGTGGATGGATTTACAATTTTTGAGTGTTTATTAAAAAAATTCATCTTGTTCAAAACTGGTGGATGCCCCCCCCCCCCCCCCCCCCCCCCCAATTATTCCAGCTGTTCCAAGACCTGTGTGCCCCAGGTAAAATAAGAACCATCGTGTAATATAATGTAATTGATAATAATAATTAAAAAATAATAATAAAACGCCAAGGATTTACTTATAATCAAATACTAATGCTTGAAATGTCCGTCTGTCTGTCTGCATGTTAGAGTGCTATCTCCTCAAAAACTGCTAGGGGTATAGCCACCAAGTTGAAAGTCTATGGGTATACACAGGTTATAGGCTATATTAATTAATAGCCTATCGAGCGTAGCGAGCAATTTTTCTGGTAATGGTAATAATACTTTGTATGCAATAATAGTAATAATGATAAATTATAATTATAGAAATGAATACAAAATAAATATAATAATGTGTGTTTCCATGGATTCTAACAAATACATTTTGCAGAATGAGGGGGGGGGGGGGGGAATATATGCACAATAATTGTAACATTGATATATTGTAATAGTTGATTGTAGTTGAGAATGCTACCGAGATGAGATACAAAATTGAGGCTCATGGACGCATGAGAACAAGTAAACCAAACAAACCTCCCCCAATTTTTTATAATAATACTTTCAAAAAATTAAAAAGAAATGAATTAAATCAAATCTCTTCTTAAAATGGCACAAATACTGATCAGAAAATTACTAACTACTGCTCGCAGAAGGTCACAAAATCCCTGACTCTTCTTATTGCACCTAATAAATTATCACAGCTATTGCAACTTCCTAAAGCTCAGACTTCATTCCCAGCAAATCACCGTGGTAATCTACTCTAAACCTGGCTGCCTTCCAGTGTTCACATTACTCATATACAAACTGTAATCCAGTACATCACCAACTCCTCCATAATTTTCATCCCTTGCCAACACTTCCACTGCACACTTAAACTCCAAGCATTCCTTGGCCAATTTGTGTTCATGAACCCTTCCAGTTGAATTCTCTCTCTCTCTCTCTCTCCTGTATAATACTTCACCTCTTTTCTCTGCTTCTTTCTTACCTTCTGCTCTAATGCATTCTTCCTTCCTATTCTTTATCTCTCTTTTTCTATCTCCCCCTACTTCCATGGCATCCTCTACCAATTGTGAACTCCTGCTTCTCTTTTGTGCTTCATTTTGGTCTTCTCTGTAAACTGCTTGGTGCTTTCCTTTCAGAGATATTTCTTCCCTCATCATCATACACAGCCAAGTCAACAATAAGGAGAAAAGTTGAGGATGTCGACTAATACACATGCTCAGATAAATATCTGCTTAGTAATTTGATACTTGCTGTGTTAATATGGTCATGCAAACACGCAATCAAGCCACAAAAATGCATAAAGAATGATGAAGAAAATAATTGGTCTGGCCTTGCAGACTACACCTTCCAAAATATAATTAGAAGGAACTGGTGGCTGTGGAATACTAAACTGTTGGAATGTAATTGATAGCATTGTGGTTGATAGTCATTTGCACAAATCAATGAGCAAGTCCCCTTTTACAAAAAAGAAAAAGAAAAACCACCCTGCAAGTGCCATTTGCAATACACATGAAATATAATTCCCCATGAATCATGGGGGAGGGAATCAATTGTCATCATATTTTTGGAGGTGTGGCCTGCCAGACTAAGTTTAAAACAGAAATTACGTGAACATGGAAGTCAGAGGATGTCAGGGGAACACCTGACAAAAGAGACAGGAGCTCTGGAAACCATTGCAGAGAGAAACCAAAGTACAGTGGAAGTACAAGGAGAGATAGAAAGTGAAGATGGAAAACCCAGCACAAGAGAAGAACAAGGAGGGACAGGAACACTGGGAAAAGTTGTAGTTGCTAACCAACCAGCAAGAGACAAGGACAAATGTCTGATCGGCTAGGGTTGTAAGAGTGAAGTCATCAGACTGTTAATTAGGTAAAAGACAGAACATTGTTATAGAAGTAGAGGAGGGATTTTTGTGTATATAGTTCCGTGATTACTGTGTATGTATTAGTTGAGTAGTTGAGTTATTTCAGTGACCTTATATATTTATTAGCTATAGTTTTGCTATCTGTATACTTATATCTGTACTGTTTGTGCAGTTATTCAATTAGATTAAATCTCGTGTTTTCGAGGGAAGCCAATTTGGGTATAAAACTGAGTTCGGCTTGGGTGAAGAAAGATCCAGGTGTCAGGTGGAATTGTGGACCACTTAATTCATAAAGTGGAGGACATGGGAAAATTTCACTACAGAGGACCACAAAACCACATACAGAAGAGTTTTTTTTTGTCATACACTAACAAAAATAATTGCAGTAATAATTGTCTAAAAAGAGTAAGTGTAATGTAAATAAATGCATGATTATTAAAAAAAAAAAAAAGTAGAAAAAAGCTAATGCGGAGAGCAGCATTTGACCAATACAGTAACATACACAGCCCAGATAATTATGATAAAAATATTATAATTGCAACATATTGAAGAGAAAGATGCAGCAACTGTTTAAATTCTCTGCCATGGTCTACGTTTAGCCATATTGATGATGGACAAACATATTATGATTTTGCTCCACTTTTTAATGCACATCTCTAAGTAATATAGACTAGGTTGCCATGAAGGAATAGCCAATAATTCATTCATATTGGAGAATACAAAAGAAATCCTAGTTTCACTGACACACTCAAATTGAACTTTCAAAACCACAACACAGAAGCTGGTGAAAATGACCTTTTAACTGCTCTGAGCCTCTATGTAAGAAGTGCTAAGATATGGTGGGTTTCCTGTATTGAACATGGCTAATTGCATTCTACACTTTCCACTCCATTATCATTGGTGAATCAAGATCTGGGGGGAGGGGGGGGGGGGAGCTTGTGGAAATGCAATTCACCCCTCCCCCCCAATCAATTAATCAATTATATTGTTCATATAGCACCAAGTGCAAAAAAAAAAAAAAAAAAAATAGCAATATAAGTAGCTAGATGCACAATTTCAAATGTTCTTGTTAGGCAAGAACAACCACATTTGTCCTCAAGAAGGGCTCCTCCACAAAGTCTGTCTATTCAGATGATTGACATGATAGATTGACACAATTACATATATCAACTCAATTACATATATCAACTATTAATGTTATCCCTCAAGAAATAAATGCTCTTTTCTCCAACCCCCACCCCCTCCCTATTCAAAAATTGCTGGATTCACCCCTGGTTTATACCGTGAATCTTAAATTAACTCATGATCAAACTCTGTAACAAATTCATATTAGCATGATTGGAATGAATTTTATATATGTTGTTAAAGGACTCAAAATCCCTTTAACACATCAGTGGTCAATCTGTTCGTTAGTAAAAAGGAGAAAATTAGAACTATTAAAAAAAAAATTTTAAAGAATACAAAGCAGACTTACTGTTTTGTAAATTTCGATAAATCACACTGTGTAAGTGACCCCACCGAATTGCCACGGAATAGAGTGGACTTCTTCATCTTCATTTCGGCAACACTACCAACCTCCATCCCTTGCATGAGGATCGCTGACATATCGAGGTCTCAGACAAGCTTAAAAGAAAAAAAAAATCCCCCCCCAAAAAAAACAACTGCAACATAAACTGGAAAAAGTAATAATGATGAAACTTCAGATTTCACGTTTAACTACGAACGGTACTGCAGTTTTGAGGAGTTCTACGGCTTCCCACTCCAAACCATCCCCTCCAGAATATCAGGATATTTGTTGCCCTGTTAACACACACGATGGGTGCACGTGGCATTCACGCATATTTTTATTCTGGCCACGAATATACAATTTTAGAACGACACCTCAAAACTTCCTGATGCATCTGTGTACAGGGTTCCTATTCGTCCTATTTCACAGCCAGATAACTCAAAAACTGTCCTAATGGAAAATAAAATTAGGACAAGAAAAATTCTGGCTACAAAGCTAAAAAATTGTCCTAAAACTGTCCTTTTAGCAGGCTCTTTTGGGGCCCAAAAAAAGTCTGTCCCTTTTTTGTCCTATTTTTGTTCTTTATTGTCCTATTCTGTTCTTTATTGTCCTATTCTGTACTTTTTTTTATTCTCTCAAGTAAATTTTTTGTAATCTAGCCTGTTCAATTTCCACCACCAATTGGGCTGAAAAAACTACATTGGTAGACAGGTTTGATGTTTTCAATAAACAAACTAAGGAAAAATACATTTGGCTGGATATTTAACTAATTTGGGTGTGGTCAGCCTCTCCCTCCTCAACACATGAGTTGGCAACTCTTGTCAAGAGCTCTTGAGGAGCAGGATGGGTTTGGGCATGCTGGAGGCTCTAATTCGAATATGAAGCTTGCTTTTCCTTGACTGGAAAATGCTACACGAAATTTCAAGTTACTGCTGATATGCTGGCTCAATTCAGTGGTTCTACCAATCAGGGTAATGCTACAACAGAGGAGGATGAAGACATGTAGGCTCTGGAGAACATGCCAATGATGTCTGATAAAGAATGATATATTGCTACAATATATTTAATTATACCTTTTTGTGATTTAAAATTTCTGTTCTAAAACTGTCCTTTTCAATTTTCATTTCTGGCTGTGAGATTTCCTCCAAACCTAGCAACCCTGTCTATGTGTATGACGACCCCTCAGTGTATAATAGCTTTCTCGCCTTTGGTGAATTCACAGCATTAAGCTAAACTCATGGTTATAATAATATAGGCATGTACCTACCTATGTGGCTACGTATTGCCTAACCCTTGGACCTACAGATATTTACAGAGAGTAACTTTGGCAATGCTAGAACCCCGGAGAGGAATATCTCAGGACCTGAAAAACTATAAACTAAATGTATTCCTTGAGGTTGACCCAATGCTAATAATTTTATTTGAAATTAACTTCAGCAGAATTCTAATAAAATGGTATAACTTTACCACTACAACTATCCTCGTAGTAAATTTCATCTACCAGTAGCATCCAGAAGTACCATCTAAATTTGAAAAAGCATTACTACGCGAAGCTAAGGTCCAGTAGGTGTCTCAACTCAAGTAGGAATATAAAAGCACACCGTCAAGAGAAAAGAAACAAGATAGGTAAAAAAAATTTGGAAAAAAATAGAAAAAGTTTGTTCGTGTGTTTCCCAGTACGCCTGCGTCAGAGTTATTTTTGTCCCTCTTTTCCCTCCCTATTTCTTGGCGGGAGAGAAGCACTATGGTAACGACCACTTACCACAAGCTGAGATGGAAGGGGATAGAATCTTAGCAGTTTTGGAGTCAGGCTGCTCATGGGAATTAGTGAAGAAAAACGCCCAGGTGAGTTTACCCACCAACCGGGGTGTAGTTGACCCATCTTTGTATTCTTTGCAGAACTATTTGAAGCCTGTATTCACTTCCTCATTAGCTTCTTCCCATTTTCCAAAATATGAGAAGTTCTCCCTGCAGTTGCTGAAGAAATGTGTGGATGAACTTAAAAACAGCAACTCCTTGGAAAAACCTGAGGTGGTGCTGCATGTGGCACAGCTCTGTGTGAAGTCCCTTGAGGGATGTACCTGCAACAGCAGCAATAATAATCTACAACCCTTTGTTCATGAGAGGTTATTCCTCCAATTAGCGAAGAGGTGCTTCACTCTTGGAAAGATTAAGGAATGTGTGAAGTATTGTGAGGATGTGCAAACACGCCTTATCACCTCGACCTCTGTCCAACCAGAGAAAGCTCCTTTATTGCATAGCACATTTGAATTGCTCTGGCGAGCTGTAGATAAAGGGGGTGGAGTTTCAGGATATGAACTTCTGAGTGTATATGAGAAAGCTCTGCAGTGTGCAGTGAGTAGTGGGAAGCTAGGCATGGCAAAATTATCAGAATATTGTATGAAAGCAGAACATTGCTTCTTGCATTCCATAGCATCCACTTCCTCTTCAACGACATCCACTACTTCCTCTTTAATGACATCCACCACTTCCTCAAGTAGTCATGTCCAGCATTTGAGCAACTTCCATCAGAGTGTTCTCCCTCTTGCTACCCTCCTCTCCTCTTCATCCTCAAATCTGCCTTGTCAGCAGTTTGTTGTCATATTCCAGTATCTCCTGCACCGAGCCACACACAACATCAAGATGGGGGGAAGTGGGTGTGGTCTGGAGGATGCCTTAGTTTTGCTTGAGCAACACGAAACGAGCTGTGATCTCACAGAGCATCTTACTCTGGCTCCCCAGGCAACCATCTTGCAAGTCAGGGCTTCCTTATTCCACATGCCAGCACAAAGGTCAGAACTTGTGGGCATATATACCATATGTGGTTTGTAAGTAAACTAGTATGTGTTATATGTAATCAATTGCCCTGTGGACATTATATATCTTTCCTCTGTGGCTATTCTATGCATGTGTTTAATTATGACAGTTTGTCTGTGAAAAGACTAAATGCACTGCCTGACTGGGGGAGGGGAAACAAGTTAGATAGTGAGTGCATTTCTTGGTTATTTTCACCGACAAACTGTTATATTTGAACATGATATGCATAAAATAGATTGAGAAGAAGAGTGTATTATGTCCAGAGGGAAATCAGTACTGACATCAGTAGCTATTAGGTAGCAAACATGGCAGGCGGAAGTATAATTGATATTATACTTCCAAAACCATTCCAGCATTCCTTTAATTATTTGCTAAGATAGTTGACATGTGATGGGTAAAGCCATGGTGGGGTAAAGCCATGGTGGGGTGAAGCCCGTCTCCATTCCTCCCTCCTTTTCCAAATCATCATGAAGGAATTGTCCTCTTTTCCACTCGACTCACTCACAGTTTATCCACTTGTAATATTTTGTTAACATAATACTCCAAAAGTTCATGATAACATCTGGTTTCATTGATTCAGTGAGATGAGTTATATATTACTTTGAAACTAAAAGTATCTAGAATAGTGAAGTGATTACAGACAGACAGTCGGTCAGACAGACAGACAAGATGGGATAAATTGGTAAAGAGTAGAATATGGAATGGAAACTTTAACTGCTGTAATATAGAAGTAAAGAATGTGATGCTTCATCAATTGTTACATTGTCACATGTCTCCTTCCACATGGCAACAGCTCACCTGCTGATGTGTTCAAGCTAATTCAGAAATGTTTTAAGCCCTGTCCGCACTAGAGTAGAGATTTATCTAATCAGATCCTGATAACTGGGATAATCATCGGATTTATATAAATTCTGTCTGCACTATGATTTAAAACAAACTATTTAGTAAATTTTTTGTTTTGTTGCCAAGAATTTCCTTCAGGACTAATGCTTGCTCTTATAATATCTGAAGAATAGTTTTCTACATACTAAAAATAACAACAAACGACACGCTAATGAACTTACTTTCTTATCCATGTGAGGTTTTTAAAATTTTAAATTTTAAAACCTCACACATGCTGTAATGTACATCCTTGCAACATTGTATTCCAACATAATGAAGTTAAAATTGATTTGTGCTATTTTGAAACCTAAACTTATGCTCAAAAATTATTTTAAAAATGTACTCTGTCTCCTTCCCTTACCCTCTTAAAACAAGAAAACAAACACTCGATATCAGTAACTATTTTACACACACACACACCGCAAAACCCCTTGGTTATGGAAGTGCTTCCTCCAGATACGTTTTCATTGATCTATTTGCTATTTCCAGAATTTTAGAGGCATTAGATGCTCCATTTCAAAACTTTGGTACTAAACGTTCCTTACCACATTTGACTGTACTGTCAATCATTTTAATGCAACTTCATGTTACAACTAACCGCTCTTGCAAGAAGTAAAACTTGTCTTCTGCAGCCCGTAAGTTAAAATAGTATGAATTTACTAATAGATTATGTTGGAAATGTCAGAGTTGCCTAGATGCTGGACTAGATAGAGAGTGTGCTTGGGGGCAGGGCCTTAGCAATGGTTGCTACCACCATGTTAGAAACAATTCTACACTAGGTTGGTACTGTCATGTAAAATCTGGTCTCCCATTAAAATGTGGTCCCCCTTCAGCTCTACTTTCTTGCAGGCTTGGTATGCAGTAGTAAATAGATAAGCTCCACCTCTATTTCTTAATTTTTAAAAATTGACCATATCTTTGCCATGGTTCATTCAAAGCAGTTATGTCATTTGAAAGCTCCCTTCTTTTTTTTCCTTTTCTTTCTTGTAGTGGTGTGTTGTTGTGGTGGCTCTAAGTGGTGGCTCTTGAGTTGGTTTGTAAAAAAATAACAATGAACTAAAAAAAAAATTTTTAAAAACACTTTAGCACAGTTGCTGCTAATTCTGTTTCTCATTTGGTTGTAAGTGCTTTAGGAAACAGCAAATCAATTATGAGAGCTTGGTGACAATGCACTGGAATCTAGAGCAAAGGAATATGCAAGGGTGTGGTGTGGGGAGACAGATCTTCTAAGAGAGTTGCTATAGAGATATTTAACTTATCATCTGAAAGCACACAAACAAGCAACAATCTGATATAAAAATGACACACGGAGGGAGGGATAGGATGAAGTTGTGAAATACAATTGAAATGTTTATAACTTAACCAGAAATCCTCATCCCCTCCCACCATTTAGGGTTGATTTATAATATAATGTATATTTCATGCTGTCTTTCCAAATAGTGAATAGTCTCCAAATAGTATCAACTGCTACTAGAGTTGCACACATTAACAAATTTCTCTGCAGTGTAGCTATGTTTAACTGTATTTTTCTATTAGCTGTAGTTACGGATCTAAATGATGTGGGATTTATTCACAGTTGATCTAGGATGGTCCACCACCTTTCACATATGTCGTCCATATCCAATGGCTACTTTAAAGGCTCACAGAAGATTGCATTCAACATTTCACCAACCAAGGATTGAAAAACTAGATTTTTAAGAAAATTGAATACAGAATGTGATGATATCAAATGGCTTTGCTTTCACATTTGATAGCATGAATCTATGAACAAAGCTCAGGGATGCCAAGGAAGCTTTTCTATTTTTAACTTCATGGTCTGGATTGCATGGTGTCATTCTTGCCCCTTCCCTAAAATTTTGAGATTGAATTTTTTTTTTTTTTTTTTTTTTTTTTTTCTCTCTCTCTCTCTTTTTTTTTTTTTTTTTTTAGAAATGTTAAAGGATAAACGACTTATGACATCACTAACTTAAGACAGGAATGTTAAATTGAGAACTCATCTTGATTTTCTTTGCCATAAGTCCACAATTTCTTCAAGGTCTCTCTCAGAGATTCTGGTGCTTCTAGAGTAACCGTGCAAGCTGAAAAAGACTGCAGTCATTTCTAGAAAAAAGAGAACAAATCTTGATCATCTTTGTCTGTGAAAAGCTTCCCCACCATAGAAACTGTAGAAACTTGAAATTGATAAGCCTAAGGAGGCCATCATGTACAATTGCCCTTGAACATATTATTAGAAACAAGTTATTTCAGCTGTGATGCAGTAATATCCCTGTGGTTACTTGACTAATAACTGGCAAAATGTTCTCCACTCTGTAAGTATATCAGACTGTTCAGTGGATATCATAGCTGTCTTCACTGCTTTTTCTCTCCAACCAATGTTTCTGCATCTCTTCTCCATTTTTAATGCTGCCAATTTTGGCTAGTTTTGCAGTCATTTCACAAATGCCCCAGCACCATTACATCAAGTTAGTATATATCTGCTGACTGTAGTAGCATGCAATTTCATGGATTTGTAAATTGTCATGTGCTAAGATGTCAGCAGATTTTAGAAAAAGTACATATCATGTTGACAACTAACTACCTATGGGGGAAAATGTTTGCACTCCTTGAGGAAGGGTCCATATTTTCCTTGCACACAAGTCCTCACCCCCTCAATGTACCTTAGTGGCGACACAATATAGGGTCAGCCCTCCATCCCCCCCCCCCCCCCCCCCCCTTCCCTCCTCTTTCTTCCATGGCCTAAGTTCACCCCCCCCCCCTCTTGGCACAACTTCTGTATACAGCCCTGATGATGATATTGCTCATTTGTTCACAAAATTTGGCACTTTCATAGGAATACAGCTGCAGTGGGCTGGTAAATAGGAATAATATATGTTGACTCCAGAACTATCATAGAAAGTTGCAGCTGTGTTATATGTGCTGTGTCTCTTTTTTCATGCAGCATTGATGAGTGTGTGTTGGAGAAGATCTCGTGTCAGATGGAGTCACTGTCTGACCTCTCACCCTCTCCCAACCCCTCCCACCTGACGGAGGCACTGCAACTTGTCCTTATGGTGTACAAACAGATGCCATCTTCTGATCTTGTGGCGTCCATGACTCCTGAAGTCTTCCTCCTAATGAAGAACATCACCTTGAAGGTCGTTGGCCTGATAGAATCATGTCTACAACAGAAGCTTCCTGATATGTCCATAATGTTGGAGGGAAGGTGGCGTGAAAAGCAACTACAGCTCTTATCTTTGTTGGCAAACGTCCTTGTGTCCTTACTAATGGTGGAGGAGGAGGAGGAGATAGAGGTGTGTAGAGATTCTGTGTCCTTTAATGGCGAGGGCCTTCTTCCTGCTTGTACACCCAGATCCTCCCTGGCCAGCCATTGTCTACCCATCCTACAGCATTCAAAATCTATCGTTGACAAGGTGTGTGTGTGTATATAAACATTATTCATGATATTTGTGCATGTCATTGATGTGTGAGTGTTAATGGTGTGTGCATGGTGCATGTGTGTGTGTGTGAGCAGGGTGATGCAGTATTGCCCCCCAAGGAGCTATGGTGGCTAGGCAATGATGCTCACAGACTGGCCAAGGTGCTAGACCGAGACAATAGCTATATCCATGCCTGTCCCGTCATGCAACTGGCCTGCGAAGCTCTAGTGACCTGGTCCTATCAGGACAATGATAACACACTTGTCCTACAGAGAGCCAAGGAGGTAAATTTAATGTTTATATACAGCACCATATACGATATAACAGGGAATTTGTGATACCCTGGGTGAATGTTTGCTTCTTTTTTTTTCTTTTTTTTTTGCCCATATATTGGAGTATCCAACTCTCTGTCACAGTCTCCATGGAAATCTCGAGACCATCTAACAGCATGCCTTCACGTGGCATAACCATAGACAATCATCTGTTATATGTCCTAATTTAGTACTAATACAATCCTGCCAAGAACTTACTCTCTGTCGGACTATGCATGCCCTATGCCATGAAAGGTCATGGATAAGAAATCAAGCAAAGTAAGAGTCAAACAGTTCCTGTGTTAATTCCTGGGCTGGAGCAAAGTATGCCTTGTTTTGTTGAGCACTGAAGGTTGTCTCCTGAGGTATGGGTGATTAGAGATCACTGGATCCTCTCTTAGTCTAATGGTGAGGTTATTACACATCTTCCCACTGTGCCCATGGTTACAGCAGTATTCCATACATGTCAATCTCTTTTGAGGGAATGTTAGTGTACAGTTGCAACTGCCTTTCTACATGTGTGTCATATTAATTCATATGTTTGGTGTGTTATATGACAAAATATGTCTACAGTCTGGTATTCAGGATAATGATACACTGGTGGGCTGATATCCAACAAGAAGAGGAATGGTGCAATGCTAGCCCATCCTCACTGTGTATGTACAGGAGTTGATATTGGAGGGCATCAATGCTTCTGTGTCCTCCATATTCCTGACTGATAGCGATGGCAGCTACTTCAATAACAGAAAGAGTATTGTAACAGTCACTGGCATTGTCCAGACAGGAACCCTATCTGTGTAAATCTGTAAATCACTATATCAAATTCTTGGGGGTGGCGCATGTTCTAGCATAACTTGCTGAGAGTGTTAGAGGGGTAGGTAGCCTTAGGCCAGAAACCACTCTATGTCAATGCTGAGACTGTGCATGATGATTGGCAGGCTGCAGGAGTTTACCTCGTAGTTCTTGCACTGGTAGCAGCCTGCCTACTTGGTGATACGCCGGTTCCTGCAACCTTGAATGTGAGCATGTATTCACCCTTGAATACTTTACGATCAACACCAAGTGCTGCCATAGAGAATACTGCATTATACTTCCTGATCATGGATCGGAAGTGGCACCATCAAAGAGGATGTTGATAGGTTAGACGGAGTTGCTGATGTTGTACAGAGAGACCTTGCCATTTGAGCAGCTGATATCTGGTGCCTCCTCATACCATTTCTTTGCAAAGCATTTAGGGTATGTGGTGGACATTGAGCCAATATTGGCAGGGATGGGATGCTCACTGTTGGACATGTAATTTAGAGCAATGTCTGGCAGTTGTTTTTTTTTTACATATCAGCACAGCTCTCAGGTATCTGCCTGCCATGATAGAGACGTGCCTTCCTCGGCCGAGGGGTCTCAGCCTCTTTGCTTGATGCTGACCCTGAAAGGTGGAGGAGTTTGATTTGTTCTGAAGGGAATCAGGCAACATGATGATGTGAGAGAAGAGGAAAGCATAGAGGCTACCTGGTGCCTCTGCAATTCTCCTAGTGGCCTGCATGGCCCCAGTGTGGTGGACATCTGAACATCAGCCTACCTCGGCTGAGGTGTTTGAAACACTCCTCTTGCTGCTGCTGCACTTGTAAGATTGATGTTGCTCTGAAGGCAATAATATTATATTTACTGTATAGCTAGGATTGATCTGAAGGCAGCACAGTTACCTTTCATCTTTGTAGCTCTTTTCTGTCTGCTTTTTCCCCTCATCCAATGAAGCCTTTTATTGTGGTCTTCAGAGTTGAGTGCATACATTTCTTTCCTGGATTGCTTTATTTTTTTGGCAAATTTTTATATGGCTAGGATTGAACATGAGGTAAAGGGTCTGATTACTGCAGATTAGCTGACAGTGGATTAGCTGAGATTAACTGCAGCCTCTATCTCTGCCTTGGTTGGTCATAGGTGAGCGAGACCCACCTTAAGACACCCTCAGCTTTGGTTACCCCTATTTATTTCACTAAGGCTGAGTCGTTGTGGATGCACTGTTTGGTTTATCCTAAGGATTATACAAATACCAATTTCCGACACACCCTTCCTATGTGGAAAGGCGAAATTATGATCTGCACATTTTTAGCGTTATAATTGGAGGGGAAGGCTAAATGGGGCAACAGCATCACCAATTTATTATTGTGGTTTCAGTTCACATTGCATATTTACATATGAGCATGCCCCAACACTTGCTTGAAGTGCTCCTGGAGAGATCTCTCATCTTTCTGTTCAACAATGCTGCCTGTTTGTAACTTCTCTGTAGGCAAGGCAGGCCACGTGACTGTGTGCTCACAGTGGGAATCATTTGCATGCAGACTCATGCCGTACATCAGCAGAGGGAATCCGGGATTCCATCCACTGAATCATGTACAAATATTCAATGAATAGAATCAATCAATAGTATCACCAGTTTATCCTTGTGTTTTTGGTAAGGTAATCAGCTATCCAAACCATCTTTCATTACAAATTTTGTATGTACTTGTATGAGTCGGACCTGCCCATGTGGAACACTTTGCATCATAAATAAAAAAGTATCATGCAAAATGCTACAAGAACTGGCACCATCTACCCTTTTTGGATACTTTAAAGTCTCAGCAACTGTTTATTGAGTGCCCGGGTTTTGAGCTGATATTTTTATGAGCTATTGTTTGTGGTAAGATTAAATAAAAAATGCAGCGACATGACCTCAAGGTGACCTCAACACTAAACACAAAACTATTGTGATAGATTTCATATCAATGTCAGTAGGATTACATAAACTGATTTAAAAGTGGTGTTCGAAACAGCTCTCTGTTTTGAAGAAAATAATTTTGTTATCATATTGTTACATGTCAATATTCTACATGTGGTGTCACATTGTGTTCGCTGCATCATGTTGTATTACTCAACCATGTTAAACTGTGTTACTTAGTGATTCTGTATGTGATATCACGTAGTTTTATTAATTGCAGTATGTTACCCTGTATTTTCTGTGTCATATTGTGTTAACCTAGCTGTGTAACAATTGTTACTTATGTCTGGAGTGCGTTATGGTTAACATGAACATACATTTGTAATGTCATATTGTGTCAGTTTTATTTATTTATTTATTTTTTATTTATTTATTTATTTTTTTTTTTTTATTGATGTTATGTTGTGGTCAACAACACTGTGTATTATGTACTTAGTTGTATAATCTTTAAGTCAAAGGTGTCATTCTGTCAACGATGTCATATTCTTTGAATATTGTTAAAGTTCATCTGACCATATCTTTGTTCTTATCCATTTTAGTCAAATCTATTTAGTCGTTTCCAATACCTTACCGAACTGTATGAAAAGTTTCATAAACTCAATGCTGCTATGGCAACGCTCCGCAAAGGACTGCAAGTCTTACCACTGGATCTTTTGATCTCCATGGATACTGCAAAACAAGTAGCTGGAATTTGGGTGAGACTAAAGAAGAGAAAGGATATCTTTTCTAAGTCAGACCCCTCCCCTCCTGCACCCACATTGGAAATTCCTTGTCCCTACCCATTGGTTGCTGAGGGCAGCATCTTGTGTGTGTTGGACTGTGAGCGTCTGACGCGCGAGCAACAAGTCATGTATTTGGACAGGGAGGAAGACCTCTGGAGACACGCCCACAGCCACTCCCCACTGGTGCAAGTGCTCTCTGACCTGCTCAGCCTGTACATTGAGCTGGAAAAACCTGTTTTGCAAGCTCGAGTGCGGATACAATTGGCTCGCATTGCTCAACACTGCACGCCATTGTGCCAACATCGGCAGCTGCCTTGTGAGGGGTGTGGTCCACCGGATGCATTGGATGATGTCTGTGAGCTGCTGCGAGGTGTGGTGGCGGTGGACTCCGAACCCCAGGGGGAGGTGTGGCAGGGGCTAGCAGAGGCTTACCTGTGGAAAGTCATCATCAACACGTCTTCATTGTTGCCACAACAACAGACCACAGAATTGGGGTGAGTGGTTGGCTATGGCTAACAGAAATATGTCTGGTTGAATCTTGTTGTGGTTGATTTCATTCAATTCTTTGTTAAAGGGATGGGCTATCTTTACCATCATGTTCCCTTCTACATATTATTATCCCGATTGAGTCACACCCACTTTTAAAAAGCCACACATCGATTGAGAAAAGGATCTTCTTTGATTTTGAAAAAAAAAAAAAAAAAAAAAAACTATATTGGATTAGCTTGCAAGTAGTGAAATGTTCATGTTGACCACAACTAACCCTTTAACAATTTACATATATTGTTTTATTCATTGACAGATTTGATGCAGTAAAATGATTGATGAATTTTTAGCACTGTCATCTTACTCTTGCTCAAATATCTTCTAGTGTATTCCCTTATTATTTCCCCCCACAGGTCAATCCAAGGTGGTTGTACAGTGTAAAATGAAGTTTTTAAAACTTTTCCCCCCTTATTTTGTAATTTTTGGGGGAGGGTGTTTCATTTTAATTTTTTTACAATTTAGTTTTAAAAAATTACGTGTGTGTGGTTCTCCAGTCAATGATTGCAATACTTTCTCTCTCTCTCTCTCTCTCTTTTGGGGTGGGGGTGGGAAAAATAGAGAGGTATTACTTAGGTTGATTCGATCCTTGAAGTGATGTCTAAGCTCTCTCTATTTTTTTTTTTTTTTTTTTTTTTTTTTTTTTTTTTGTGCATCTGTTTTTCTTTAGCTAATACAGAGATTAGTCATAATCTATTATTGGATAATTTGATGTCTCTTTTGAGAGGAGAGGACAGACTGAATGGAGGTGTGGGTAAACAAAGATATTACCTTGTAGATGATTTTTACAATTTCCCAGGATGAGCTATTTTTGCACAAAAGAATCCTTGGAATTTTTTCTGGATGACTATCAGCTGAAGTCACCATATATGCAGCTTCTTTAAATAAAAAAAAAACTGATTTGAGTTATATCTGAAGAAAGCTCTGAATATTGGATTCTCTGGCAGCCATTAAAAACAAAGACAACAAACAAACAGAGGCCCTGTATTATTCAATATAGTGAATACTACTATCTGTGATAGAGTATGTACTTTGAATACTATTCCTGGACTTTAGTTCAGTCTATGGATGGTCACATGACACCACATGTCAGTATATTGAGCACATGACTTCTTTACTCTCACCACAACATGTTGCTATAGCGACCAGGGTGGTAACGTTGCTGGAGATGGTGATCCCTCCACCACAGTGATGGACCGAGTGAAAAACATGTGTTTACTACCTCACGAGGAGCGGGCAATGGTTGAGGACAATGTCACACTCCAGACTCTCCGTCAATGTGTGGAGGCATGGGACAGGGTGCAATCTTGCATGAGGGCTACACTCGGGACCGCTACCATGGGGATGGTGTTCCACAGGCCTGCGGAGATGCTGGATCACGTGTTCCTCACAGCAATCCTCTGTTATGCACACTCGCAGGTACATGAGTGGCCTAGTCCCTGAACATACTGGTAATGAGTGTGGTGCATGTTAAGGAAGGAGGAGTTTCTGTGGGCCATTAGCTTTAGCAGTGCTATAAATAAAATTAAAAAGCCCATCTAGCTGGACTGTTAAAATACACCACCATCTGCAGTTGGATTCCAGTTAGTACATGGTTGTATGAACCTGTGCAGGATTTTTTTTTAAACAAACAAAATAATGAATTTAAAAAAATTTTTAAAAAAACAACTTTTTCAGTTAATATTTGTCCTAATTTTTATATAAAAATAATGATGAATTTACAAGAAATAATGATGAATTTATAAGAAATAATGTTGGAGCCTTTCCTCACATATACACATTTATATACTTTTGAACCTCACACATTTAGCACTTAGTTTCCCTTCTAACTCTCCTCCCTAGTGAATTATTGCCAACTATTCAAATGTGCATATGGCAAGGCCTCTATGACACTCTCATAACCAACTCAGTCCCTCCCCTTTATTGGCACTGCTCAGAGCAGACTGTATAGCACCTATTTAAAGACGGAATGTCATGCCTGAATCAGTTAATGTATTGTTGATGACTCTAAAGTTCTATTCAACCTCTTATTGCTCCTTGCAGCCCTCCTTGACCCTGAGGACAATCACTGTGTTGCTAGGGTTACTTAAGGCGCACAGCCATGCATGTGACAGTGAGACAAACAAACGCGATACAGCTCTGCTGACGGCTCAAGCTCTTGCCCTGAGGGAGGAGGTGTGTGCAAGTGAAGGCACTTCTCTCGGGAGTGATGGGGACAGATCTGTTCCTCCTGCCTCTGGTGGGGAAGAAGAGGAGGGGAAGGGAGTGCTGCTTCTAACTGGTCTACATCAGAGGTTGGCACGGACCAGGTCACTCTTAAACCACAGACAGGTGAGAGGAAATGAGAGAGAGAGAGTGGAAGGACAGGAGGAAGGAGTTAAAGTGTATATTTAATTCTCCTTTGTGTTTAAATCCTGGTCCACTGATCCTCGTCTTCCTCCTACACAGAGTGATTAATCCCATGGCATGTGAATTACCATGGCAACCTTCTTGTTCTGTCGTGTCTAGTTTGCAGAGTGCAGGGATGAGCTGCTCTCGGTTCTCGACTGTTTGACTGGTGTGCGGCAGCAGTGGCATAACCATGGATACTCCGGGAAAGCCTATGTGGTGGTGGCCAAGGCCAAGCAGTTGGCCTCTCTCCTTCAATCCTCCTCTTCCTCCTCCTCCCCCCACTCCCAGCACCCATCACCAGCACATCTCACTCTCACTCCCATAGAATTGGCTGTGGATGCTGTGAAAGTTCTCTGGAAGATATTCCATCACTTGGCTTCCAGTGAGGATCAGGTGGGTGTGGCTTCTTTTGAGGTCACACCCACTAGTGAGGTTGAGATGTGGGGCGTGTTGCTGGCACTGTTGAGTTGTATGAAGACGGTGTGTGGTCTGCATCTGGTACAGGGTGGCATGGAGCGGGCCTACTACTATGCCAGGGAGGGTGCCATGTTGGCCAGAACATTGCAGCTGGCTGGATGGTAAGATATGGTCATGCTTGGTGTGGGATGTGTGACATGCCAGCATGGACCGTTTTATCATTTATACACACACACACAGACACACTAAATTTTAATTGGTACAGGGTCATCTAACTTGCAATCTGCATGGGTAAAATCCCGTTTACTTTACTTTCTCCAATGTAGTCATTTATTTATAAAATAATTATTGTATTGATGGCATAAATTGTAACCATTAATATTTGGTTTAATTCTGTTATTTTGTGTGTGCAGGTATCGTGACTTTGTGTTGTTAATGTGTGAGGTGTTTGTGTGTCGTGGCTACCCCTCCCCTGCCCTCCTTCTGTCCTCCCAGATGTCACGGCTGCTCTGTTCTTCCTCTCTCCTTCCCTCCATCTCTCTTCCCACAACTCGGAAAGGTTGCCATGATGATCTGGACACTGCTATGATACAGCAAGATGAGTGTGCACATGATGATAGCATCTCCAGTATGTCTCTCCCAGACATGTTCAGTGGCTTATCTCTAAATATGGAGCACTTAATCATTTTTAAAGCACACCCTTCCACCTGTAAATGTGGCACATGTTCAAATGTTCTTCATATTTGCCATGAAGTTAAACTGGTCATTCTTGTTTGCCAGATCAGTTTATTAGATGCCAGCAATCATGTGAATGATCATGTGAATGATCATGTGACACACTTAATAGATTCTCTCGTGACAGCAGATATAAATCTGGTTCAGCTGATGAAGAAACATAAAGTTTCATCACAGACTAAGAGCCACGGTCGTCGACGGGTCGGCAAACGTGGAGCTAAACGTGTTGTGCCAGACCGGAGCAGAGGGTGTGATGTGGACAATATCGGACTGTTTGACTGCCTCAGGGCAGAGATGGCATGCATTATGGCTGAGTGTCACCTGTTGCTGTGGCAACCAGACTCTGCAAGGACGTTGGTAATGGAGGCTCTGGATAGGTTGCAGGAGAGGGAGCAAAACTGGTGCACGCACGACCACCTTCTCCGATTGGTTCTTGCTCACCTGCACCTACTTGGTGGTCAGGCACTTGCTCAGAGCATCAACGGAAGGAACGAAGTCATAGCAGAGAGAGGGGTGTGGTGTGGGCAAGGTGAGAAACTGAGGAAGTGCTTTGATGAGTTTTTGGCTTGTTACGAGCTGTGCTTCCCTGTCCGGCCAGCAGTGTTGTTGAGAGAGGTATGTTTGTGGTTGGCCTTCCTTTCATCGGAGTCTGCCGATGTCCACCATTATGTCTCCTTGGCTCAACAAGTGTCCCTCACACACCGGACCACCATTGTGCTCGGCAAGAAGATAAGGTCAGCTTATTTTCTCTTCTCTGTTACTCAACTGCAGTATTTGTAGCATCTAGTGTAATCTGAACACTGAATTGTGTGAGTGTCTATTTTTGTTACATGTGTAAGTTGAAAATGAACTGTTGCATGCAAAGTTGAGTTGAGTTTGAAGTAATTATTGCATGTTTTATATTCATCATGTGGCAGAAAAAAATGTTTTTTAAGTAATAAACCCTCTAATTCTTTCGCGCTGAACAAAATAGGCCAAGATGTGGTGAGGTAAACTAGGGCCTATAATGTGATGGGTATGCTTTAGATATTGAGCCAACAGCTTGAAAGTGTCGTTTATGCCAAACATCACTCCTTGCATGAGTGGTAAGTTTATTGACATGTTTTTGGACCACCTGCTAAAGTATGCACCACAACTAATGCCAACATCACATAATGTGTTTGCTATATTATTACATTACACAGAATGTTTACTGTATTTAAATTACACCACTGTGTGGTGGTTTGTAGTCCTGTGTGGACGCAGGGGAGTCTGGGCATGCCTTAAGATTGGTTCCTAATAAGACATGAACAACAACAGGATGTAACACTGGCATCAATTCACTAAATGTTGGAAGTTAAGTTAACTCTAAGTGTCATCATATATAGATTGATGTTGGTTAGGTGTTGTCACTACTTCTGATGAAATGGTCACATAGTGATAATCTGCCTACTTCAATTGTTCTGTCATTGTACTAGTGTGACCACGTGTGTTGTATTGTGTACCCTTAGGGCGCTATTGGACTCTGATGCTGCCACCACCGGCTGGGGCCAGTTAAACAGACATGTAGTGGATCTTCAGCAGACACTGGTCCCCACCCATTCTCCCCTTCCCGCCTCCTCCCTTCCTTACTCCTCCCTCCTCAAGGCCCGTGCCCTCCTCTCCTCCCCCCATGTTCCTCCCATCAACCACAACCTCCTCTCACTCTTCCCCCCTCACTGGACCATCCTCACCTTTGCACTCTCTCCAAAGCCACACCCCTCTTGCCAAGCTCAACTTATCATCACCAGAGCCTCCTCGTCTGTGGACTGTGCCAAGGGCAGGAGAAGAGGTCGTGGCACTCGGGAAAAGCGTGGAGCCGTTACAACTAATTCCCCTGTGATTACAGCCACGGTATTGGATGGAGGGGGAGAGGTGGGGGAGTATGTTAAGGGCGTATACGAGGTGCTAGATAGTGCAGCAAAATACGTGGGCGTGCAAGACAAGCGAGTGTGGTGGGCAGCCAGACATCGACTGGACCGACAACTCCAGGCCATTCTAAGTTCCTTCGAAGAAAGCACCATGCCACAGCAGGACACCTTCCTTCCCACAGGAAATGGACCTGTCCTGATGATTCTAGGACGCCAGCTGCATCAACTACCGTGGGAAAACCTTCCTGGCCTACAGGACATTCCCATAACACGGACGCCATCCCTCCTGTTTGCAGCTGCCCACAAGATCATGGTACGACATACTGCAAACAGTTGATGTATGCTTGACATGTTGAGCTGTAGTGGATAATGTAATGTGGGGAGTGTAAAGTGTGTAGAAACATTTACGGGTGGTCTCATCCCATCTAGACTAATAAATTGGTTATGGTTGGAATTATGCGGTATTGATCTATATTCAGTGTCCTAATAGGGTAGACATATGTCTTGGTCATAAAGTAGGGCATTTTAAGACTGTACTCAGATTCATTTCATTATCCAATCTAAAATATTCTCTACAGTATGTTTAATAATTTTATGGGATTGCTGATTTCAATTCAAGCTTTGTAGAGCTTGAGACAAAACGGATAATTGGTGATGATTTTTTCCCATTCTGATATCTCATTCAGTGGTCAACTATACTACCAGATGTTCAATGTTGTGGTTTAATCTGAGAAAGGTAACATGCTTGTGTTGTTACTCTGTGTATCCGTACTTTACCTATCCATTTGCGGTGTACATGTTTTACAGAGTGTGCACAGCCTTTGCCTTTAAGAATGAATTGGTTTGTCAACGGCCATAGACGGCTAGCAACCATGGTGTATTGTTGGTCCAATAACATTTTTAATTTTTATGATCATTATACTGCATAATCATTAGCTAAGGCATATGACATTATTAGCTTGTGTTACCATATTTTTGCTTATGTTACCATGTACTGGATTGACAAGTGATGTATGTATCCTGCATATCTGTCCTAGGTTGGAATCCAGGAGTGTGGGTCCGTGGACGTCAACTCTGCCTACTTTGTGGTGAACCCTCAGGGTGATCTCAAAAAGACAGAGAAGCTGTTTGGACCGCAGTTCTCTCAGCAGGCAGGATGGGAGGGTGTGGTGGGCACGCCTCCTCCCACGAATGACCTCATCGCTGCCCTTCAGCGCAAGTCCCTCTACGTGTGAGGAGCATGCACCCTGACCTCTAGAAACACAGTCTCCTTGCGTGTACGCACGCATGTATGTGCCGCAGCTATCTGGTGTGCATGTGTCTGCCTAGAGGTCCATCCAGGGAGTTTCAACTGGGCGGGGGGGGGGGGGGGGGGTAACAGGAGTGGTGTGCAGACAGAACTGTTCCACTGACTGTACACTCACCCACCACATGATCACACCCACTGGCTCTAGACTGATATACTAGTGTATAGTAGAGCTCACTCGGTTACTGTTACCTTAATGGCCGTAAAATGGAAGCTCTATACTTTCACACACATAGAAACAGTATGTATGTTGGGGTGGGGGCCAGAAGAAGGGGGTGTTGTTCCCCAATAGGTCCTGGGTGCATGGGAGTGAAACCTAGGGGATAAAACCAGGTTTAATGCTAGCATGTACTTTAGGCAATATCATGACAATGTTTTATTGAGATAGTTTAATCTTGCTGTGAGCTTTCTTCTAGCAGCTTGTGCAAAGTTGGCCAGTTATGTGATGTGGTTTGTGGTAACTTCATTTTCAGTAATATTTAATTGACATTTGCAAGCAATACCCACATGCTATGTAGGTTTTAGTAGACAAACTGACCCTCTGTGCTGGAGGATAAGATCTGTTCTGCCAATCATTGAAATGCAGTCATACAAATTGGTGTGTGTGCATTTGTTCGTGTGTGTATTTTTTGCATGTGTGTGTGTATTGGTTTGTGTGTGTGCATTTGTGCATCTCTGTGTGTTCATCGGTGATAATGTGCGTGTGTGTAGGTATTGTGGACATAATGACGGTCGTTTCCTCTGCAATGACACCTTGCAAACCTTACACATGCGTGCTACGGCTCTTCTGATTGGCTGTCGCTCTGCCGGCTTGAAAGAAGATGGCCAATGTGATCCCTCAGGGCATGTTCTGAACTACCTCATGGCCGGGTGGTGAGTACAAAAGTTATAGCATGGTTAATAGATTACTACAAGTAACTCACTGTATTTTTTATGTCTAAAAAGTTTTTGTTTCATAGTTTTAAGGGAACACATTCAAATAGTTGCTTTTATCACAAGATCAACGTAATGAGTTTGTAAAAACAGTATTTTCTTCTCTTATTGCACTTGCACTGAATCTAAAAAGACAAAACTATTCTTTTTAGAATAGCTGACAATAGTTCTTATGAATATTCTTTATTGATGTAAACTCAGACAATAGCTGGAATTAGAATGGTTGATACTATACATGCATTACTGGTGGTTGTCCTGTTCTTGTGTCACATGATTGTCACATGGCCATGCCCTTGCAGCCCAGCTTTAGTCGGATGTCTGTGGACAGTCACTGATGGAGACATTGACAGATTCTGTGATGGTCTTATTCACTCTCTTCTCTCCTCTTCTTCCCCGTCTTCCTCTGCCGTGCAAATGATGTCTCTTCTACCACATCATGTGTCCACTGCGAGGTTAGAATGCAAGCTTCGCTGGCTGGTGGGTGCTGCTCCAGTTCTGTATGGACTTCCTGTGCACCCTGAACCTTGAAACTTATATGCGTGTGTGTATCAATTTACCAAAACAGTTTCAACAGGTATTATTTATCAGTATATATATTTGCAGCTTAATTGAGGCCATACAGGGTGTGCTTGTTTTTTTTTTTTGTTTTTTTGGTTTCATTGTTTGATGTTGTTGCTTCTTTTTTCTTTCATTTTTTCTTTTTAGCTATTGACTTTAATTTTGATCCATTAAAAAAAAAAAATTTTTAATAAGGTTATCATCAATAGTAATTGGAGTCATCCTGATATGATACGTGGATCACTGGTTGTTAAGGTTGAAGGATGGTAAAGTGGTTCAACAGCTCTGGTACTATGAGAGGCTAGGGAGAAGCCAGGCATCCAAATACACTGCCACAGCTTAGAAGATTTTTACCCATGAACTTGTTAAAGTTCGCAGAGTCTAAATGTTACTTTTTTGGGAATCTCATTGTTCTTTTGAAACTTCCTCCAACCGCCAGTGCTAAGGTCCCTGGTTCAACTCCTGGGCATGGTCGAGTTTCCCCCCCCCCCCCCCCCCCATTAAGTCAAATCATTAGTGAGCCAATTTTTGATTTCTTTCTTTCTTTTTCTTTGCTGTGCTAAATCATACTATCCATTATTTCCAAGCCTCAAAACTCTATCATGCATTTATAACAGATCTCATGGTGGTAGCTGTAAATAGTGACAATAAAAAGTATATCATATTGTTCAAAACTTTAATTCAATTTAAACAATCTGAAAGTTGTTAAAGTGTGAGCAGCATGCTACTTATTCTGTGGCTTTCTGCTGGTGGCACTTCAATTATGTTCTATGCTTGAAAAGTCATTCAATATATTCATTCAATACAAAGTGCATGTATCCAAACATAACTGGGTGCAAAGGTGGGATGGTAAATGGTAGATATCTTTTTAATCTTGAGTTCTTGTGTTTGTTGTGATGATAATTTTGTTGATCTTTTTGGTTGTTTTTTTTTTTGTTGTTGTTTTTTTTTCTTGTTGAAGTTATATCAGGCTTGGATAAGGATCCACTCTCATAGAAATTTCATTGCTTACAAGTGGAGTGGTCCCAAAAAAATAATTGGTCACTTAAAAATTTCTTGACTGGCCTCCACTGTTCCACCCATTGACAGCAGTTTCATCCTTCCAGTTAGTGGTCCTCTGTAATTTTACTATCAAATTAAATCTGCCAAAGTGTAGCTGTACACAATACACATTTTTTTAATTGGGGGGGGGGGGGGGGGGGGCAGACAAACACACTATCAATTATCAATAATTCATGAGATATACGAAACTTTGATTTCTTTTAGAAATGTGTGGCAACTAAGCCATTCCTCATTTCTAATAAAACAAACCGACCTGCACATCTTTCACAATGTCAAAAAAAAAAAAAAAAAAAAAAAAAAATCCTAAATTTCTTTCACAATATCAACAGTTGCCACATTAGGATAAGCAGTTGCAACAATGTCTGAGGTTAGTCTCCTAAATCATTAAGTGGGTGGGGGGGAGGGGTTTGGCTGGAAATTTCCAGTCTTGTTGACTAATCCTAGTGGACAAAAATGTCAATTACTTCAAAATGGATGGTCTTTTATATCTGAAAGACAAACAGTTAAAGAAAAAAGGAGGGGGGGGGGGGGGGGGGAAAGAAGAATGCTTGTTTATAAATGACAAAAAAAAAATACACCACCAATAACCAATAGTTATGGTTGTGTGCCTTTTTAGCGTATACAAGTGCCATAGAAATACTGGCATTGTAGTCCATTTATTAGTTAAACTTCTGTAACACAGAAGTGATAATATAAAACACTGCTTCTTGTCCTCAGTAGTAGTGCAGATTAGTAGGTCCAACATTTTGAACTAACTTACTCTAAGCTGCAGGAAGGACCAGTTAGGACTTATCAAAGTTACACCTTGGAGGAAAAAAAATTCCACACTGCGGAGACCGTTATTTTAACTATTGGAATGACACAGATTCATTGCACCGGGATAAAATCTCGAGGAAGCAGCCAGTAACTGGTAATGGTCGGCCGGGTTTGCATGGGGGGAAGGCAAGGCAATAATATTATTGACCATTTTTTACCCACCCACATTATCGACCCCGGTAGCGTAAACAAGGCGAGAAAGGGTGTGATCGTGCAAATGTTCAACTGAGAGAATACTGTTCACCATGGAGAGAAGTATTTGTGAGTATTTCTATAGTCCTGGAGAACCTAAAGGCCACCGATGTGGGTACTGCAAGTCTGAAGACACCAAAATGTCTGGAGGGATGTGGGTTCACCGCCTCACTGTAGGAGACTACCAGGATCTTATAGACAGAGGTTGGAGACGATCTGGGAAATACTGCTATAAACCAATGATGTCTAAAACGTGCTGCCCTTTGTACACCATATCTTGTAGTGTCAAAAAATTTCGAATCTCTAAGTCACAGAAGAGTTGTCTGAAAGACATGAATAAATTTCTGGTTTATGGCAAGTGTAAGAAAGTTTCTACCTCCTCCACTGTAGATGGCAACTGTTATGCAAAGGTGGGGGGGTCAGCAAGTTTAAATGAAGCAGATCTATCTTCCACACCTAATCCTGTGTTGAAGAAACCAGTAAGACCAGGTGTGGGACCTGATCCATCTAAACCGCTGTGTCGCAAATCCAAGGAGATCCGACGAGAAAAGAAATCCAAGAAAAAAATTCCTTCCGTTGAGGTTGGTGATGATGGTGATGAACAGGCTAATAAAGGTAGCGGTGGCTATGTTGGCGTCAATGATGTTTCTGTCAGCAAACCTGTCCAGGAGAGTGCGGGAGTACCTAACAGAGATACCATTCCTGAGTTTTTAAAAGAAGATGCTAATGGTAAAAAGCCTCTTGAATCGTTCTTGAGTGTCCCAAGTGTCCCTAAAAATTTGCACAATCTTGAAATTAAACTCATCAGATCTATGCCACCATCTCCTGAATTCAAGGAGACCTTTTCTGAGAGCTTTGCCCTCTACAAGAAATATCAGATGTCTGTCCACAAGGACAAGAGTGAAGACTGTAGTGAGTCAGTCTACCAGCGCTTTCTTTGTGATTCTCCACTTATTCCAATGAAGGGACAAGCTGGTTGGCCATGTGATTATGGCTCATACCACCAACACTACAGAATTGATGGCAAACTAATAGCAGTTGGTGTCATTGATATCCTACCCAAGTGCCTGTCGGCTGTCTATGTTTATTATGATACAGATTACAGCTTTCTAACTTTGGGCAAATATTCTACCATGAGGGAGATCGAAATGACCAGAAAACTGCATCTCTGTGATCCAGAAAAATTCAAATATTACTACATGGGCTACTATGTCCATACCTGTCAGAAGATGCATTATAAGGGGAACTACACTCCGTCCTTTCTCCTGTGTCCTGAATCTTACAACTTCATCCCCATAGAAGCATGTCTTCCCAAGATAGATCAAGCAAAGTACTCCAGATTGTGTGATGGGGAAACCATTCCAGAGAATGTTGAGGATTGGTTGGGGGAAACCTTAATCCTCAAAAGGAACACGATTTTTAGATTCTCTGTCCTTCTTTCTCGTGATCCCAGGACCAAGCATGAAGAGGATAAAGTGAAGGAGTACTCCACGTTGGTGGGACGTAGGGTTGCCCTCAGGATGCTCCTCTATCTGCAATAAGCTGAACTGTGTGTACTGTGTGGGGGTGTATATTAGTATGATGCTATTTCTATCATGTCAACAAAATACTTCTTTTTTTTATCTTTGGGTTGGGAGGGGGGTGGGGAACAAAAAGATAGCCCAAGTGATTGTCTTGTTGTCACACTAATAAGATATGTGAATCTACTGGCAGAAGTACCTGGCTTTGCACAAGTGATTCGTAGGGCAGAAACAACACAAATTGCAAATTTGGAGACATTGTTTTAGTTTTGCTAGAGTAAAGTTATGAAATTGTCTTGAACGTGGCTCCCTGTGTAAACCTTTACCACTCCTAAGAAACAGTTCCTTCGTCATGCCCGAAAATGGTGGTATGTATATACCTACTTGCAACCGCCCACAAGGCTTGAAATGTTCTTAAAGCGCCAAACCAAATGAAGCCCACTCTTTAGAGTAGCCACATCTACACCAATGAGGTTTTAAAGCACCAAAAAAGGGAACCACATTTCTTCCTGTGGGTGTGTCAGGCTTAAGATGCCACAACAAAAAAAAAAGGCACTTGGACTCTATTAGAAACTTGCCATACTGATGCATGCATGATTCTGGGAGCAACATGAGTGGGGTCCCACCTGGCTGAACAATTGGTACATACGTGTGTGTTTGTCCACCTTCCTGCCAAACCACTGATCAAATGAAGCCGATTATGATGAGCCATGTGGAAGCACCCAAAATTGTTCGCTTTCCCTGCCCCAAAACATCAAATAACAAGTGATTCACATTTTATTGTTACTAGCGGAAAAACCTACCCATGTTTGGTGGGCTGTAGTCACAAAGTGTCTGCTTTGAAGACATTATTTAGACTTTTAAAACAGAAGTGAACATATGATTAGGTCGAAGTGTTGTTTTTTTAGAACAACCATTTTTGATATTTTTAGCCTTACACACAGAAAAAGAGGTGTGGCTAGATGGGACCCACCCCATGTTATTTGCAAAGTAAAGTTGTGTCTTCATGCCGAAGTTTTAGGTCTGTAGATCCATTCTTTTTTCTGGTAAAGGAACCATTTTGAAATACAGAAAGGGGTGTGTCCACATAAATATGCTAAAGACATTCTCCTGATTCTAAGTATATATATATATATATATATATATATATATATATATATGGGTTTGTGGGTCTAGCTCCATTCTTTTCCCTGGTAAAAAGTACCATTTTTAGCTTTATTTTAGAACAAAAAGGGTGTAGCCATGTAGACATGCTTAAAATGTTCCCCTAGTGACACTGATTCTAAATATATATGGGTTTGTGGGTCTAACTTAATCTGTTCAGGCGTGAATCAAAGATACACAGACAGACAGACAGACAGACTATTCACACTCGTAGTATAGATTAACGAAGTGTATTTAATATATTGTAGTTATGATAACAGTTGTGTTGCAGGTACAGAGTTGCTTCCACAAGGGAAGCTTTTCAGATTGGAGAGTCTTGCTATTCGAGGCAAGACATAGTAGAGTAGATACACAGTCGACTTGGAAATTAGAGCTTTGCTAATTCTCAATGCTTCTGGCCGTGTTTCTTTGTATGTTGTTGAAAGTTATCATAAAAACACTAGTTAGTCTAACACACTTTAATTTAAACCAGAGTGTGATGAAATAAAAACCAAATTACAGAATGCATTTTTAAGCCTGAAATTACACAAGATGCTCTGAAAAGGAAGGATTCAAATTTGGGGGGGGGGGGGGGGGGGGGTTGAGGATACCCCCAGACTCCGCTACATTATCAAGTGCTGTGCATGTTGAGAGAGCTATGCCCCCCCCCATCAAATTACATATTGCCGTTTTGCCCCCCCCCCCCCCAAATCCTGAAAGAAACCCTGTGACTGGTTTACAAATGAAACAAAATCTATAAAAATTCCCCCCCTCCCCCCCCCCCCCCTTAAATACCAACATACACACAACAACACGTCATCATAAATTATGCAGAGTTACATGTTCAGATTAAATCATGAGGAAACATAGCTGTGGCTAAGCATCCAAAATTAAGCTCCAGTAAAGCTTTCTTCAGCACTCTCCTTGTGGCTCCATCTCCCAGCATCTTCCTCCATGTTTTCAACATCTCCAGTGCAGCTCGGTGGCTATTGTTTGGGTGTCGATCGTGCAACTCTAAGACAGTGCTCTGATCCAGTTTCAACTTGATCCCAAGACGCTGCCACTGCCCTTTGACCCCTGTGGCGATTGTATTCAAGTCAGTCCTAGAGATGTACTCCGCTCCATTGCTGTTTAACGATGGAAGTCCAACCACAGAATCTAAAGGGGGGTGGGGGAACACACCAAAAAATCATATTCATAATCAAATCAACTGTATGTAGTAACATGCATAGATTAAAATATTGCCAGTAAAATAAATTCTAATATAAAAAATCAAAATTTCTAAATGGGAAAATATGATTCAGAAGATATATACAACATTTTCAGAACAATCTATTGAAGGTGTGGAGTACCAGATATAGCATTCAAGCAATGTGAAAATATCTGCCTCTCCATGAAATGAACTTGATTTAACACACATACAAAAACAAAAAGGGGGGGAGGGGAGGGAAAAGGGGGAAAAGCTGTTCATTATCACTAAGGTCTGAGCAGAGATAAATGCGAGTGGGGACAAAGCGTAGATCTAGGAGGCCCAAGAGGGAGTGAGGATGGCCCCACAACCCTTGAGGAAGAAAAACTTTATGGTGTTGATGCACAAGCATCATAGCGCTCAGCAAATGCTATCACACACAAAGTACAGTCTGCAAACTTTTCCACACAATATCATGAATGTGGTGGAATACGCATGTCAGTGACCGACCAGCTAGTAGCTGTAGCTACACCTCAATGATTGATTTGTGCATGTGACTATAGATGGTCCTTGTAGTTTCTGAGCGATGAATAACAAGGGCCACAGTGATGATAATAAAGGTCTGCACTTTTCCCAAGAAATACAAACAGTGAAAGCTTTTGTTTAGATTCGGGATTGGTACCAGTACCAATGATCTACCGAATGTTAGTGGGGAGTGGGGGTATGGTAGTGGTAGCAAGAGATAGGTAAGGTGTGGATCAAGGAAAGCATGTGAGTACATTGCTGTGTGTGTGGAGTCTCGACACCATTTCAGCCCATTGAGACACATACACTCGGTAAAAGCAATGAGATAGATTCTGCTGTTTTAGTCCATCTTGGTATTTCAACGACCCTTGGCTGACTGTTTGTGTAACAACAACAGGTAAAGTATTTCATAAAATCATTTTTCTTACTCTGAAAAGATTATGTTGGGATTGGCCAAGAGAGGCGGCGGTGCTCTCATTCTAACTGGTTTTGATAACTGGAACAAAGCCTGTGAAATGTTTTATACGTATGTGCAGTCTGATATCCACAAAGAAGCTGTTTTGAAAGTTGAGCCTTCTAAACAAGAAGTGTGTCACGAGCAAGCCAGCCGTGTCTGAACAGAAGGCTTGTCAACAGATGGTGCTCAGACAACTTTCTTCTCTGAAATATTTACAGAAACGAAGGCTTTCATTTCAATAAAGGGACATTATGGACTCTAAAGAAATTTGTTCCAGTTGTTGAAGGGCTGAAGCAGGGACTCTGACTGTATTGAGCAGCTAATCAAACAGATCACAGAGTGGAACTAGTTTTTACCCATAATGTTGAATTAGCAAATTTCCTTGATGGAATTACTGTATTGAGAGGTGTCCTATATGATATAAAAGCAGCTAGATGGTTTCCTATCACTGCTGATTAAAACACAGATTCGAGCACCAAAAAAAAGCAATTCACAGTGTACGGTGGGCTATAAGGACCTTGAGATTATTAAAAAAATCACTAAAATTGATTCCTTTTCCTAAAACAGACTCAGATATTTTAACAAGTGCAGCAAAAATATTGTCTAATTTAGTTCACTTTTCTGACTTCACAGTACTGAGGATAGGGATATGAGGGAGCTGGTGATATGAGTGGTTATCTGAATGGAATGACTGCACAGATAGAGAGACGTCCCAGCTTTATTATTTCTAAACTGCTCTTCTCACCGTACCAACTTGCCCTTACAGTGCATAGGGCATCAATGGCCTCCAATATAGCATCCTCCAGAGTCCAGACAGTCAAGGGATTCTCACAGTTGATTTGTTTCTCTCTCCCAAACGGACAGCATTGTTCCTGGTCAACACCATCTCTCACTTGGTTCAATGATGCAGTGCAGTGACACGATTGTAACAATGCCATTATCATGTAATCACAATGATGTCATTGCTTCATGCTCATGAGCTCAACTCTGGACTTTCCTGGTGCTTTCTTATGTTATGGCTTGTGTGCTGTTGCGAATAGTCCATGATCACTACAAGTTACCTTTCAACCATTGACTGAGCACTAGCTGTAGTTATCCCATATCACATATTGACGACAAGACAGGATAGTTAGCAATGTCAGTTCTTCTTGGAAAAGTCGACATATTTCAGGCAGGTTCTGAGCAGTGGCAGCAGAACATTGAGCGTGTTGGGTATTTCATTGTGGCAGGTGTTTCTCACTGGTCTGTGGAAGGCCCTGCAATTTAACAAGTGCTGTGTAACTTAGTGACACCAAACTCTCCTGGAGCAAAAAACTTTTAGCCAGTTAATGCAAAAGTTGTAAGAGCACTACAGCCCAGGGCCTTCAGAGACGGTACAGTAGTCCCCCCTCTTGAGAGACCCCTCAATTGGAAGACCACCTCTCTGAAGAGACCACATCCTTCATACAAGATGTTGTACTTGCTGTACAAACTTACCTCAAGACCACCTCTCTTGTAAAACTGATTTTTGTCGGATTTAAGAGTGGTCTTTCAAGACGGGGGCCACTGTACAAAGGTTTAAATTCTACACTGAGTCTAGCAGAGGACAGTCAGAGGCTAACTATGCGTCTGATTTTCGGGCCATAGCCATATGTTGCAAATTTGGTGATCAGTAAAAGAAGATGCTGAGAGGCAGGGTTGTTTGTGGAAATGGTAATGATAGTATTCAGCGTTGACTTTGGGCTGAGTGGTCTCTCACTCATGATAAGGCCATTGAACTGGCTGAGGGAGTGGAGGCGGCAGTTAGAGGTAGGGCAGCTATAAGCAGCACCAGTGGATCAGCAGAGAGGTGGACTGGGAGGCCACACAGTCCTCAAGGGTTGATGGTACCTAGTGTGGAGGCAGGGACATCTACTTCAACTTGCTACTGTTGTGGCATTGTCCCTGGTGCTGGTCAGGGGGAGGGGGGGGGGGGGGGAAGAAGGGCATTTCAGGCCTCAAAAAGGCTTACTGACTTCATCAAAGCTTCTTGTGCACTTTAACTCAAAGTTCGAAATTATTTTGGCCCTGCATGAATGCTCCACTAAAATTGGGCATTCCTATAAATGTTTGTACGTGTGTGTGTGTGTGTGTGTGTGTGTGTGTGTGTGTGTGTGTGTGTGTGTGTGTGTGTGTGTGTGTGTGTGTGTGTGTGTGTATGTGTGTGTGTTTGATAACTGAGTCTATTATAATTGGCCTGTCTGCCATTCCCCCCCCCCCCACCCCCACAACCAATATAATAATCATCCCTACGTCCCTGAGGTGATAATGGGTGGAGATGGAAATCAGATTAAACAAATACTAATAGGAAGGAAACATGCAGGCAACAGAAAATAAGGAAGTGGTCATCATATTCGTGAACTGTAGGACAGAGAAGATTAAGGAGAAAGGAAAGAAAGGGACTTTGACCCCGGGATACCAATACACAAACAAAATAGTTTGTAATTGCTCTAACATTTATGCACAGGGCACAGCAATGAGCTGACGTTTCGATTAACAGTTTCTATTGTTAAATATACTAGGAATAAACTCTCAGGTTTTGCATACCATATATTTGACAACAGAATGCTCACCCGGCCATACAATAGCTTTACTGAACTTCTTGCCCCAGTGAAAACCAGATGACAGATGGATCACGTGCCAGGCACACTGAACTCAGTATATAAATCTCCATATTATCAGATTAGCCCATCCCTGGCATTAAAATGTCACTTAATGTTAAGTGTTAACTTTTATTGAAACTAGTGAACAATTTACAAGAATGGTAATAAGAAATCAAACTATTTAAAAGTTAATGTAACTACTCTTGATAAATGTCATTGTGCATATTCACGAATGATTGTGCGTAATAATCTTATATATTATTTTCACTAACTCCCTGCGTAACTGGCAAGAAAAACTTTTGAACTGTGGGTCGTGGGACAGCAAATTAAACTTCATTCTGCTCCCTACATGGTCCTAGGGGTGCAGAAGGCCTTTGAATTTCTTTAAAATGTCCAACTAAAATGTTAGAGGTAAACTGAAGTCTTTCTTTTAAGCAAATTGTGTTCTTAAAGTAGATAAAAAGGTCGACATTATATCCACGATCCCATTTTTTAAAATGGCTGATAAAAATGCTGCAAAAAAATAAATAAATAAAAATAAAAATAATGAAAGAAAATTAAATCTAGCTAGCCAGTGCCACTGAGAATGGAAGACTCTTTAGTGAGCTGAAGCTTAGCTAAAACAGCTAAGTACCTCAAGTTACAAGCCCCAATTCTGTGTTGTGGGCATGTCTAAAATTAATGCAAAATTATGAAGTTGGCAGAATATACTTGAAAATTTAAAAAAAATAGTCCTATTTAAAAGATGAAAGATAAAAAATAATTTGAAATATCTTCTCCCACCAATTCATAGAATGTTGATCACAATAGCATTAGATCATTACCACTAATAAATAAATTTTAAACCAGTGATAATATTTATAAAAATTAAATAATAAATAACTAGAAAAAAATAATAAATGAAAAATGTAGTTATGAGGGGTGTGTACAACTACACTGACTCCAACTAGAATAACAAATTTAAAAGAATGAATGAAAAATATTGAAAGTAACTCTGTTAAGGATGTAACTATGCCCATTTATGGCTGTCCAGAAATTAGGTCAAAGTACACTGGAGAACACACTAGATAATTTCAATTTCATTTTACCACCAGCTATGCAAATAATAAAAAATAAAAAAATTAAAAAACCTAACAAGTAGACAACAACTTGGCATGGGAAATGGGGATGGGGAGCTATGTGTGCAGTGACCCCTCCCATGAATGAATGCATTGGGGTACTATTTTTAAAATATCCGTTACTGGACACAAATTAGACCAGAAATTTGAAAATATTTGGAAAAAAAAAAACAACAAAAACCCCCCTACACCATCATGAGTAGTGTTTATGGCTGAATACAGTAGAAAATCAATAAATGAAACAAAGCAAACTGGGGATATTCATAATTGCTGACGCAGCACTGTTGTGGAAGTGATTTATTTAATCACTGCCAAGCAGAAGAATAAACTTGAAACTCTTCCAATGCCCTTTTCTATAATGTCTAGGATAATGTTTGTTGGATAATGTGTCTTGAACATAGCATGCAAAGCTGCAAATGGACCTCTATGTATGCAACTACTAAAAAGAAAAAAAAAGAAGAAAGAAACAACCAGGGCATGGGAAATGGGGGTCAGTATGGACAGTGACCTCTCCCATGAATGAATGCATGGGGGTATTATTGAAGAAAATGTCCCTTCATACACACCAATTAGACCAAGAATTTGGGCATGGGAAATGGGGGTAGAAAGCAGTATGGACAGTGACCTCTCCCATGAATGAATGCACGGGGGTATTATTGAAGAAAATGTCCTTTCCTACACACCAATTAGACCACGAATTTGAAAATATTTGAAAATATTTAGAAAAAAAAACAACAAAATTTAAGAAAAATCCTACACCATTATGAGCAGTGTCTAGGGCTGGAGACACTAGAAAATCAATAACTGAAACAGAGCAAACTGGAGACATTCACAATTGCTGAGGAAGCACTACCACCAATAAATAAATTTTAAACCAGTCATAATACTTATTGAAGAAAATATCCCTTCCTACACACCAATTAGACCATGAATTTGAAAATATTTAGAAAAAACAACAACATAATTTAATTTTTAAAAAACCCTATACCGTCATGAGCAGTGTCTAGGGCTGGAGACACTAGAAAATCAATAACTGAAACAGAGCAAACTGGAGACGTTCACAATTGCTAAGGAAGCACTGTTTTTAGAAGTCATTTATCCAACAATTTCAATCACTGCCAAGCAGAAGAGTTAAATTGAAACTCTTCTAATTATCTTTTCAATAATATCTAGGATAGTGTTTGTTGGACTAAGTGTTTTGATCATTGCAAGTGAAGCTACAAATGGGCCTCTGGTAGTATTTATGCACTGACTTACCTTGTGTGGATTGGTAGCCATGAGGGCTGGGGGCGCATTGAAGAGACGGAATGGGAACTGGATTAAAGGGAGGGTCTGGTTTGGCCACTCCCTGTTCCCCACGTAAGAACCGCACCAACCTGGCCAATTCCTGATATCTGTCCTCGGCGAGACGCCTCGTCATTTGTTGAAAGAAGTCCTCTTCACTCTCACTCATCTCAGCCACAAACTGAGCCAAACCCTGCAAATGGAAATAACTACACATACGCAACCCGAATTGGAGCCAATCAGCGAAATTACCAGACAACGGTACACATTTGTTCAGAAAAACTGGCACAAATTTTGGAGCATATATCATGTTAGTGATACCATCACTGTAAAAGGGGCCATTTTTCATATGAACGTCAGTGTGTTTGCCATTCAATAGATGCTCATTCAGCAATGGTGAGACGATCAGGATGACATGTTTGCTCTCTTTGATCTTTCTCTGGGTCCATAGGTTCCAGTTATGTTGCGATTCATTCTCGTATTGGTCGATGGAGCAATCAATGCCTCCACAGTACATGAGGAAATCGGCCAAAGCAAGAGCGTCTTTGCACAACTGATCACCTGATATGTCGTGGGAGGCTATGAGAGTGGTGTCCTTGCAGTAGAGAATAAACACTTTGGTGTTACCTAGCAAAAAAAAAAAAAAAAAAAAAAAAAAAAAAAAAAAAAAAAAAAATTGAAAAATTGAAAAATTAAAATTAAAAAAAATTCTTTTTTTAAAACTTGTCTCAAAGATGCCAAAGAGTAAGAAAACCCCCCACTTGTATTTACAAACATTGGATAAACATTGTAAAAACAGATTTCAATTAGCAAAAAACCCCACCAGGGGGAGGCAAGGGGAGGGAGGCAAGGTTGAACAGAATAGAATCCTGGAAATGGGATGGGAATATATAATAGACCACACACAACCCTACATTAACATTCTAGGTATTAAGTTGGATACAAAAAATGGACTAGTCAAGATCTACACAAGTGGTAAAATGGATGCTAAACAAACTCTATTAACTCTGCTCTGGCCAACACCTGCAGACATTTGCTAAGTATATCTTATTTTTGGTAGCTGATTGGCAGAGAGAGAGGGGGAGGGAAACAATAACTCAAGAGAACAACTCTGACTAATCCTATGGTTCACCACTGCCCATGGACACACACACACACACACACGGCACAGAGTGATGTAGGATTACTCATGTATTCATCATGCAACTGCAGAGCGCACAGCCCATCAGAATCAGTCCAATCTCCCCCCCCCCCCCCCAGTCCAGTACCTTCTTGAGTGCTTGGGGAAGGGACTTTGAGTGGGTGATGCTGTGAGGCTTGCTGAGTGGGTACCACACTGGGGAAATTCTGTGCAGGAGGGAGGTTGTGTCTTGTTATGTCACATGGAGGAGGAGGAGGAGGAGGAGGAGGAGTCGTGGTGGGACATGGTCCAACAGCTGCCACTGCATAACAGAGAGCAGAGAGGAAGGGGGACACACAAGATATAAAATGGAAGAAAAAAATTTGCTTCAAAAATTCCCTTTTAAATTTGATCCATCTTTTCCTGCAGTCCAATTCTGTTCAAAAATATATTACATATGAGGTTGATGTTAGTGTATATGGGGTTAATGTTAGTGTATATGGGTTAATGTTAGTGTATATGGGGTTAATATTAGTGTATATGGGGTAAATATTAGTGTATATGGGGTTTATATTAGTGTATATGGGGTTTATATTAGTGTATATGGGGTTAATATTAGTGTATATGGGGTTTATATTAGTGTATATGGGGTTAATATTAGTGTATATGGGGTTAATATTAGTGTATATGGGTTTATATTAGTGTATATGGGGTTAATATTAGTGTTTAGCATATATGGGGTTAATGTTAGTGTATATGGGGTTAATATTAGTGTATATGGGGTTATATTAGTGTATATGGGGTTATGTTAGTGTATATGGGGTTAATATCAGTGTATATGGGGTTATGTTAGTGTATATGGGGTTAATATCAGTGCATATGGGGTTAATGTTAGTGTATATAGGGCTAATTTTAGTGTATATGGGGTTATATTAGTGTATATGGGGTTATATTAGTGTATATGGGGTTATGTTAGTGTATATGGGGTTAATATCAGTGTATATGGGGTTATGTTAGTGTATATGGGGTTAATATCAGTGCAAATGGGGTTAATGTTAGTGTATATAGGGCTAATTTTAGTGTATATGAGGCTGATGTTAGTATATATGGGATTAATACTAGTGGGGCAAATGTTATGAGTGTGGGTGTGGCTAGTGTCAGGACATGGTAAGACTCGAGGCATAAAAACTGGTCAAGTTAGGAGAGACGATATTCAACTCTGAAATATGCATCCGTAGATAAGCAAGCAATGACACTGGTACGGACCACATGGCTCTATACCAACACACACGCGCACACAGTGTAGCGTTACCACATGAGATTAGGACAATGTGGATAAAACACATATCAACAGCACATTGAGTTGAATATTTTCAAACATTGCACTGACCTGGTAAGGGACGAATCAGCTTCATCATTTGATCATAGCGTACTGATACTTCAGGGTCTGCGAGAAGATAGATGTAACTAAAAAGCTATGAGAGGCAATTTTATACCAGGAAATGTTTTGCATGGGTAATTCAACCTTTGCAGGCACTGGTACCATCCTCAAGTAATATTAATCTGAAAATGCTATCTATACTGTCAATTTCCCTTGCATTGGATTTTTTTAAAAATATTTAAAAAGGCATAAATAATTATACATACATTTTCAGACACCAATGTTTACAAATTCTAGTGATATTTGTATGTAAAACAAATTAGATCACAATTGATATTTTCTAAGGAACAAATGGACACCAAAGATTTGGAACACAATCCTTTTCCTCACCTGTGACCAATCTAGTTTTCTCACAGTGTAGCTGTGAAGGTCACAAATGTTAGAAAGGCAAAGCAACAACAGATTACCTTGACCATTGGGGACACAAGAATACCATAGTGGGTTAAACAAATTACACTTTATCTAATTAATTTGATTACAGTTTAAATGGAGCCAGTTTCACTCGTTGTACATCTTTCTCATCAGATATTACACATAGGCCAAAAAAAAAGAAAAAAAGGAAAAAAAAAGAAAAAAAAAAAAAAGAAAGAAAAAATCTTTGGGTAGCACAAAAATATATCTACAGATAATTTGGAAAAATTATTGCAAAAAAACATCAAATACACAAAATTGATGTGCTATAAATGAATTGAAATAATCAGCATTTTTTTTTGCTAATTTTTATTTCATTTTTTAAAAACAATTTCTCCTTTAAAATTATTTTTACCTGCTTGCGTGCACTAATACCAAAAGTGATCTACTGGCTGGCCTCGTTGATGAATAAAGGGAGGGGAAAAGGTGGAAAGAATTAAGTGGGGACAGACAGACTAACCTTATTTGGTCATACACCACATGATAGACCAAGATTATCAAATGACAAAGAAAGGTATAACACAATGAGTTGGTTGCATGACAAAAGTATGAATCATATGACAAAATTATGGCATCACATGACTAAAGCATGGCATCACATGACTAAAGCATGGCATCACATGCTAGGAGCACGGTATCACATGAAGAGGAAGATGCTACATGTCAGACCATTAAATATTTATGACAACTTTTTCTCTCCATTGACTCATAAACAAAAATGTACATATGCAATTCAGTATTAAAAAAATAATAAGAGGTGGTCCAGAGACGTGTGGTTCCAAAGTTTATTTAGGTAACACAGGCAGACAGGCAGTCAGGGATTCAGTGACTATAGTATAATTGATTGGTGCAGCCCAATAGTAGAAGTGCTTCACCACCAATTCCTCCCTCACCTCACATGTGACCGTCCATACATTAATCCTTGCATACTATACAAAATTCATTCTTACAATGAAGTGTTTCTAACACTCACTAAATCTACACCCAAACTGATTAACTTTTCACTGTAAACTTAGAGCAACTATAACTAGTTTCTCAGGCTCATTGCATCCATTGTCCAGTCCATTATCAGCTGAAAGTACACACTAAATGTAAACTTAAGGACATTGTCTTAAAATACTTGTTGCAGGCACAACAGAGATGTTATCACACCCGATCTAAATTTAGGACACTCAGCTGCCCAACACTAGCCTGGATGTCAGAAAAAAAAGAAGAAGTCTGATCCAAATTATCGGGTTAACATTTCTTTGTTAGCACTGGACCAAGCTTGCATGAATCCAGAGAGAAACACACAGAATCACTCACTTACCCAACTGATAGGGAGCAGATGGAACTTTACCCACATCCACACCAATATGCATTGCAAGCTCAGTTTGACCTGACCAAACCAAGTTTTTACCAAAATGTTCAAAATAGTTTTTCCCTTTTCTGGGAAGAATTTCATTTAAAAGTTTTCCTCTCCTCTCCTTCACGGTATACACAGGATTTGTGACCCTTTGATACTCATCACTTGTCAGCATCCTATCTTGCTTCAAGTAGGGAAGGATCTTATCCAAATCTAGTGTGTCCAACAGGATCACGAAGTGGGCTCTAAGTGGGTCCACACTCATCCCAGCTACATCTTCGGGACAACCTCTATAACAACAAACAGGCAATAACAGGGGCGAAAATAAAGATTGTTTTTGCTATTTCATCACTTTTTCAAACAATACGGCAAAAATAACATTGTTAGCGACTTGGCGGGCAGGCGGGGTCATAGAGACAATTAGAAATATGTAGGCATCTTTAGTCACGCCGACTGCGCTGGATTTCTATCCTTTCTGACCGTCTGCCTGTTCTATGAAATTTGTAGTGGAGCAGGTATAATAAATTCAAATAACTCTAGACATTCTTCTTCATGACCGAATTCCATCCTACTACAAGCTGCTAAAGTGTCCATTACCTACTCTCAACAAATATTCATGGCACATAAGCAGATAGTCTGGTGTAGCACCAGGTCATTAATTACCTAACTCAGTCACTTTAGGACCTATTAGCCTTGCCAAGCTCACTACATAAATTGAAATATTTATCTGTGTTTGCTTGTGGTTTGGGTCTGAGGACTCTATTGCCTATAGTGTCTATTACCTATTGTATCTGAATATACATGTATGTCTTCATTTTATGAACGGTTTTTCTCTCTGGTACAGCAATTTTGTTTACCTCAGAGAGATTAAGGAACTTCCATGAAATGCACCACAAAACTTGGTGGTTGCTGGGTTGGCAATATTAGTTCTGTTTTGTGTTTGTTTTTGTTTTGTTTTTTTAATTTGAGGAATTCAATTATGAGTAAACCCAGTTGCTGCTGTGTCATGGTCCACATATTATAAGGTCTGCTGAAACTGTGGTCACTAGTTCAACTTAACCACACATCTGGACATAAAAGCCTAGCCAATGAATTTATTGATGAAAAAAAATCTCATCAACATATATTTGCCATTTTAATTGCTGTTTTCTGAATATTATCCTTTAATTACACAAAACTTTGATCTTTGTTATTTTAAGTTGAATATATTAATTGTGAATTTTATTTGATATCTGAATCCAACTGTCCTGAAATGCTCTCATTTGGACAATTTTATGATGAACTTTGGTTCCCCCCCCCCCCCAAAAAATCCTTTATTCCCACAGGGACCATTTCAATTTTTGTATCCACCTCTGACACCATAATAGTGTCCATTAAAGTGCCATGATGTTTAGTTGTTCCCTTTTTTGGCCTGTTAGTGAGATTTCTCCAGCAGATGATATGAAGAAATGTTTTTCAAAAGAATTTCAAGGATAACACATGCCTCCAAACACTCCCAGTTGCTTTACTGTTCTCTCAAATTCACCTGCTTCAAGCCCAAAATTCAGCTCAAGGCACTCCCGCCTTTCCTGCGTGTTGCTCTCTCTGGCAGAAAAACAACCAAAAAAACAATGGCTGCCAATATATCACTTAAAAGATTACCCATTATGCAAAACATTGTAACTGTTGAGTTTCCCCACCCACCTCGGCAATTTTCTAAATGAAATACGAGCAACCATTGTTTGTAGGTTCTTTTCCTACCAGCGCAACATAGGTAATTTTCTCCTCTCACATAAATCCACCACACAGGGCAGACTACCCGAGCTGAATTTTGGCCTTTTAGCAGGTGGATGGTGAACTTGGGAGGACCAATAAAATAACGACCCTTTACCACAAAGCCTGCTTTTCTCACGAAGGCTGTTTATCATATAAGAGGTTGTTTAGCCTACGCAGCCAAAATTTAGAGGGATGTCATTTTGTTTCCTTGACGGTGAATGATACTTTCAGAATTAAGCCATGACCGACCAAACCGAGTTGAAAAGGCTGGCTGAAGGGGATAGTACCCCGCTAGAAGATTTCGAGCTGCACAAGGCTTCCTTCCAGGGGGATGCTAAGCGAGTGAAAGAGGTTTTGGAAGCCGAAGTGCACAGCGAGGACAACTCAGTACCAGGTGCTGGGTGTGGCAAGCTAGTGAACTCCCAAGATGGTCATGGTGAGTTTATTAATTGCTAGGGCCAGGGTGTTGATAACCTTTTAATAGTTGCTCATAAGAAAAGAGGCTTTTGATGTGTCTTATCTTGACCTATCCCCCAGGCTGCTTAGAGACAGAACTGTGGTGGCTATATGTTTTCTGTACTGACTGTTGCCATCTGTAATAATGCATTAAAGCACATGTACTAATAGCTGTAATAATTATTACACTGTTTATGTACATAAACATCATCCTTTCTCTCTCTCATTAGGCAATACTGCACTCCACATAGCAGTTATGCTTGGGCATAAAGGTGAGAAATGATGGTCCCTTGTATTTTGTTAAATTTTAATGTGTACTGATGTAGCTAAGTGTATGTGAGAGAGAGAGAGAGTGTGTGTGTGTGTGTGTGCACTTTCTCATTCTGTGTGTGTGTGTGTGTGTGTATGTGCTTTCTCACTCTTGTGTGTGTGAGACCTGTGAATTTCCAGTCAGCAGATTGTGTCGTGGATTAGTTTTTGGTACCATTGAGTTCAATTTCATTAGTTGGCTATTTCACTAATTGGATATTAGTAATCAATGCTGGAAACATAGCAAAGAAGCATTAAGTGATGTGTATTGGTGTTTACAATCTAACTTGATTGATGGGACTAACTTCATTGATTTGTTACAAGATACTTTATTTCGCCTGCTGTCCCAACTGGAGGCCCCCACATATAAAGTCCCTACCCATACTATCTAATGAACAGGCTGGTTGCATTGATAAGCTGCGTAGCTCAACCAACAGACTTGATTGTTCCTCAGAACTCTCAGATCCCAAACAGTGCCCTTGCTGTGATTATGTGGGTCACCACAATCCCATGCCTTCAAGTTTCAATAAACTCAATATAGTTTATGGTCCACAGTGTTTGGGAATTAGTTTCATATGCTCGACATCATCGAGCTGCTGTTGCTTCTTAACCTCTCAACAAAGAGCACTGCCCTCCACACGGATACCTTTCCATTGCTTTCATCCTGACCCCTTGTCCAAGCTCTTTCCCTAACCTTAGGCCTTTCCTTCCATAGATTTTCCTAACATCAGCCATTGGCTTTTCGTACTTTTGCCATCCTAACCTCGACCTTCCTAAACTGACAGCTGTGATTCCTTTGCCACTCTTGGCTCCTGCGCTGTCCTACATCATGTCCTAATCCTCTTGTCCTACATCATGTCCTAATCCTCTTGTCCTAAAGATTTTATTTTGTGACAAATTCCTCAGCTGTTGGTAGTGGTAGCCGTAGGAGTATTGTTCACACATTCTCTGTAGAAGCTGAAAACATTGTCTATTTGGAATGTGTGAAATTCTCCTTCTTTGCAGGTGTGTGTGTGTGTGTGTGTGTGTGTGTGTGTGTGTGTGTGTGTGTGTGTGTGTGTGTGTGTGTGTGTGTGTGTGTGTGTGTGTTATCTGAATGCACCACATATGTTAGACTGCAATGTGTGTTGGAGAGAGAGAGAGGGATCATGTAGAGGATAGGGAGAGGATGGGAGGAAGAAAGAATATTTGAGGGAGGTTGTGTGAAGATTGGGGAGAGCAAGTTCAAGAGGAATGGGATTTGGATGGGGCATGATCCAGGAGAGAAGAGGGTTGGTGAGAGTTATTAATGAAGTGAGAAAGAGGAAGGATGCACAGAGAGAGAGAGAGAGAGAGAGAGAGAGAGAGAGAGAGAGAGGAATTGCAGGCTATTGAAGAGAACATACGGGAAGGAAGAGTGGGGAAGATCAGGAAGAAAAGGAGGAAATGTGAACAAGAGCGTGAGTATTCAGTCTTTCTTTTTAAGGATTTCTTCTCCCAGCTGTAGGCACTACAGACGGTCACAGTATGTTTAGGTCTCCCCAGAACACTGTGTCATATGTGGTCAAGATATTGGTCATGGTAAAGGTCAAGGTGGAGGTCAACATCAACTCTCTGGGATTGTAGTATAACTCGGCCAGTCTTTAAGGTTGCCATGTGTATCCACAGGGGCAACCACATCCACAAGAGGAACAACCACATGGTGTGTGTCTTTGATTGTGGATACATCTAAATATTCACAGAGATTGATCAGGATTCTATACTCGGGGCAAGGAAGGCTGTCAGACTGGCATGCGGCTAAAGTATAGAGAGCTGCTGGCAGCCGAAGGAAAGGACTGAATGTATGTTCGATGTACTCTTGTGGCAAGGTGCTCCTTGGCTGCCACCAGGGCACTTAATGGATGAGTGCATACTCCTCATTGGGCCTTAATTAAATTCTAATTACACACAGCTGCAATGCACAACACATGTTTAGACAGGTGTGTGTCTGATCTTTAGCTTTGTTCAACATCCCAGCTGTGACATCTAGTAGTGCTTGTAAATAATCTGTCTGGTGGTTAGTGGCCGGGACAAGCAAGATTTTTGGATGTGATTACATGAGACGTGCACAATCATCAAAACTTCTAACTTGCTACATCCACCCCTTTCTCTATTTTGTATTTTGTGTGTTGTCTGTGTTCCCAGAGGTCATTGAGGTGCTGCTGACCCATGGTGCTGTGGTGAAGGAGAAGAACAGGCTAGGCTGGACCCCACTGGACGAGGCCCTCAGCTACGGCAACACAGAGACGAGTAAGTACAGGAGAGGGAAGGGGAGGCCAGGGGAGGCTCTCTGTCCTGTGTGTCATCTAGTACAACAATCCACAAGAATATGCAGCATCACCTGAGTTGACAGACACAGGTTGAAGCATGTGCTTATATCATTAGTGCTAATTTATGTTGTGTGTGCTTCATGCGATTATTTATGCTGTGATGGATGACACACCCCCCCCCCCCCTCCTCCTCTCCAGTTGCTCTGCTACTGAAAAAGCTTCGTGATCAGACCACTGAGGGCCTGGTGCAACGAAGGGAGGAACTCATCCAATCTCTACATAATGTAAGTAATATTGTTAAATATGTTATCCTTTTGAATAACTCTATTCACCTTAGGTTTAGTTCGAGTGTGAGCTTATAAAATATTCTAAAGACTTAAAAACCAAAAAAAACAACAACAACAACAAAAAAAAGAACTTTTAAAAAAACTTTTTAAAAATCCAACAAAAATTAAGATGTACTTAAGATATTCCTTAATTTTAGATTAACTAAAATATTTACGATGGAGTACTTTATTTTATATTTTGTTCCTGTGGAATGCACTCTCTCCCTCTCCCGGTGATGGTTGTATCAGCATGGTGTCCGTCCACAAGTGCTTTATTGTGCACATTTCAGAGGTCAGGTGAAACAAATGGAGTCTGCATGTCTATGTTTATTGTAAGCACTCTTGTGTTTTCATTAACAGCTGATGAGCACCTGCTTTACATACCCACCCAACTAAGACCTGCACAAAGCACTCACAGCTGTGATCATGTGTACTCAAGCACATGAGTGCAGGCAAGAGCACTTAAAGAACAGCAAGAATGTTTCAAACACATTTAGCAAGGTAAGAGCAAGGGGAAAGTTGTTTACCAGGGCAGAGTTGCTTTGCCAGGACAGAGTCTTTTTGCCAGGACAGAGTTGTTCACTGCAGTTCCTCGGGTGAACAGTAACATTCTCCAGTTGTAAGATTCAACTCCAAAATTTGAACTTGGATTCTGTGTTATTTCCCAATGCTATCCTTTTTTTTATTGTCTCTCTTGGCAGTATTGGTAAATTTTTTTTCTTTTTTAACTGGTGACAATTTCTAATGGTAATCCATAATTCAGGATAAATGTGAGCAGGTCAACTGTGTGTATATGTGTGAGGTTTGAAAATGCACTCTCGTATCGGTTACATATTGAGGTTAATGATGTCACTACAAATGGGGCACTTCAGAGGTCTACAAGCATCTCACTGCCATCATAATAGCTGCAGAGAGGAACTCAGGCATATCTCTCAATCCAAACCTACATGGGGGAGCTCTGAAATGGAAGGAAGCCGGGATAAATGGAAACTCGGATTTTTTCTTTGGTTTATCATCCTTGTTACCAATGGCTAGTTCTTGGCATCTAGTTCTTGGCATCTAGTTCATTACTATTGTTAGCCTCAATTTTCACCATCTTTAATCGTTTTTTTTAATGTTGGCAACTGCCTGATCCAACATGAGGCATTGAACACCATTAGTGGCAGCAGGCACTACTTCTCACACACACCTTGAAGGTGTTGATGATGACTTTACTCTACAGCTGTATTCTAGTCCTTGTACGACTCTGAACATGGGGAGCTTGTCAATCCTACACTCTTACTTTCCCTGTTGCTCTAAGGAAGCAACGAAACTTCTCTTCTGCAGTTCTCTGTTCATCAAAGAGCACTGTAATACTGCCCAGAATTAAATGTGGCTTCAGGTGAATCAAAAACCTCGAAATAAATTAAAACGGTCTATATGGTAACTTCCACAAGTTAAGTTTTGCAAACATTTCTCGGTTAGTAAATGTGTTGTTAGCAAGGCCTGGTGAAGTTGAGGTGTGGTGAGAATTACTGGCATTACTGTTGGCTGTTATTCTCATGGATCATAATTTCCTCCAAGTAATTCAATTAGAACCTTGCCAAGAGTGGCATCTGGGATGACTGAAGGCTGCAAACCACAACAGAGTTTGTGGTCCAGTATATCTCTCCTTTAAAAAAAAAAAAATTTACATTTTGCTTCAACCAACAACGTAATGTTATCCTTTGCGTGACCAGCACTGCACTTCAAAGCTGTCTCATGTATTGACCAGATTAGTCTGAGAAATTTTTTTCCTTCAATAATCATCTAAGTCCAAGTTCTTGTGAGAGGTCCTTCCTAAAATTTTAAGACACCTTTAGAGAAATTCTTGGAAGAATCCTTCACTTCAAAGACCATCCTTTCCTATATTTCTTAGTCTTGTGTGTGAGCATGTGTATGCTTTATGACAGTCCAACTGATTCGGCTGAAACTTTTGTTCACAGGATACATTTGAATACTTTAGGTGTCATTAAGGCCTGAGATCGCAGGAAGTCTGCTAAACCGTCAATGGCCATATCTGGCTGGGAAAATTTGTTATGTGTTCTATACAATTGGATTATAATAGTATAATTATTTAATTAATATTGTGTTCCATAACACTCCCTTTGCTTATTAAACCTCCACCATGTTTCCTTCAGTATATGGCGGACAGTCATCAATCCTGTTTTAAGTATATCACTGACAGTCAACCAGTAGTACATAGGAGTGACCTACACTAGATCTTTTAATTTAGCTACAAAAGTACCCGCCCTGCATACGCGGAGACAATAAGATATCTTACGATTTTTTTATTTTATTGGTTTGTTCTCTGTCACATGCCTGACGCTTGGGCCCACAGGGCTCAAAGAGAAGAAGATGGAAAGAAAAAGGAAGGGATTTGGGCATTGTTTTGCTGACCTTACTTGTTTACATAATTATGGTTTGTAGTATTTCTAATGTAGCTTGAGGGCTGGTTCTCATGCAAGAAATTGACCCCCCCCCCCCCCCCCCCCCCCTTTCCTGAAGAATATCTTAGCATAGCACCAGAAACTATGGACAGAGACAACAAAGACCTCTTCATATAGTTCTAGCAGATCTGTTGTCTACAATCTCATCCCAGATACTTGGGCCTACGGGGTTCAAAAGGAAGAAAAGGAAAATATCTGGAAGTGGTTTGGGGACAGTTTTGCTGACCTGTATGTTTACACAATTGTGATTGTAGTAAGTGGGGTGGTTTACTTTACACATGCTTCCCATGTCCTCTCTAATGACCTCTACCATGATCTCTGCCATGACCTCTGCCAGCTGTGCCTCATTTGATGGGTCTCTTGTCCCAGATTCATTTGAAGTGCCAACTGGTGTCTGGTGAGCATGGACTGTAGTGGCAGCTTGGTTCAGGGACATGTTCACTGTCACAATCATCTCCAATGAATTGATCTCCATGACCACTAATACCAGACTCTGGGCTATCCTTGGTAAGAATAGTATTGTTCAAAAAGTATTAAGTTTCAGTATGGGCTGTACTTATATGTTTAGCTAAAATTATAGCTTTCTTACTTGTGCCAAGGATGGAGCTTGAAGAAGCAAGGAGCTTCTATAGCAAGGATCAATGCTGCCAGAAAGGCAGACATCTTATTCATCAGCACTGCTAGGTCCAAAGTCTGTCAGCAAAACTGGTTGACCTGATCAATCAATATTATCACCTAGCAAGCCTTCACCTAACCTCGCTGAGCCAGACCCTTTACCTACTGCTTTGCTGATAAACCGTCTGGTCACTGTAGACAGGTTTTCGTGAGCCGGTTATTAGATTTTGTAACCAAATCTGATTGGTCAGATTTGTACAGTATCAGGTATTGCACAGTCATATAGTTGGCAATGACTAAATTTCACAGGCAATCAACTGCCCATTTCAATGCTTGCATGTTGCGTAGTTCACAAATTCCACATTTAATATCTGCAATAGTAATTACATTTTTGGCATATGGCACACTTCCGCTGGGATCATGACAAACTGGCAACAGTGACCAGACGGATTATTCCCTTTCTTAATCCGTCTTGCTATGCGAGACCAGCCTTCACCATCATCTGAGTGGCTCTCCTCAAACTTAGTGTCAGTAGCTAGGACAGCAGCCAAGGCTTCTTCCACAGTTCAGAGATCCCTTACCATGCACACCAGAAGTTCAACTAGCTCTAATTCAAAAGTGTTTGAATGTCAACCACACACTTCCTATACATCCACACAAAGCTCATCCTGGGGCCTGTCTATTTCCTGTGTCATCTAAACAATTGAGATAATGACTAAGAATAAAAAAAAGTTTGCTTCTTGGAAATGGTGTAAGGTTATTATGGATCCCCATGGGGAGGGGGGGCCCATAGCTGCAATGAGTGTCTCCACTGCTGCTACCCTGTTATGGGGTGAAGCACAAAGAAGGCTGGTATTAGCCCTTGGTGAGACTTTCCAACATCTCAGCTCCATTAGAAATAAACAGCTGAACAATAGCCACATGTCCACTGCATGAGGCAAGCATCAGAATCAATGGCATTACATGACAACATTTAAAAAATGAAGTGATAACAGTATCTATACATGGTGTACTCCACGACATGTACCACCTCAGCTCTGTGGTGTCAACTAGTATACATAACTTGTTTGTTTGATGGATGTGGTTGTACAGCGTTTAATAAGCTAATTGTCAGGCACCAGTTCTTCTCAGAGTTTCTGTTTCCCATGTGTTGGCAATGGACGATTGCCCAGCTACATTCTGTGTGGTCAGAAGGATGCCTGTACTTTCCTTATGAACTATACAGCTAAGTCCTGATTCCTTCCTCGTAGAGCTTCAGGAGTGACATAGGAAGGAGCACTACTTCAGGTGGAGTTGGATGGTATCTGAAATATTGGAAAAAAGTGAATATTGAGACTTATATAGCGATTTTTATCAACTGTCTGAGTGAACAGAAATGGACTTTAGTTTTTGATAATACACTTGTCCCTGGATATGTGGAGTGCCTTATGTAGTCTCTATGTAGATAAGAGAATATTTATGCACTAATGCACTCCCTGAATGTCATGTTCTGTGTGTGCAACAATCTGGAAGAACAGATGGTGCCACCACAGAGCACATCAACTTCATGCATTTAATGGTGACAATTAATGAACATGTACATAACCCATTACAGGTTCCTCCAACATGTATGCATTTGAAAAATTACTGTGACATTTCCTGGATAATAATTCTTGGGAAACTACTCCGACATTTTTCAGGACCCACTGCTGCCATCTCCTCTATATTCATAGTCTCACAATTGCCTTTCCCCCAACTGAGATTTTTTCTTTAAAAAATACCCCCTGTATATCTATTTTTCTCAATTACCATGCCAACAATGTGTTAATATGATCTATAACTGTTTATGTTTGGTTCCAATGTGAGTGTGGATTAACATGTCCCATGCACTATTCTGATTCTGATTCTGTAGTTGCAAGACTTCTATGCGGAACTGAAATGGGATTTCCACACTTGGGGTATGTTTGGAGGAGCAGATGCACAATAGAAAGTGGATGATAGTGGTGTGTTTGATCGTGTCGTATTCCATTTTTTCCTTTTCAGTTCCTTTCCTCTCTCGTCTTCTCCCTTCGGATGTGGTCAGAATATATAAGACAGGTTCTTGTGTCAGGTATGTGCCCAACTTCCCTCTAACCTTGTCTCTCTCCTTTCTTTCCAAATATTTGCCTCCTATTTCACATTTCCTAAAAATTTAATAAAATAACTCAATCATTCTTCTTCATTTTTTACACTTCGTTTTTTATCTCTCCTTCTCCACCTTCCCCCCCTCTCTCTCTCCACCCCCATCTCCTAGTCCATGTTTTCATCAAACGTTAGAAAATTTTTATTCTTTCTATTTTCTTTTTACCTTTCTTTTACTGTACGTTTTTCCTGCATTTTTATTCTCCTTCTTTTAACACCTTCTCTCTCTCTCTATCCCCATCGTTACCCTCTGCTCTCTCCTGTGTCTCCAGACTGAACTCTACCCTTGGGGACTTCTCGGAGATGAAGTGGTCTCGGGGAGACCTCAGCTTTATATTTGACGGAGAGAGTGCCCTCGACTCCAAGACCCTCTCCTTGCTGGTGCTGGACAACCAGTCCAAAGAGTACCAGAAGATAAAGCTCCTTGGAAGCGTAAGGAAGGAGAATAGTAGACATTTGTCACCGAGTGTATATTTGAGTGTTCCAACAAAGATTTTTATTTCTTTCTTTTCAATGGTGTATCACGTTTATTATTACATGTATTTTTCTCTCTTTCCTGCCTCTATAATCTGCCATCTTCTATTTCCCGCCATTGCCCAGGACGACATCAACTCAGATGTGAAGGAGCATGTGCGGATGTTGATGAGTCGTCCCATTGTGTATGCCAACATGTCCACACAACCCATAGTCGTCACACGGGCACAGAGCGGCTGGTTCTTCAGGGAGGACAAGTCTGTGAGTGTGTGTGTGCCTGTGTATGTGTGTGCCTGTGTATGTGCATGCCTGTGTGTGTGAGTGAGTGTGTGAATGCCTGTGTGAGTATGTGTGCTTGTGTGTGTGCATGCCTGTGAATGTGTGTGTGCGGTGCGTGTGGCTGAGTAGTTATGCTCTTAGACTAACAACCCCAGGGTTGTGAGTTCAAACTCAGCATTGACAGGAAACTTTCCTGTCCTTCAACATATTCCCACACCAGTCCACCCATCTGTGATGGAGACCTGGAATTTTCTGAGCTGCAAATTCACTGGCCGTAGCTTGTCAATTAGCTAAGGGTTCATGTGGTGTCCACACCCATAAGCTGAGAGTCTTGGTCAGTCCTCCTGCGAGCTCCTAGCCTGGCTCCAGGAGTTTTCTTGCACTGGCTCATAGTGCCTGCTTAGTGCACAGGCACCCTGACTATGTCAGGTGCACATGAGCATGTTGACAGCAGCTAGAGAATTTGCATTTGCTTGTGTGTGTGTGTTTTGTTCAGGTGTTAATCTCTTTGGACACATCACCCGACCGCAGCAGCTAACGGCCTGCACAGTTAAGACTTATATTAATTATTGTACAGACACAAACTTCAAGTGTTAATGTCTTTGTACATGACCAATTAGTGGTTGATTCAATGGGAACTGAACTTGTGAACCTCTTATCTTTCCAGACAAAATTGATTTGCACACAACAGCTCTCCAGGAATTGGAGTGACAATACAATACCTCACAGGCTCCCAGCCAGTTTCAGTTTCACAAGTATTATAGTATTGTCCCTGAGAGGGAGGGGGGGGGGGTTGGCTCTATATTCTAGAAGTATCCTTTTTTGATCTAATCATGTGACTGTTATCTTCAAATATTTCATTGTCCTGTTGTTTATTTGTGTTGCCAGGAGAGAGTGGGGGACTACGACACAGATGTCTTCAATGTCTCCAACCTCATCCTCGTCTCACGCAAGAGGAGAGAGCATCTGACCCCCAAGCAGATCGAGGAGCAGGAGCAACTTCAAAAGATGGTCGAGAATGGACGATTGAACGAGAGGTTGGCTGGACTTGTGAGTTACTTGTCACTGTGAGAGAAGCTGAGGGGTGTGGAGGGAGGCAAAGTGTGTTTGTGGAGCTGGAGGGGAGGAGGGGTGGGAGCTGAGGTGGAGATGGTTGGTAGTAATGGTGGTGGTGGTGGCATTGGATGAAAGAGGTGAGGAAAAGGGATGAAGGAGTTGGTGTGATAGAAACAGAAAAGGTATGAGTGTTAAGACAGATATTATCGTACCTGGAGTAGAGGTAAGTGAGGAGGAGAAGAAATCACTTGCTTTTTGGCAGTTCAGCGCAATCTTGGTTTTGTTGTTTGAAGATGCAATAGTCCCTCTTTTGGGAGACCCACCCTTAAATCCAACAAACAGTCTTACAAGAGAGGTGGTCTTTCAATGGAGGGGACTCTCAAGAGGAACCCTGTACCTTCTTCTTTTAAAATGATTGTTAATGATAATTAATTATTTCAATTTTTTTTTTCCTTTATTGTTATGTGAAGGAGTTGGAGGAAGAGGAGCAGGACAGCCTCCTCTCTATTTGCCCCCCACCTCCCAACACTGTCACTTGGGAGGAGTACATCTCTGCTCCCCCTGAAAGGTACAGCACATGGTGATTAACCTGTGTGGGTGGGGCCTGTAGTGTTAGAATTGTCTCCCTTTCCCCTACCCATCTTGAAATAAAGGAATATTATGTGAAGATAAAAAAGAGATAATAAAAACATATTTTTAGGTATGTCATGTATAAAAAAAGTTTTTTTTTAATTAATGCATTAATTTAGATTTAACCAGTTAGAATGAAGCAATTTCATGGGTCAGTTACTGTAGGTACTTGGAAGGAATCATGACAGCCATGTGGTGCAAACACAAGGGCATTAGAATGTGATGTGTGCAGATCCTGTCCATTGAGTGTCTGGCTGGCTTGCTTGCTTGGTTCACAAAGCAGCTCCCAAGGGGGAGCAGCTATACCTTGTGTTGCCCTTTGAACCTTCTGACTATCACAACCTTGGCTATCACTTCATTGGACATGCTGAGAGAGACGTTGTTATGCCACAGCTAGGACTGAAGGAGTGTGTTAGCGAAATCAGGATATAAAAATTTATCAAAAAAATATATATAAAAAATCAAATTTTTTTTTTTTTTTTTTACAAAAATGGAGAGTTTCTAGCACCATCTTACCCAAATCAACAATAACTATAGAGAAGGTGTAACCACATCACAACTGCACGAGCTGATAAGCAGTGAGATTGCCCATTGCAATGTCTCCTAAACACTTTGGCTTATATCTGTCTCCTGAATTCTACTTAGCACTGCATTGGTCAGGCACTGGTGTTTGCACATGGAAATAATTAGACCAATTTTGAAACCAAAAAATTGTACTGCACAGATGAGTGGTGGGACCACAGACAGCCTAGACAGATGAATATGTCACTAGCATGACCAACACTAGGGGCAGTAGGAGTGCACCAGTTTAGATATTATTATCTGAGCAGACGGTTGTAATACCACAAGAGAGAGGAGAGATAAAGGAGAAATAGAAACCGCTGTGGGAGGGAAGGGAGGGAACTGTCCCCTAAATGAAATTCTTGAAGCTGATGTTGCCCTGTCATGGTGATGTGGCAATACTGATGATGCAATGTAGTGTTTGGAACACAATGACGTGTCACTTCATGTAAATATTGTTAATTATGTTCGATGATTAGTTAATGGTTTTTATTAATTGCATTTTTTTTTTTAAATCAGCACTCCTCATCTCGGGAGAAAAATGGACGTCAAGGTGGACCGAAAACATTTCAAAGCCTCTGTCTGTGTGGTGAGTGTGTGTGAGTGTGTGTGTTAGCCCCCATGTATTTACTGCTTTGTTATTATATTTAGTCCAAGAATTGCCCAATCGAAATCAAGAAGTAAGTTAGTTGTGTTGTGATTCATCTCATTATTACATATTTTAACCTGAACCATGAAATGTCATTTATTGGATGACCATTACCAACTAGTCTATATCCAGTGCTGTTTGTGGCTACAACACAATACAAATGTTGGTAATGGTCATCAAGCACTGCTACCTTGGTTGACGGTGGACAGTAAACAGTATTAATTGGTAAAGGTCATAAAAATCACTTGCTGTGCTATGTTATTGTGACCATTACCCTATTATTACTGTTTATTGTCTGCTGTCAACTATGATGGCAGTGCTTGGTGACCATTACCAGCACTTGTGTTGTGTTTGGTGTCCTACTAACTAAGGTTGCTGTATTTGATGACCATTACCTACTTAAATTACAAAGTTTGGTGGCTGCATAAAATGTTTAAAAAATTTAATGCTTAAAACTAAAGCTATTCATATGGGTTTTAAATTCTATTAATTCATTTCATATGTACATGTACTTAATCTATATTATATATTTAAATATGAATTAATGGGGGAAAGGTAATCATCTGCAAGGTGAGGACCAATTCAATGAATATAATCATCTCTCACTAATAGACAAATACACCCTATCCTAGTATTTTTGGTGACCATTACCTGCTTCATTTGTCAGTAACTAGTACATATTGTGGATATGATGATCCTTAGTGGCTGAGGACTGCTCTGGGTGGTCAGTCAACTGCCTCTGCATATCACACATTCCTGATACTCCAGCTATACAAATTATTTACCTATAAAGTACGTGCATGCGCTCTCTCGTGCGCACGTACACACACACACACACACACACACACACACACACACACACACACACACACACACACACACACACACACACACACACACACACACACACAGCTTGGGCGTGAACTGGGCCTAGTTGAATGGTGAAAGAGCAACCAGCCACTTCACCAGGTAGGCAGGAAACCCACCAAACCTTGTCTAATTGTTACATAAAAGCACAGTAGAGGGTGTTGTCCGTGAGGAGACCCAGAGGTGTGAGGAGCTCAATGGATCCCTCATACACACTCTCTCCCCCTCCACTATGGCAGACGTGCTCTTGTGTTGTCCCAGTTGTAACTGTCATATTCACCCATGATTCCAGGCTGCTGGACATCTTGGAAGTGGTGGCTCCGTATAAACACTTCCACAAGCTGCGGCAGTTTGTGGACCTCAAGTTGCCTCCTGGCTTCCCCATCAAACTGGGTGAGTTAGCAACCACGAGAGATCGGTAACCTTCTATAGGCTAGCAATCCAAGAGAGATAGATAACCTTGAGAACTTAGCAATCCAAGAGAGATAGATAACCTTGTGTAAGTTAGCAATCCAAGAGAGATAGATAACCTTGAGAACTTAGCAATCCAAGAGAGATAGATAACCTTGTGTAAGTTAGCAATCCAAGAGAGATAGATAACCTTGTGTAAGTTAGCAATCCAAGAGAGATAAATAACCTTGTGTAAGTTAGCAATCCAAGAGAGATAGGTATCCTTGTGTAAGTTAGCAATCCAAGAGAGATAGGTATCCTTGTGTAAGTTAGCAATCCAAGAGAGATAGATATCCTTGTGTAAGTTAGCAGTTCTAAAGGGATTGGTAACCTTCTGTTCGTCCAAGTTATTCGTGAGAGAGCATCAACCTATTCAAACTGAATTTATTCTTTTGTGTATGTGATGTGTAAATTGAACTTATACTTTGTTTTTTGTGGTGTGTAAATATTTATTTTCATTTGCCACAGATATCCCTGTGTTTCCAACAGTTACTGCAATAGTGACGCTGGATAAATATGAGTGTTGCAGCACGCCGGCTGAAGTGTTCCAGGTCCCCTCGGACTATGTCAAGGTGGGTCGTGACTACTCTACCAAAGTCAGGATTATAGGTGGATGATCTGTGACGCCATGTGTATTCTCAACTCTCGTAATGATGGATATGTCCAATGTTGTTGACTTGGGTGGGGGGGGGGGGGGGGGGGGAGTGGAGGGGAAGAGAGAGTTCAAAGAAAGTTTAGTGTTTGATATATATCTGTATGTACTAATTCATTCAATTAAATTTGTTTATTTTCAGTCAATATTTTGCTCATAAACCTAAAATTAAAAAAAAAAAAAAAAAAAAAAATATATATATATATATATATATATATATATATATTTTTTTTTTTTTTTTTTTTTTTTTTTTTTTGGTGATGTGTGTTTATGTAGTTTGTTCCCAAGTCGAACTCGGAAACATCTAATGAGTGCATTTCACAACTCCACTCATCGTCATCATCTTCGTTATAATATTTATCTGCCTGTTTGTATGTGCACACAACATCTACCCACTTCCTCCCTTGAGGGTGGAACACAAGAATTTCTATTTATCATTGGTGTTGTGTTTGTGGCCAGAGAAACAGAGCTCTTTAAAAATGGATTGTTTCAAACTTATACATGTTATGGAATTCTTGTATCATGTGTTTATATATTAATTACTTTGTATTATATGTGTGTTAGTAGTGTCAAAGTACATGAACAATATTCTCATCAATTTATATATTCTAACTTAATATTGTGTGTATGTGTATGGGTATGGGTTGCTTGTTGGTTGCTCAATTACAAAATACTATTGAAAATATGTCACTAAATCCTGATAGAAAAAAAAGAATTTTTTTCTTCCAGAATTTGTGGAGAGGAAGGATCATCAAATTCACGAAGTATCATCAAATTCACAAAGTATCATGTTGTGAACTAGCCTTATGGCTTTTAACAGGTCACATTTGGAAACAAAAAAAAGGGGGTTTGTTCTGTTAGATAAAGCAGTGTCTACTGTTAGGGCGTGGACTGTGAATGACTAGGGCAGGAGCTTTGACAGGGAAGTGTGTGCTACATTCACAAGAAAAATACTGATCCTACCGAATGAGAAAACAACAACAAAAAAGTTACAATAATTTGAGATTTGTTGTTGTTTGTTTATTTGCTCCCTGTCACATACCAGAGGCTTGGCCTACAGGGCTCATGGCAAGAAAGGGGATGGGATTGGGGCGGCTGGTTCTCACTTGGAGTGTTTTTGCAAATATTGTGGTTCGTAGTACTATGGTGGTTACCCATGCAGGAAATGAGCCTTCTCCACCAAGGACATTTTGAAGGGGAAAAAGCCCTATGGGTGGGGTCTTGCTCCGATCATCACTAAGATCATCACTAAGTTCACCTTTACCCACCCCAGAGTGACCCCCATCACCCCCTGAATGACTGACAGACAGACAAATATGAATTATATTGAGACTAGGAGTGTACCCATCCTACCTGTGAGGGGTATGGGAGACAATGCCCCATTTCTAAAGTAAATGTGAATCAGGTGGTGCGATTAGTAAACATAACTTCCTCTAAAAATGTCCCGAAATGTATTAGATACTACAACTTGGTGGATTACTCATAAACAGGAAAATTTATTTAATGGACCAAGCTCTACCACATTCTCTCCAAGCAGGGCCAGTGGTCCTGTGAACAACCCCTGAAAGTTTAGGACTAATGGTGCAGGCATCTGGGAGGAGCTGGTGAACATGCATACGGACAGACAGATCATGAATTATAGTAAGGTGACATCACAGCGATGTCTGTTCTGACTTATTCTGCTTGGATCAACCTTCACCCAGAATATGTAGTTTACTTTTGGCCCCAAAAGAATAACAAACTTGATGGTGTGTTTCCTCCTGCACTGCCTAAGGCAATGCACATGTACCTTGAGCTTGGTCAGGTCAATTCTTGGGAGGGTCAACTTAATTAGTTTCAAATACTTTGTTCCAAAATGAACACCTACCACAATTAGAAATTTTGATGGGATGGAGGAAGTCCAATATAAATAGAGTCGTAACTGTAGCATTGCTGCACCCTCTAGAGCAGTGTGGGGGGATGTTTGTAAGCCAAACCTCTGGTCCAGTTTCACTCTCAGTTTTCAATCTCAAACTCCTCCTTCACTGAGGTTCTGGGGGTTGGCTTTGACATTCGCTGAATTGTCTTTCTCTTCTGGCCTGAAAGCAACCCAAGAACATTGTTTACCACAATACACATAAATCATCTAATTGAAATACATTGTGTGGAAAAAAATAACGTAGCAGTCAAATTCACACCAAAGAGAAAACTATTCTTTCTTTACTTTTTTTTAAAAACCAACTTGCATCCATGGAAAAGGGCAGCATGCATGCATCCTTGTGATATGGTACTTGGGACATGTTCTAAGCAGTAGAATGAATTTTTAAATTTTATACACGTGGTAAAATGAATCCAATTATTCAAAATAGGAGAAATAACAATTGATATCTTTGGTATCATAAATAAGACAGAAACAAGATAATATTGTTTAGAGCAGTTTTACTTTATTTAATGGAACTCAATTATAATTGCCTAAAATGTGATTGAATAATTTTAAAAATCGGGTCTATGGTGAAGTTCTTGGTAGGTTTATATTTTCCAAGCCAATGCCTTCAGTGTGTATGACACACACACCGTCCTCCTTCACCTCCTCCACCTCAAACATGACCTGTGGAGGAGACAACAAATCATCACTATCAATCAAGGGTGTGTGGCAAACAAGAGAGATGGGTGTGGCCAAAAACTGCTACATGTTAGCAAGCAAATGAAACCACAAGAGATGTGACAAAATAAAGTGGAAAATACAAAAAAAGAGCCAATTAGTTTAAGAAGAACCCTCCCTACAGATAGGGTCTAAGTTATATCATTTGCACTTCAATATCTGAGTACTCAAGCTTAACAGCACTATTTATTTTCTTCGCCGTTTGAAGGGCACCAAATGGAGTCACTAGTTTCATCTGATTTCACCATGTCATTGCTTGAATTTCTATGACTTTCGGTACAGCTATGAGACTTACCTTTCCTTGAGTCATCTTCTCTACAACGTGCATGGCTGTCCTTGTGTGCAGAGAGAGGGGACCAGTCTTCAGCTGGGACCTTCCCTTGGCTAGGGCCATGAGAATCACCAGCTACAGTGAGTGAAACAAGAACCCATACTCACTCAACAAAACATTTTGTGTGTATTAAAAAAAAAAAAAAAAATAATAATAATAGTGGACCATGCAATAATGCTTTGTTTATTTGTTTGTTGTTGTTTTTAGTAATATATCTTCTATTGCAATTGAATAATAGTGAATCTATTTAAAAAAAAAAGAAGGAAGTCTTCTGAGAGGACTTCAATCAATAATAGAAAGATAGCAAAATATATTCTTGGAACAAATTTCACATGAGTTTTTCGTTTCTGTTTTTTACCCCTTATCCCCCTATGCATGTGTGGTTTCACTCTTTCTTCTTACCACCTTGGAAGAAACACCAGCAGACGTCCTCTATAAGTAGTAGAAAAAAGCAAAGATGTTAAATCTAGCTAGGGTATGCTTTGGATTTTAGGTTTTTATGGGTGCCACTTTAAAACCTGGGTTCTTACAAAATAGGACACATATTCACACTCCCCAATGGTCTTCATTAGGAAAACAACAACAACAATAAACAACAACAACAAACCCAGATGTGGTCTGACCTGATCTTGCAAGTATTGGTCCACACAACCTCCAGTAAACAAATCCTTCACCAGCTGCTCTGCAGCCAACCTTCCTGTAACCTCTGCCAGTTCATCTAAACACAGACCAAGAGATGTAATAATATCAATTCATATTTCATAGATAGCAGGAAGGCACAATATGAATAAATTAATTATTTCTGTATCTCTCTATCTCTACAAATAAAAAAAAACATGCAAACAAATTAGTGAACAACAAACAATATCTATAACTAATAACCTAACCATCTAGCACTTACTCTTCTTGCCATTAGCTGAGGCAGCCAGAAGACAGCCTGTGCTGGTCTCAGCTATCACACTGAGTAACAACAAGAGCTTATGTCTCTCTCACTTGATGCAACTTTTATATTATCATTAGGTAAGAGCTCACAAGATGCCAGAACCATTCCCAAATGCAGTGGACAGTGTCTCCTGGACCAGCTCCTCCATTAGGACAATTCCCTCCTTCTGACTGTCCTCTAGGTAACGCTTGATGGTTCTCCTTGCTGATTGGATCATGTCGTGGCCAGCCTAATAAATTTAAAGACTGCAATTAAAAAATTGAAATTGCTGGAATGTAGATCTTGAAACACTGCATCTTAATGTACATACTGTGTAACTATTAGCTCTTCTATGAGGAAATAGGAATGTGCTGTGGGTGTGTAGTTAGCCGGTTCCTAGAGCAGATGGTACAAGTTGGAAGTATAGTTGCTATAAGAGCTGTGTTGCTATTGGTATTTTAAGGTTGTGATGTTATAACTGTTGTTATTATTAAATATATATTTCTCCATATTATCCTATCGTGTTTGTGCACAGTTGATATTTACTCGACATCAAGTTCAAGTGAACAGGTAGTCATCCCGGAAATAATAACATGGGAAGTTACTACAATTGTTTGTTTATGTTGTTGTCTTGCATACTTGCCTCACCTTCTTTGGTAAAGTGCCAGCTACATATGCATGAAGCTCCACCTTCTTAAGACATCCCCTATCTGTCATGTCAACTGGCGAGAGCAGTTGTATTGGAGATAGTGAACACATCACCTCCCCACGTCCCTTGGGATAAAACCCTCTAAATAATAGATTAATAAATCCATTAACAATTGCTGTGCCTAACTAAATCTCAATTTAGTAATTACAATAACATTGACAACCAAAGAGTTGCCATGGAAATAATTAACAAGATAATGCATTACACACTAATCAAAAGCCAGCAATTGATATAATCCAATTACTTTCTCACTAAGTCCATAAAAAAAACAAAAACAAAGTTTTTCCCTAATAACTACATTAAAAAAATTAAGACAAAAATATATTAAAAATGTCCTAGTGTGGGTAGTTTTGTGGTGAGAATGTGTATGTTTGTAAAGCAACCTAGTGTGGCTACTGGTCGGTAGGGAAGGAGTTTGTTCATCCAAACACATGAGTTTTAAGCACATGCTCTTATCACATGCTCCATATGACATGTTCCATATGACATGCTCCACATCACATGCTAATCACACACTCTGGTCTGCACACTTCCATGGCATGTCCATGTCAGTGCCGTCTCAGAAGCAGGGAACCTATCTGACCTTTGACCCCTCCCTCTCCACCGACCTGCCCACATACTCACAGCTAATGGACGTGCATTGACCGAAACTATTCTTTAATATAGCCAAACCATCTGTTTCAGGTGGTAACAGAATTTCTAATTTCTATATTGCCACATATACATGTATGTGTACATACATATTCACCACATGTACACACACATGCATGCACACACATACACAAATATTAAGAGGATATAATTGGGCTTTCATGCACAAGTGAGAAAATTAGGAAGTGGTCATCAGATACGAAGGACTGACTAGAGACGGCTGTCAGTATATATGTGTGGGGGGGGGGGGGGCATGAGCTAATGTTGAGGGAGGTGGCTGGCCACATTCTAACTGCTGTAATATAACCCAACCCAACACATGTATGAAGTCAGAGCCCTAGGCTATGGCAGCATGGAGCAATGGGGGTAAGTAGGTAAGGTGACCGCATGGAGCTCCAATCCCATGAGATCACTGTGGAATAAGCTAGCTACTTCAGGCCACATCTCCACCAACAGCATTAAGATGCACCCAAATAGATTGGAAGGAAGGCAGATGGAAATGTCAGTAAAAACAAATTATACACTCAGATTTTCAAATAGAATCTTAACATTTCTAAAATGTGTATTTTTTAAAAACAAATTAAAAACATTAATTAATTATTGTACTATTGTTTAAACATAGTTATTAGTACAAACACGTGTCTCCATTAGCCCCTCCTCCCTAAGATGTTTATCAGGGCACACATCACATGACCAGAGCTTCTCATGCTCAATATAACATTATAGTAGGTTGCAGTACGTAGAGACAGCAATGGCTACCTTCTCTTAGTGTGGCAATCAAAATTGGCTCCAAGCTTGTGAGCTACAACTTGGAAAACCTGTAAAAAGGGGAAAAGAATAACAACTAACAACTGCACACACTTTTATAATTGCTCCTACAGTGCTGCAATGTGAATAGCAATTTAAAAAAATTACTGCTACCATAGCACTACAAATTCTGTATGAGGATCTGTTAATAAGAGAACTATTGGAATATATCTTCACACTACTTATGCAATATACCAATTAGGGAATAAATAATCCAATAAAACCAAAATATCGAGGAAGTAATTTTTTAAGAACTAAAATTTGTCAAAATTAAATAAAATCTTCAATAAAATGAAATTATGTGTCTAATACTTAAGTGATACTATATCTAATGCTCCCGGGGATTTCCCGGGCTGAACTTGCAGTGCTGGGGAAATGAGTTTCAATCTGAAGCAAGAGTTGCAGTAGACTGACAGCAATAGTGTTAGATAGCAACTGTTGTTAACAAGACATTAGTAACTCATCAACTGTTGATTTTATATAATGCAAACACTCATTTTGTTTACTAGTTGTTAATTAACTGCTGATTGTTAATATTAACTCACACAATTATTTTCTTAAACTCTTATAAATACTTACACAATCCCCTGTGGTTGGGCTCATAGTTTGAGTTTGTTCACTGACTGTTGACAGGACTGGGCTAGCCTTTTGGTCAAGACAAGGCATTGATTGTAGGAGAAAGTAGTATAATAATAGAACCCACACCAAGAGTAATACTCAGTGATTATAGACTAATCAGCCTCTTCCTTGTTACAGCTGCTGCATGACTAACTGAACTCTCCCGTGAGTTACCTCAGATGATATTGCTCCATTATTGAGATAATGAGTCTCTCCCTCTTGATCTGGGTAATGGTAAGGTCCAAATATCTTGCCTACCATAAAGGGCATATATTCACTCACATAAGTATAAATTGATGTTGTGTATTTAAAATTAAAAATTTTTTTTTTGATTAATGAATTTTTAAAAAATCATTTTAAAGATTTAAAAAATAAATAGTAAAGACTACTCTGGATATATTTTAAATGAATATGTAATGTCCTATTGTCCTATCAATAGGCAGATCACTGCAGTTTGAGCATTACAACAAAATGGTGGAAAGATAGCCAAGTGGCATAAGCACACACACACACACACACACACACACACACACACACACACACACACACACACACACACACACACACACACACCTTTAAAAAATAGTCGATTGGAGGAGCCATGTCAGCATTTGTGCCTCCTCTCAAAGTCATCGTGGATGGCCTTGGGGCAAACAGCAGCACCGGCAGGGCAGTCTGCAGGAGGAGACATGTGCTCCTTGGTGTGGGGGAGTTCAGAGGCATTGCAAGGAGGTGTGGAAGAGAAAGAGGAGAGAGAGTACGGGAAGGAGAGGAGGAGGAGTTGGGGGAAGGAGGACAAATATGTCAAGAAAAGGGTTAAAGATGACTGGAGGAAAAGTGAAGGTTAGTGAAAGTGAGTATCCAAGAAATACTGTGAAGATGGGACTAAAGAAGGAGGATGAGAAACAATACAGGTGGAGGAGAAAGGACATGGCTGGAACATCAAATGATTGAGAAGGAAAAGAGAGCCAAACACAAAACATAAAGATTAGAATCAAAAAGGTGACATGCTTGCTTGAAGACATAGTTACAAAAAAAAGGTGGAGTAGTTTTGTGATTCATAAATTCATACCAACCCTGCCGTCTTTGTATCTGCTATAAACTCCCCACCAGCAATTGCCTGGGGGTAAAAGGTCACTTCAGTTGACCCCACTCCTGCTCCTTTGAGAGATCCCCCACAGATGTTCGCCAGTAGCTGCAAGCCAGTCAGATGTTGGGGGCGGAGTCCCGGAGAACTGCGTCCAGCTCGGATACGTGAGATGTGAATGGGTTGGTGCAGGAGACAGCTGAGGGTCATGGCTATGCGCAGGATCTGCCCGCCCTGTAGGCATGGGTAATAATTAAAGGGACTTAACCACTGGCAATTCATCCCGCATTGCCACATATTGTGTCCCATCCGGTACATCTTAATTTATAATAATAATAATAATAATAATAATAATAATAACAACTAGTCGAGACTTGCCGACCTAAGGGCAGTGGCCAGACTCACAAGGACACACATTGACAGTGACCTAATGGTCACGTGATGTCACAGAATGTCATGTTAGGAGTACCACTACAGACAGACAGGCAGACAGAAGTACAGGCATGATTTGAAAGTACATAAAAAAAGTTTGGTGCAGATGATGAACCATCACCCTTGTTCCCTGAGGAACACAGGTCCTAGGAACACTTGCAATGGTTGGTGGGGGGAGGGGAGACATTGACATTTTTTTGTTGTCAAGAATGGATTTTTTAACACATTATTTACTGCATAAAAATGCAAAAGTTTGTTGTATCATGTCATTACAACTAAGTACTTCTACTGCATGGAAACCCAAAGTTGTAAAGCTTACCACAACTTTAACCCACCTTAAGCATCCTAAACAATAATATTTTGCCTGCTCTAAAACACTGTTTTATAATAATTATTTTTTTGCCACAGGTCTTAGTGCAGGACCACTCGTTAGTAGTGCATCAAACACCTTTACCCATTTTCAAAAAGTAGATGGTTGGAAGTAGATGATAGGCAATTAAGAGAAGATTCACATAACAAAATTAAGCTAGTAGCCCTATGCAAGAACTGAGTATGTATTCTTTGCAGTCCATTTCAGAAGCATAGCTGTGGCGCTGTATAAACTACACAGCAAAAGGAATTGTGACACAATTGGGGTAGGTTATTTATGCACACCTTTCAATGTCAGACTCATTCAGCATGCAACTTGCTTACTCCTTCCATGATTGAACCATCTATGTGAATCAGAGGAGACCCCAGCTCTCCTCTTGGAGTCCCACCAGTCGCCATACCTACAATAGAAAGGAAAATGACCTAGTCCACCTGGGTGAAAGATCTTATAACTTCAGTTAAAGGTGGCAAATCCCTACCCTTTTAAATAAAGCCCAATTAATTTAAGGAGGATTTTCTCTCAGTCCACTCAGCTCAAGCAGTTCAATTTCTTTTCATTCAGGTAGCCCCATCAAATCCAACACCCACCAGTTCATCCCTAATAATAAGCATAAGATTCTTACCTTTTCACTTCCTGCACAAATTGTTGGTGTTTTTCTCCTTTTATCCCTTTCCATGTTTGTGTGTGGAGCAGTAGCATTAAATGATTTCTGATTTTCTTCTGTTTTGGTTAGTACAAGCTTATGATAGAATGGTATACACTAAATTATCATCTGTTGTAAACGTTTGGAACTCTGCAGCACCCTGCTGGTGAACGCTGGGGCCATCCTCAACTTCAAACTGTAATAATCTGTTTGTTTACAGCCAAGTAGTATATGTTGTCTAGCTGAGGCTTTTTTGTAACTGTGTCATTGCATTTCATAGATTTGTATGTATGAGGTTGTGTGCTAGCTGCTCATAAGCTTTCTGTTCTCCCAGGTACAAACATTAGAGCACTTCCTTTCTGCTATGCTGAAGGAAGATCAGGGATGGGGTTACTTTTGGTTGATCAGTCATTTTTAGACATGACCTAGTGATTTAATTTGTAACTAGTTTATTTATCCAAATGTGAAGATCTGTGTCTACTTGGCTCATATCTCAAAGAGTCTACAAGCCTTGCCTAACAGCCTGTATTCTCCAGTTAATTTCAGTGAGCCCATTCCTGCTATCAGCCATTATCACAAGAAATAATTTAAGGCCTTTAAGTATCATTTAATTTAGTCAGTTTTTAAAAAATAATTTTATTGGCTTCATTTATTAATTTCATCCACTTTTTTTTCACTAAATACGAAAGTTATGGGGGTATTTGTCTTGGAGTCAAATACTGGTAAATGGTTTAATTTTCTGAGAATGAAGTTGACTAACTTGATGCAGGGTATTAGTTTGGTGAACATGTTTAACAGTACATATTTGATTATGAAAGGAATCATTTACCAATCTCTATTACCTATTAGCCTTGAAAGTGTTATTATTGTTTGCCAATCTGGTTGTCAACATGAGTGAACTAACCTGTAACATTTATCATGTTTCTGAAAATTGTTCAAATTGCTAATGTATTGGTATGTGAACCACTGTGACATACCTTGTGATGTGTTGTGCTGTTTAATGGTATTGACTGCATGTGTAGTAAGAAGCCACAACCTAATGTGTTTGAAGGACAAGCTGGAGCTGCTACAATCGGAGATAAAATACGGCAGTTCTTGGAGAACTTGCGATATTTCCGTATCTTCATCGGCATGTGGAACCTGGCCATGATGGTGTGCATGTTCATGTGAGAAACGTATTGTTAGCAATGCTGTGTTTTTGTTTGTTGATATTTTTTCTATTTTTTTTATCTGCTTTCAGATTATTTGGATCGTGACTGACATCAACGTTAAATACTACCAAGCCATGAAGTGCCAACAGGAAAATGAATTGAGGAATAATGTATTTTTATTTTTATGTGGTATGGGTTGTCAGGGGATGAGCTACAAGTAGGAGTTGAAGAAGTGAAAGGGTCTCCAGTTGGTCCTGGCATTCATTGTTCTGGTGTCCCCTGCTATGTGGACTCTCATCTCTAGTTTCCCTCCTCTTTCTGAATGCTATATTATGTCATCACCACTGCACAAAACCAACTCCATGTCATGTGTCAAGTGGGACATGACCCACTGACCCTGTTCCGACCTGGTGCACTTTGTGACAAGGGATCCCCAAGCAATAAAGCATGAAAAATGTGCCAAAAAAAAAAAGAAGTAACTATTTCTTTATGTAAAGAGGAAAGTGCGAAGAAGACGAAAAAAAACTAGCGAAAGTGGCATGCTCTAATTTTTAACGCCACTGAGCATGCCTGCCAAATTTAGCAGCAATCCAATGGGATCAGTGATCTGCATACTTGACAGCATGCTTCTGATAGTCCAGCACCACCATACCACAATGCCAACAAAAAGGGGTCAACATCAGCAGAGACAACAATAAACCAATCAACAGCAACAATTTCATCAAACAATATGCAATTAGACCACTAAAAGTAAGCATAAATATGAAGATTCCTGTCAGCAAGATAGTGAGGCTGTCCTCCTGCACGAGACCTAGACCTTTACATAAGACACTGGGTAACAGTCTATAAGCAACTGGACCATGCTATTGGATTTCCTCAGTTTGCTGTCAGGCTGTGTGGAGGAATCCAAGTATTTCTGTTGTGTGAGTAGCTGTGAGAACAGAACATTTGTGTGGCCTTTGTCTCTGCATTAATAATAGATTACATGTCAAACTAGTGAAATGGCAGAACATTAACCTCGTGGGTATTCTATTACCATGAAGGTCGACCAAGATTGAAATTGTTGGACTTGCTCAGTGATATGTGAAGGTATGTGGAATCTGCTGGTGTTGAAATTGAACTATTTCAACTAAAAATTTATCAGAAGGTGACATTTATTACATGTCAGCTAAATTAAGTACACAATGGAATCACTTTGTGCTAATTGATGTGTTGTTTATGTGTGTATGTATATATATTGTTGCAATTGGTCCTATATCTGAATGTCATTCAGTCTCCAGTAAAGCACCATCAACTCTTGCACAAACACACTGCAGTTATAATAGACTTTAATAAATCCTTGTACAAAATGCACCTGCAGGGGCTTATTTAATACCTAGTCCATACAGGCATGCATGTGACAATAGGAGGAGATAGACTATTGTATTCCTGCACTGAAGTTCATTAAAATAGGCAGATTCAGGGTCCCTCAACTTAAATATAATTATATAATTTTATATTGGTATGAATACTGAAATGACCAAGAAGACTTTGTCATGACCTGGTAAATCTCCCTCTCTTCCCACCGCCCCCCACCTGTGATATAAAGGTTTACTTTGAGGTAAGATTTAAGTTGAAAATCTACCATTTGAAATATTACATGAATGTAGTGGAGTTACTACATGATCTTTCGATAGGACAGGACAGACTTTGTTTTCAATATGAGAGAAATACAGTTTTATGTTGTGTGTGTGTGGGAGAGAGAGAGAGAGAGGAATCTAATCTCATCAAAATTCTTGACACTCACAAACATTTCTCCTACCACAACATGGAACAATCTTCATACCACTCAGTGCTGAATACATATCAGGTTTCTGAGATAAGTCAGGATATCCACTGGAATGTAATTGGATAAAACATTTACTGAGTTCAAGGAAACATCCAGGGAAATAAAATTGTTTTATCCAGCTGCAAATGATAGTTTCATAGATATAACATATTAGCAGGCATGCTGAGCATTGCCATGCATATATAATGACATGCCCACGTTAAGGTGGGGCCAAATGTGACTCAGCCCATCTCCATGGAGTACCATTTTTGGCATTTTTAGGCGGACACCCCCAGAGGATTATGAGTGGCCAGGTAGGACCCAGTCCATGTCTCTCTCAGAGTTGTGTGCTATTGCCAAGTTTAGATATCAGGCCCAAGTGTTTACAATAAGTACCATTTTGACAATATAGACTCACATGCCCACAGTAAGAGGTGTGGCCAAGTGGCCCAAATATATTTTGGTTGAAGCAACACATTTTGTGTAGAATGTGTCTATCCTGAAGAGTCAGCTTCATTTGTTTTGTACTTTGGTGGTAAAGTAGATAAATTACAATACATATATATACATAGCTACATATGCACATACGTATAAACCAGGAAGAAATGGAAACTGGAAATTTCCAATTGGTAGACCTGTGCCTTAACCACCTGGCCTTCGTAGCGTGTGTCTATCCTGAAGAGTAGTTTCATTTGGTATGCTGCTTTAGTGGTAAAGAGTATATACACACAATATGAATTAATACGATGCATATTAACAACATATGAACCTGGTAGAAAGTGAACCTGGAAGTTGGCCTTGGTGTTCCCCAGGCAATACAGATTTCAATATATGTTCATTGATCTAACTCCCTTGGTCCAAGTATTTTCAGAAATTCCATTTTTGGCATATTTAGCTTTATGCAGCAAGAGGAAGAGGTGTGGCCAGGTGGGACCCAGCCCATGTTACTCCCAAAGTCAAGTTGTGTATGCATACCAAGTATAGGTTTGTAGTTCCATGGGTTTGTCTGGTTAAAGTACCTTATTTGGATTTTTTTGGCCTGACAAATACAGGAAGGGGTGCGGCCATATAGATATACTTAGACCATTTCATAGATGAAACTGATTCCAAATATATATGGATTTGTACATATAAATCCCTAGGTCCAGGTTTTTTTGTTTTTTTTTTACGAAGTACCATTTTTTGACATTTTTAGCCTTACACAGCAGGGGAAGAGGTGTGGCCAGGTGGGACCCAATCCATGTTACTCTCACAGTCAAGTTGTGTATAATTAACAAGTTTTAGATCAGTAGCTGAAAAGTTAGTCTGGTCAAAGTAACTTCTTTTTTTTTTGGCTTTTTTGTGCCACCATGGCAACCTTTTTCAGGATTTTTTAGCCCATTTTTAAGGTGAGTTAAAACCTATGATCATGCCAAGTTTCAGAGAAATCCATCCATAGGTTTGGCCAGAATCATGGTACAAACAATTATGGGCAGAAAGACAAACATACATTTCCCTTTACACACACACACACACACACACACACACACACACACACACACACACACACACACACACACACACACACACACACACACACACACACACACACACAGGTACTTAAAGATCCCGTTCCTCCCTCTCTTCCCTCCCCCCCCCCCCCCCCCCCCCCACCCTCCCAGACTAAAAGGAAGAAAAAACACATGAATAGAACTGTTAAATTTGCAATTGCCACACTGAAGTAAAAACTTTGATGCTTACGAAAAGTGAACTGACATAGGCTGAATTTCTATTGCACTGGCAAAGTTGGCAGTATGGCTAGTATGACCATGGTCATACTACCTCAGTAACATTTACAGCGTGGTTACATTTAAATGTGGATTAATTCTCCTCATAAACCATACTTGCCTACTTCTCATATATATATTCTGAATCAGCATGATGACCCAAGGATTATCGTAGCTACTTATTTCCAGCTGTTGGCTTCACTATGTGCAGCTACAGTTGGTGTTTGCTCTTATGAGAACAATTGTAGAGCTGAATGTGCTAAATTTTGAGGGAAAAAATAAACCTCATCTGAGTTTGAATTTAATTCATTATATTTGGGAAACTGCAGTTTAAATCAATAAGCACTGATCAGTTAACTTGATCAAACACTCCAGAAGATCCAGGTTAAGCCTATGTACCCCACTGAGTTCCTTAGTACTTTTGAACCACCAACAATACTTGCTTATAATCAATGACAATGTTTAAACATTGGAGAATCTGTTCTGCTGCTGAGGAACTTCGATCCCCAAGTCTGTGCAATGGCACAGAATTTATAATCAAGCAGAACCTGCTCCATGTTCAGAAGTCATCATCCATAAATAACCAAACAAGTGGAGAGAAATATTTGTTCCTTGAATTCCCTTGGTGCCAAGTGACCAGTCAAGTTAATTTAAGCATCTGAACTTCCTCATCAAGCCATTTTTTGGCATGCCAGAGAACAAGGCACTAGGACAATCAAAGAATATAATGGTCCAGGACTTCATGGAGGAGCCCTTCTCTCATGGACAGCACTATGTGGCTTGCTCTTGCATGGGAACCTTGACAATATCTACATTTTTGCCTCCACAGAAGAAATAGAGAAATTCAGTCTAGCAGGAGGCACTGAAGTAATTTTTGATGGACCATTTTGAATTTTAAGGTTCAATTTAATTATACTGCAAAATACAGAAATTCTTAATAATCAATAATGTGTAAAAAAAATAATAAAAAATAAAAAATTGTAAAAAAATGCTGGCTACTCTTAGATGCCCAGGGAAGCAGGCACTCTCTGCTAGTATTATATAACTTCTTGAATGTTAAATGTAGAAGCTACACTCACTCTCTGGCCAGCCAACCTCAAAATTGCCCAAGCTGTCCCTTTGATGTCCATATGAATTCCCACACAATATTCAACAACTTGCTGGAAGTGAAATGCTTTGAAAACAGTTTACACTTCAAGTTCCCAAGCACTGTGAAGGTCTTGCTTCACTTCCTGGAAGCATTATGTTGCCCTTAGCAGGCAATTGCAGCCTAAGCTGGTGGGCTACAGGTGTGCTGTTATCACACTAAAAGTAAAGGCATTTGCATGTAACTTGCTTACTCAGTTTCTGGTCAGAGAGACTGCACCACAAATGAGCAGATAAATAAGATACTGTGGGTTTTTACATTTTAATAAAGTGAAAGGAACTATAAAATTTTAGAATTATCACAGTTGTTAATGCTAGTGCCAAAATATTTTTGTTATGATATCAAGTGCTATGATTTTTAAGTTACTCTTTTTGGCTGTTTATGAAATTTTCTGCCCCAATTAACACAATTATAGGATGTATTACAGGCAAAAAAAATTTCTGTCAATTAAATTATTCTGGAAGGACAGCAGCTTGCCTTCATTCCTAATAGTATTGTGGCATAGGAGCTAAACTACTCTAGTTAGTCACCAAATTGTTATTTTTAACTCCTTGAACTCCATGAAAAACAGCTGCAGTGCTCCTAGGTTAGTTGATTGGTTATGTTTGTACCTTTTTAACATTTATTGCTCTTTTTTTTTGTTCTAACCTGCTTGCATTGTGGGTGTGGTTTCAAATGGTGTTCAGTTAACTGATATGTTCTGATAACTGAAGTTTATATAATTGACTTCCTACTGTATAACTTGTGAACATGTTGCTATGACAACTTAACTACAGGGAAAAATTAGAAAAGAAAACAGTTATGTAGTTTGATCTGATCACACTAACTCTCAAAACTTCATAATTGCAACTTGGCAATCCAAAGGTATATTACTTGACTAATTTTATCCTAATTAAGATTTTAAAAATTTTGGTTAACTCTCTCCTCCCAGCTACTTGCGTCTACAGGGCTCAAATTTTCAGGAGAATTCGATACATTCAAACCAAAAAAAATTCAAATTATAGCAAAATTTTTCTGTAGTTTTCATCTGTAGCACGGGCAGTTTGCTAGTTATCAATAATTTTAGAAGAATGTATAAGATGATCAGTGCAGAGAAAATTGATATGATGAATGGAACTGTTAATTGAAGTTAAACCTGTAAGCTGTTCTAAGTGCAACATGTCAAAAGTCAAGCAGAGTGATGATGAAGCAGATTAGACTAATGGCAGCCGTGCTTGAATGGGTCAGCCTCAAGGCGCCATTAATCAATGAATTCTGTGAAGAGGAAGTATCACCACCCACCACGAGAATTCCTGTTGCTTCTTGTTTCAGCATATCTCCACGAGGGGGGAGAGTTTCTGGGTCATTCCTAGAAGAGAAAGAAAACATGAAACATAATACATTCTCTCTTGACCTTGTGTGCACAAGTTCTGAAAAAAAATTACAGCCAACAAAACTAACTTGGTCATAACATCTTGGTATTTATTCCACACGGCGTTGATTCTACTTTGGTCCAGCACGTATTTGATTGGTGGCTTTGGAAGATTTTCTAGAGGGGCCAGGTTCATGACACGCACCACTGAGTTTGGGTCACCAAGCTCCACAAAGTTTTGAGGCACGGTTGACCTGGAAGGAGATGTTATCGCATAATGAATAACTTTAATGCATTCTGTAGACTAAACAAGCACGACACTCATGGGGTGAAAGGGTGAGAGGTGTGTTTGTTTACATGGGTGGTTCATGTACCCATTGATGACTTGGTCTGCTGGTATGTGTTCCACAGAGTAGCCCTTCTTCTTGAGTCTCTTCAGCACACTCTTCTCACTCAAGAAGTGACCTGTTGTCAGCAAGAACAACAAAAACAACAACAAATAAAATAATTTTAAAAATGTTGTTTAAAAAAATAATTATGAGTAGATATGCCACATGTGATATTTCAACTTAATAGTAAGATATTTTCAATTCTGGCTGTACTCTATAAAACAAGAAATGTAAATTTATTTGTCATCTGGTTCCAGTCCAATCTTCAGAATGCTAAGAATTGCTGACTAAGCACAACACAGGGTAACAGAAACCACACAAACCCTGGTATCTGAGACCACTCCCTCTCTCTCTATGATGATGTTGCTTCAACAGCAAGTGAGACAGCTACGCAGTCAGCTTGGAGATGGTTCAGGAATTGCATGCAACAGATGCCTTGTGAGATTAACAATGATTTCGGGTCCTGAGAGGCTCTCATTAAACTAGCTACAGTTGTTGCTGTGAGATGAATAATCATGACGCAAGGGTTTCCTTCCAAAAATCCAAAGCAGTAAAAAGGGTGTTACTCAAACTGTGCAAATATTTTCCTAGTCAGCACCTCAGGGACCTTTTCACACCATATAAGATGTACAGAAATCAAATCATTAATTTAGTTATGTTTAAAAATATGTAATCTTCCGAAGTGCAAGGTGCATGGTCAGGTGGTGGCTATCAATAGAACTCTGTTGACAACAAACTCTAATTCTCATGAGCAATTAAAACTGTTATGACTCAGAACGATATTTGCTATGAGATACTAAAGTTTAAAATATATGATTAAATATTATGGTGATATATTCAGAACAACAGAATCCATAGCAGAAAGAAATACACCATTCAAATAAAATATTAAATTATGAAATTAATTTCTTAAGGCTACGAAAATAATTTGAGCATTGAATTGATTAAAATCATCCAATTCCTAAAATATTTACATTTTCATTTCCACTTAGTTTCTATAGATATACAACATTTTCATATGCCCACAAGCCACACTGGTCCTCATTAGCACAATGCATTTATATCTGTACACCAACCTGCTCCTAATCCGATGAAGACAGTGTGGTTTCTCTGTGACTCCAGCAGTGCTGCAATGCTCTGGGCCATCCTTCTGTTCCTCTTTACGATGAGTTTCTTCCACAAGTGCTCCTCTGCACTCTGCAGCACAGCCACCTCCTCCATGGTGAGGTTCGTACTGGTCATGTTCCCTAGTGGAAGCACAGGCAAGATGGGGGACTGCTGGATGTGCTGGCCAAAATTACCACACCTGAGGAATAGTGAGGCAATTGGTATATTGGTGAGTGATTTATACAGCATGGGGTTTGATACAGAGAGGAGAGATGGTGATGATTATGATGATAATAATCATAGCAATAGTAATAATAGTAATAATAATACTAATAAAACTAATGATAGTAATAGTAGTAGTAGTAGTAGTAGTAACAACAACAATAATAATAGTAGTAGTAGTAGTACTAATAATAGTAGTAATAATAATAATAATTAAAAAAAAAAAAGATCAATAGTTAGTCATCATTAATTTTAATAATTGGTGGTTGTGGTGGGGGAAGAAATACACAGTTATGTTTCAATAAAATAACACTAATTGATTTTTTAGAATTTGTTGCTATTTCAGGGCATTGTTAAAACAATAAACTTCGTTAACTTTTTACTAACCTATATATGTTTATGTCATCTTCTACACTATTCAAAGACTCCTCATTCTCCTCCAATTGCATCTCCAAATAGTCCAACTGGACACTCAAAGCTGTTTCCACCTGCAATAGAATGACATCAGGACGTCACACACACACACACACACACACACACACACACTCACACACCCACCAATCCACCCCCTTTCACATCACTGCATATCCTGATGGTATATAACATCTGTGGCTAAATGTTTATCACAATCAGTCACATACCACCTGAGTTCTCCATGAACAAGGACACTCAAAAACTGTGTATTTAATGTGCCACCACATGCAATAGCCAGTGATTATACTGAACCAGTAGTCCCGCATGAGGTGCACTATCTCACAGCCAACTAAAGATGCCTCATTAAGTACTGGTCAAAGGTTTGCATGGGATACTTGGAGGTACACACACACACACACACACGCACACACACACACACACACACACACACACACACACACACACACACACACACACACACACACAATTGAATAAAAATAAATAAAAACCAGGTCTTTTCTTGTTTATGGTGATTTGACTGAGCCCAAAATGTTGCACCACGTGTTAAACCAATGTAAATCAATATTCAGTTATCAATCATATCACTGACCTGCTGTTTGCTTAGTGTATTCAAAGGATCACACTGGTCAATGGGCTCTTCAATGGCCTCCACCTGTTTGCCCATACTCAGTGCAGCACTCTCAAGAAATGTATCGATTACATGATATTTTCGATATTTCATGTTCTCTTCCTTGAGATAATCCAGGATTTGGATAAGCCATGCAGGTTTCATCTGGCGCCAATCACCCACCAAAGAAAAAAACGCCTCTTCCCTGCAGTAGGCAAGATAATTAAATAGAGTTACAGATAATAAATAGCAAAATAGAAATTAAAATTATCAATATAAAAAAATGCGTAAATGATGTTATACACAATAATAATTAAAAGTTATTGATTTAAAAAAAAAAATTAAAAAAAAATATATATATATGTATATATATATATTGAAAAATATTTACACTGATGGTGTTCTGGAGAAAAAAAAGCTTGAAGCGCCTTGCTCAAGATTAAGCCACTTTGGCAAGAGCAGCTTAATCTTCTCCAAGTATCCTTCAATTCTTTCCACAATGTCTTCAGACAAAAACTGATCCACAGTGACACCCTGAGGCAATGACCGACAATTGCCCAGGGAATTCAGAGTGTCCTGGTCCAAAAGCTCCAGCTCGAGAATAACTTCTTCACTGGAAGTGAATGCAACTTTAACATTTTCTGGAATGGAGTCCCAGAGTGTTGGGTAAGGAACATGCATGGTACCAAAGAGGTACACTGGAGGTGATGTATCCACCTTCCACAGGTAAGAATTCTGCATGAAAAAAAAAACAAAACAAAAAAACAACAGCACAAATGCAAACAAATAAATAGAAAAAAAATAAAAAAATTTTAAATGAAAAATAAAAAAAATATTAGAAAAGGACAAAAATTGTCAATTTTTTTTCCTCACTGGTATTTCTGAAATTTTATTTTATAGTACATATAATTTCAAATGATTTAATTTACTAAGGCGCATTATATAATATCTAATATAAATAATGACATTAAAATAATCATTTTTTAAAATTTTTTTAGATGCAACAAAAATACAAAAATAAGAAAAAAAAAACAAATAAACACCCAGCTGCAGCCATAGGCAATCCTAAAGCTATTGCTCAGTCTGCTATATTTCATTGTATTGCAAAACTGATGACAAAGTTGCTGTATATTTAAATACATATCTGGCTAGCTGTCTGTATCTCTCCACTCACCTTTTCTCCTTCACATTGCTGATTGCTAGGGAGACCACCAGTCGTACCAGCCAGTGAGAGAGCGAAGGCAATAATGTAGATTGATTCCAATCTGGCAAGAACACTTCCATCCATCTGCAAAGCCAAAATCATGTTTAGAAAGTTAAGATAAAAATAGCTAAAATGAAAACTCACATTTATGTAAGCAAATTTGGGAAGATTCAAGCTCAACTACAGTTCTTGAAAGAATTTATTTAACACCAGAATGACCGCAGCAACTAGGCTAAGTGGACGGATTTGCTTTAGTGGATCCTAGAAACGTGAAGATCTGCTCTCATTCCTTTATATTTATAGGCAATAGCAACTGCTACGGCTTCAAAAGGCCACTAAACTTACTTCCCCTCTCAATTTTGGAGGGGGGGAGTGGGTGGGGCTCACTTTGCCCAGTTTGAAGGGCAAATTTTAATTTGCTAAAATTTATTTATCTAAATTGGCTATTTTTCCATCTTGTTAGTGGCGCTGAAGTATGGCCCAGAAAGGCCCAAAAAGTCCCGGTGGTCCATGGTTGTGTGCTGTCTGGGAAGATTCTCCTTTTGGTATTAGAAACCATATTGGTACCAGCTTACAGGTGCCGTCCTCCAATGGGTGATGAACTATCTCAGCATCACCAATGAAATAGCTATGCAGGACCCACCCAGTACATGTTGCAGTTGGAGTCTGTGTTATGATCCATAGAATTTACTAGATCTGGACACAGAGTCCAGTTTAGAAATCTAGTGAACCTGGTCAGGCCACAGATTTAGTGTGTACACAGCATTAAATTAAAGTAACCTAAATTGATGCTGATTATTCAATATGATGTGAGAAATGACAAATATAACAAAAAGAGACCTGAATTTTGCATGGAGAGGAGAGAGGGAAATTAATCTGTAATTATCACTTATATTGTATTTAACAATGCCAGGATATTGCACAGTTCTATCTGTAGCATTGGAGCTTTCCAATATGTTTAGCCCTCAGGGTTCAATCAAGCATAATGCAAATACACCATAGATTCATTTCCATTACCTGCTTCTGGTAAAGGTAAGATTCCAGTGCACTCACACTCACACGAAGGTACTATTACAATGGATGAGGAGTGAGCCCTATAAAAATTAAAAAGTGTAAGGAACTTTTTGGATGTGAAAGTGTGCATCAGTCATCCTAGGGGAGCTGAATCTTTTTTGCCTCCCTCCCTCCTCCCCCAGGAGCCATGAAATTAATGTGCCAATTGGCACTGTACAACCTTGTGAGTTCTTCTATGTAGCAGTATTGGGTGCTAAAGTAGTGTGTATATATACACACACTACTTTAGCACCCAATACTGCTATATAGAAGCATAGAAGAACTCACAAGGTGATACAGTCCCAATTATCACTATATATATATATATACACACACACATACATATATATATATTAGTGAAAAACCCGACCTACAGTCAGATTTTCGGCCCACCTGCAGTGGGCTGTAGCCATAAACTTGTCTGCTTCAAAGACATGGTGAAGACTTTTAAAAACAAATTAGTATAAAATTTTGTGGACCAAGTTTTGCTGGCATATCATGATCTAGACTGAGTGTCTATGTGGAGTGATTATAGCATACTTTATGAAGTGTAATACTGTACATCGTGGGGTATAATAGGGTTCATCACAGAACATTGCTTTGCTATGCCAAAAAAGGTATTGATAGGTATTGTTTTCTTTCTTTTTTAATGTCTCCAAGGTTTTGTGGCAGTGTTTGTTGGCATTGTTGTGTGTCTAGTTCAAGTTCTTGACATTTGGTATCTCTAACTCTAGTCACTTGTATGCTGGGATAGGTTTCCTTTCCTTTCAAAGCTTTGCCTAAGTACTGGTTTGGCATCCTTACTGTATTCTGCTTAACAGGGTTTGCTAGTGAAGCTAGAAAACAGATTAACCTCATCAGGCTAAATTATTCCTACTAGCTGGGTACACAGCTTTACCTGGCTAAAAAAAAATGATGAATTTGCTGGAATAGCTAGCACTTTTAACCAGCAGCTCTGAAACACTTTTGAAGTTTTCCATAGAATGGACCGATTTGTCAGAGAATAATAGCAATAAAAATTTTGACTGCTATTTAAAAAAATTATCTTGTTTATTTTTTGCAAAGTCACCTACAGTAGCAGCATACCCAATGCCAACAGCTCTAAACTACTATCTAATAATAATAATAAATCAATTATAGCTGAAAGAATAATGGCAATAAAAATTTAAATTTGGAATAGTACTTACGTGGTCACCCAAAATAGCGGCATTACACAGCCCCACTACCAACCCTGAAATTTTGGTCAAGGTCAAGGGAGAAATGGTCACAAGCATATGAAAACAAGTACACTCAAACTTCCCTAACCTGGTTCCCCACCCCACCCCCCCCTCTTCCCTTCCTCAGCTGCTAATAGGACTCAGTACCACAACAACACCACATTATGTAATGCTAATTGCTCTTTGCAATTATTTTTTTTTATAAAAAGAAAGAACTGTAACTTCTTTCAGTTGTGAAAAAAGAAAAAAAGAAAATTCAAAATTTGAATGTGGCTTTTCACCATCTTGCTAAACTGATAAAGCAAACACACCAAGGAATACTCTTCTAGCAGATCTATATATTGCATCAGTACTCATGACCAAACTTTAAAGGAGTTCCTCTGCTGAAGTTTGAATTATCATCCATGACAACCAATTCATTTAAATTTATTCATGTATTCTCCACTTGGTTTAGTGAAGTCAGTGTCCTCCACAGCCGCCCTTCTCCCACCTGCAGAAGTGTCTTGAGACAACCCTTGCATTCTTGCTAGGGCAGAGTCTCTGTTACAGAATGCAAGTGACCCTATGACCAGAGCTCATCTCTTGGTAGGTGTCTATTCATTAGTCAGGTGCTTGGTTGAATTGCAATTGGTCTACGCCTTGGAGCTCCCCTATGTCAGCCATATTCTTGCAGTTACTGTGGTGCAAATGTTGATCGTTTTGGTAGACATGGGTTGAGCTGCAGGAAGAGTCAGGGAAGACATTTTCGTCATAGTTCATTAAATGCCATCATCCACCAGTCATTATCTTCTGCCAGTGCCCCTTCCAGGTTGGAATCCCCAGGTGTATTTCAATCAGATGGAAGAGACCTGATTGATGGTATGTCCACCATTCCTTGGTCCAGTGGAGGGCTTTTAGTCTGTGATGCAACTTGCAGTGACACTTTTGCTTACTCCAACCTTTCTGCAGCTGTCACCGAGGCTGGTTTGATTACACTCCAGGCAGAAAAGTTGAAAAATATTAAGTACTCTCACCTGGACTCTGCATACAAATTTGTACTGGTAGCTGTGGAGACATTCTACTCTTTCAATTACCAAACAAAGGCTTTTTTTTTGTGGAAGGAATTGGGTCACCACCTGAGACCAGTGACTTGGGATGAAAATTCTCACCAATACTTCTGTGCAAAAAAAATTTCTGTGACAGTGCAAAGGAGGAATACAGCTTCAGTGGTGGGATCTTTGCCTTGGGCTTCCAAGATGGATGATGTGGATATCTGACTACTTTTTTTTTATACTCATATTATTTGTTTAACTATTTTTACATATAAGATATGTATGATAAAATAAATAAAAATTAAAAAAAATTTTTTTAAAAAGTAAAAAAAAATTGGGATTGCAAGTCAAGTATTCAATGGCCTGGCACCTCACTGCTGTGGCTAGAATCACAAGCCACCAAGCTAATTCAGACCATCTTCCTTGTAAAGAAATGGTGAGATGCATTAGCTAGGATAAAGCAAGATTCACTCACTTAACAAATATTTAATATCTTTTATTTACACAAATTAATATGCATGTTTTGTTGCTGAAATGTGTACACAGATGATGTTCATGCATGTGTAGTAGACAAGTACCTATCAGCACTGGGGAATATACTGAATGTTCCCAGATATGGCCTTTCTGGGTTACAGGCACTGCCCTGTTCCAAGCTGCCCTGAGGGGATTTTGAGAGAATAACCAATCTCTTGCTGGTTTCCATAGCTTTCAAACTTTTTTTTTTTTTTGGCACTGAAAATTTAATTCTCCCCCTCCCCTACTAGGATCCACAAGATCCTCAATAAATGTGGGCCTGACATACCACTGGAACAACAGAACCTATTGTGGTTTACTGTCCTATTTCTATTGCCTAGTAGTGTTGGCTCACATCTGCCATCTTTACAACATCCTAGAGAGTGTCATACTATAAATTCGCCTTCACCCAGCCAGATGTTAGTTAGTTCTGTTGCCACTGCTTCCTGACCTCCACTTGTCTCATCTTTGGAATCTGTGTCACTCTGTTGATCCTACTTCTCCTGGCAGCACCCAATGTAGGACCTTTTCCTTTTAGGCATGTCTATCTGGAAGAGAAGTGGAATGGTTGAACATGAAGGTTAGTTAATAGTTAGTTGGAGGATGTACAATCCCCATGCTATGTCCTGGAATGTCTTTGGGTAATGTTGGTCCAGTTGGTATGAAAATGAGAACCTAATAGATGAATCAGACAGTGAGGATGCTTTTTTCTTCTTCAAGATGTTATAGTAGTAAGTATAGTAAGAGGTTATAGAAAGGAGATGTGATATTAACATGATGGTCTACTGATTATTTATTTAAAGGATCAGGTGCACAACTAACCTATTTTGGTCCTGCAATTTCATTTGGTGAAAGAGTCCAGTTTATAATCAAATAGAAGGTCACAGTTGAAGATCTAAAGAGTTTGTTGCCATTGTGCTTCTAAAAAGGTGGAATGCTAGGTTGTGTCATGGGAACAAGTCTTTGTGTTGGTCCCTTTTTCCTCCCATGTTTTGGATAAAGACCATATAAAGTTGGGACTGATTTAGTTTTCAACTGTGGGAAGTTGATGAGTCCGCTTTGAAAAAAAAAATGGAATGCATCAAGTTGTCATGGAAATGACACTAGTTATGGAATCTTCTCCTTTTTTTCACCAAGTTCAAGGCAAGGAAACAGACATTTGGTTTGTTTTTTGTAATTGTACAGATGGTGTCCTGCGAAATTTCGGAGATATTAAACTCACCATTTCATAGATTTCTTCATGACATAAATATGCCCACAGATGCACTGAGTCAGAATATGGCCTCAAATTTACCTGGCAAGGTCCCGTTCAAACTTTTAGATTTTTTTATTCACATTCCCTTTTAAAATTTTTTTTTATTATCTCCTATATATATATATATATATAAAGCAGATGTCTGTATGTCTGCCTGTCTTTAGTATGTCTGTGCCATCATTCTGGTTAAATTTGTGGGTGGATTTCTCTGAAATTTGGCATGATGATAGGTTTTGACTTGACTTAAAACATAGGCTTAAAAAATCCAGGAAATGGTTAACATGGTAATGGGAAAAAAAACCAAAAATGGTATTTTGGCGAAAAAACCCCCTGGAGCTACAGATCTAAAATATGGTATGCATATACAACTTCACTCTCAGAGTAATTCGGGCTGGGTCCCACCTGGCCACACCTCTTCCTTTCCCTGTGCATTCTGTAATCAATTACTTGTTGCTTTAATTGATGGTAACATACACCTTTCAAGTCAAGTACAACAAACAATTAGACATTAAACTTTGGTGAATATTGAACAAATTACTTTTTACACTCTCCAGGGGTTACAGACAAATTCAAAGATGATGTGGTGCATGGTGCTTATTAACACCATTAGCAGTGAATTTGTCTGTAACCCCTGGAGAGTGCAAGAGGAACTCCCAGATGATGGTGCATGGTGCTTATTACCACTATTGGTTGTGGTTTGGCATCCTTACTGTATTCTGCTTAACCTAGGGTTTGCTAGTGAAGCTAGAAAGCAGATTAACCTCATCAGGCTAAATTATTCCTACTAGCTGGGTACACAGCTTACTATTGGTCGTGAATTTAAGCAAACTCTGTTAAGCAGAATACAGTAAGGATGCCAAACCACGACCAATAGTGGCAATAAGCACCATGCACCATCATCTGGGAGTTCCTCTAGCAGTTTAGGTGCTCAAGTGGGAAATATATTTCAACTATGTATCTATACCCCCCCCCCCCCCCCCCCACTCCTTCCATGGGTACAGCATGTACAGTTACCACAGTGCACCATTATCAACAGTACATAATTTTTTTAATTTTATACTCACTTCATTGTAATTAATATGAAAATATATATATTCCAAAATATTTCACAAAAACGGTTACATAAAAAAATAAATGTAAAAAAACAACAAACAAAAACAACAATAAATAAAGTTAAGCATTAAACAAAGTTAAATGTAAAAAACAACAATACAGCTAGGTCCTGACTGATACTGGAACAGACAAAAAAAGATCAAGAGAAAAAAACAACTGAACATATATATACAATATCTTGGAAGTTTAAAAAAAAAGTTACGTGTGAAAGTGTGGGTGGGAGGGAGGGATCCTAAAATTATATTTCTCAAGCTAAGAGGAGAGGGGGGAGGGGGGGGAATCAAGACATACCAAGTTTAGCATGATAAAATTTGATGCAAGATTGGATGATAAAATTCAGCCATAGGAACCGATCAGGTCTGACCACATGCAGCACAAAAATAATTAGTCTTCCCAATCTTCAAATTTATAATACTAACGTAGCATGTGCATATTTGATGAAATTATAGGATCTATATAAGTTAATATTCGGAAAGGTTTGCTCTATTTCCACTTCAAACAATAATGTTGAATAAAATCAAAGTCAGTAAGAGTAAGTTCTAAATTGGCATGTCTCTGTAAATAAATTAATACCAAACAAAATAAAACTAAAAAGCATAAATTTTGGTTGTAAAACTGCATTAAATGAGGTTATGTTACATCTGACGCAGCATCATAAATTGTTCTATGCGTTTCTACCACCACCACCACCACCTCTGCCCCTATCACCACCACGCCCACCTCCTCCACCACGCCTCCCTCCCTCTCCTCTCCCTCCTCCTCCTCTCCCACCTCGTCCTCCTCGTCCCCCGACCCCTGCAGGGGGAAAACATAAATGAAAATAACCCTAAGTGTAAATGTGTATACACAAATGATAAAAGTTCATCAGGACAAGCAAGATTATAAGGATCAACTGTGTAAAGAACATTAGCATCTGTACATGCCACAAATACTAGGTTTGTACATGTCAAAACTACTAAGGTTGACACTTGTTAAGAATATTAGATTTACTATGACAAGAATATTAGGTTTAACAAATGTCAAGAATTCTTGGTTTCGACATGTCAAGAGTACTAGGGTTTCCCATAACGAAAATACTATTGTTTAATGCACACAAACCATACAATGAAATGTATATGAACACCATTTTAAGAACATCATTATTTTAAGACCACATGCAAAGGTGCATAAGCAGTTTCATGGAGAGTTTCATAATTTTAGGTTAAGGATTCTTGACTAAATTTATGAGATGCTACTCCATTTCTTGTCTGCAATGATTCCTTCTCATTCACTTTTGGGCATTATTCTTTTTGACCCAAAGAGAACCTTGATGGTGCAATGACTGTAAAGAAAGCCTCCACCACTCAATATTGTGAGTTCCCTCGTCAAGGGAAAGAAAAAGAGAGAGAGATGTAATGGATTGATTTTCTAATTTTGTGTTCATGGACAGTTGTTCTGTATAACATTTAAAGGGACTCCAATTAGCAATGACCTTTAAAAAAAACAACAAAAACTTTTGTGTATGAAAACATTACTTGTAATTAAACTAATGACCTGCTTGAAGATTTTCTGTGGCCTTGTGGGTATGCTAGCAATGGCCATTTTTTTATTTTTTTTATTTTTAAATTTTGAAAATAATTTAACATGGAAAATTAGAAGGAAAGAGATGACAAGTGTAGAATGTATATTCGGCCACTCCCATTCATCTTGTAAAATATTTGCTTGATGAAATGTCAGACAGACAGCTCTATGTTTCTTATTAGCATTCATAGCTACTAGTGTGAATAGTTGCATTCATTCCAAATCTTATCATATTAGGGATATATAATGAATAGGCTTTAACAAATTATGCTCAAAGTTCTGCTTATTTTCTTTTCTTTCATTCTCCTTATATTCACATATTTCCCCCCCTTTCATTCTACCTATTTCCCCCCTTCAATATACCTATTAAAAAAATTATGCTCACTAGAAAAAAAAGAAGAAAAAAACCCCCGCATTGCATTTGTTGCAACATTAAAAAAGAGAATTGTATAAGCAATTCAAGATTCAAAATATATCAACAGTTATGATTACTATATCAATAGTTGTGACTTTGGTTGAGTATGTCACTATTTTACTAAGTGAGATTGGTGGATAAGCTGCTACTGCGCTGCAATCAGTGACTCTAATGTCTAATTTAGGAAATCATTTACATTTTCCCACTGAAAGTTCACCTATTTTTCCTGAAAGTTTACCAATTTGTCCAGCATTATTCTTGCTTCTCAGAATCATCTATTCCCCTCCCCCCTCCCCCCTCCCGCAATTGTGTCAGCACAATCCATCAAGGCCTAGTCAGACTATTTATCTCAGTGGTCCTTGACACTCAGTACTGCCAATACCATAATATCCACCCAATACCATAATATCCACCCAATACCATAATATCCACCCAATACCATAATATCCACCCAATACCACAATATCCACCCAATACCATAATATCCACCCAATACCATAATATCCACCCAATACCATAATATCCACCCAATACCATAATATCCACATGAACAACAAAGACAGTCAATGACAACTTGCTGACTCAGTTAGTGTCACTACTTTACTAAACCACAATGATCCTGTAAATCCAATCACAAGAATTAATTGATGCTTGCTCTACCAGACATATCAAGACCTTCCTTTCCGCACAAGGCCTGAGATAAAAAAAGTTCCCTTGCTGCATACAGCTCAAGTTGGGAAATATACATCAATGCTGCAGACACAGTCTAAGGATGGATCTCTCTCCCTCTCTCTGGTGGTGGTGAGGCATCCACACCAAATAGTGGGATATTGGCAGTCCTGAACAATGCCTCCAGAAACCAGTTTAGTCAGTCATGTGTCTCACTGTCATGAGTTTCACTGCAGCAATGAAGGAGAACCATCATTACCTTCTCTACCACGCATCTCTTACAACACACGCAGCAAAGTCATACTATGAGTTAAGATCCAGTCAAGGCATAATCAATCCAACCAGAGTTCACCCCTAATGCACACGGCTTGCTTACAGCCCAGACCAATGCTGCCCACTGGTGGTGTTCATCTGCAGAGCAAACAGTGGATCTGACTACAGCCTCCCACCACACCAGCTCACACCACACCAGCTCACACCACACCAGCTCACACCACACCAGCTCACACCACACCACACCAGCTCACACCACACCAGCTCACATCACACCTGTAAACTCTCACACAAGGAGACAGTGAGAGACCAACTCTGCACAATGCTCCACTCACTCACCAGCCACTTACAAGAACATGGTAACATATGAACTGTCATAAAACTATATTTAAAAAATATTTGTGTGTGTGTGTGTGTGTGTGTGTGTGTGTGTGTGTGTGTGTGTGTGTGTGTGTGTGTGTGTGTGCTGTGTCACGTATGTATGTATGTATGTATGTATGTATGTATGTATGTATGTATGTATGTATGTATGTATGTATGTATGTATGTATGTATGTATGTATGTATGTATGTATGTATGTGTGTGTATAAGGCAAAAACGTAGAAATCTAGCTGAAACTAAACAACCAACACAATACAAGGACACAGGAATGCACTTTGTCCCCACACAGCAAATAGCGGCAGCAGTGAACAGAGTATGGAACTGCGAGTTACTCAAGAAAGTCAATAGACAAATAGCTGGGGCAGCTTGGAATGCCATTATCTGCAGCTCGGCATTCATTTTAGTGCATTTCTTCACTCTTCGAAAAGTGGGAGACCCAAATTTAATATTAAAAAAATTGTGCCAAAATATATGATTTTTGTATTTATCTTTCATTCTTTCAAAGCAGACAATAGAACACACTAGGCCACACCGAATACTTGCTAATGGCACCAACCTCCTACCATTTACACACTTGCCTAACTATTTAGCTATAAAACGAATAAATGATCCTTACCATCAATAAAGGAGGCTATTAACTTTATATTTTGCTTTATTAGAAAAGGACCTCAGTGTGTTTGCATAAATAAATCTATCTTTACCAAAAACATCTCTCTGCTAGGGGTACCCATGAGAAGTTTGGAAGGATTAACACACACTAAAAGTTAGGGACTCTTAAAAGTGAAAATTAAGTGTTTTGTACAAAGCCTCAGCCAACCAGAATGTCACTTCAACCCCATGCTATTGAGGGATGTCCTAAACAGAAATTTGACCTATAACAATGATCATGTATTATATTTAAAACTGATACAATACCTATCACAATGAATATCCTATCAGTCAAATTATGCCTCTGAGGTCATCTCTGACCACAGGGCTGAACCCTGCTCCTCTAGACTCTAGGGGGCCACTGGTACAGTGAAGTCAGCAGTTTGTGGCACTGAAGGAACATCAAATGTCTATATTTGATGATTAGCATACACATGCAAGGAGGTAAGATTAGACAATAATCTTCCTCATGCCTGTACTAATGCCCTTTGGCATATCAATTATTATTAATTAATGACTGTATCTGCGACTGTACAGTGAAGAATCATCCCACAACTGCAATCAGTCCTTCTTCGCCATGCACCACTGTCTCTTGTCCTTGGCAAGCATCCTAAGCCTACATCTATCCATCCATCAATCTATCTATCTATCTGTCTGTCCATCTATCTATCCATCCATCCATGTATTTATCCTCTATTATATTCTTCCCCCTTTTCCTTTTTTTCCTCTTTCTCTCCTTTCTTTCTTCCTTCTTCAATTCATGAGGTTTGCAAAGGATTCCACTCAAATATTTATTTCCTACTAAAAAAAAAACAAAAACAAAAGTGAACTCTTACAACATGGAATATAAGAGAAAGTGTGTGTGTGTGTGTGTGTGTGTGTGTGTGTGTGTGTGTGTGTGTGTGTGTGTGTGTGTGTGTGTGTTGTGTTGTGTGTGTGCACGCTCATGCATGTGAACATAAAGGATAATGGTGGGCAAAGTAGTGAGCACAGAACATGTCCGATGATATCTGGTCTTCCACAGCAGTGTAGTGTCTACCCACACACCTGCACATCTATCTCAAGTGAAATTAAATCAGTTCTTCATCTCTGAAGCATAGAATGGAATTTTTAAAATTTATCAGCATTGATATTTTAGCACACATGATCGAGCACAGTTGCACCATCTGACCACAAAATGCAACCCCAGAGGAGAAAACCTGATCAACACCCCATGGCATTGCACTTACACCTCTGCACACACACACACGCACACATCTATGCACTCAAAATAAGGCAATGAAGTCAGTAATCCCACTTCATTTCATAGCCTGGGGGGGGATGAGTGGGTTCCCAGCAATAGCTCACATGATAAGAAGGGTGGGTCAGACACCACACCCCCAAAGCTACAGCTAGCTGCCATATGGCTGATTAGTGATTGCTGAGCTGGGATCCTATGAGTGCACACATGTTTACAGCCTAGCTAGTGGCTGTTGATAGTAATGCTCCTTACTCTAGCTTGGTTGCAGATTTTTTAGCCCATTTGAAGTGCTCACTGATTTACAAGTAAAGGAATGTGTTGATTAGGACATGACCTGAAAACCGCAAGGAATTGCATAACATCATGCATCAATATTTATAGAGAGCTATCCACCTTGAGCCCATGTTTGACAATACCTGCTGGCCATTAGCCAATCAGTGCAGCAAACAATGTCCACAACAGGCATGGCTGATCATGAGCTCACTGTCAGCTATTGTCAGATCAGTATTGTGGTGGGTGATGGCCATATTTAGACCAAGCATATTATAACTGACAAATGAAATAATTCATGACTAATTTATTAATGAGGTGTTGACATGGAGACAAATGATGACATGATTAAAACGATGAAAAATTAACATGAAAGCATTTATTAGATTTGTTTGGTAATTTGAGTTGTTTCTCTTTCCACAGCTTCCATTGCTTTCATGATATCTGATTACCATTTGGAAAAATAAGAGTTATTTTACAAAAAATTTTTATCTTCACTTTTCCTTTAAGTTTAGCATACTATAATAATTAATGCAATTAAATGTACTAAATTAATTATCCAAAATGAAATCATGTCACATTTTGAAACAGTTGACTCATGCACAACTAAAGGGGTTACAAGTAGGTAATATATGGTAAGGTGTGGCATGCATAGTGAGTGAGTGAGTTATGGGGCATGGGGAGCACAGAAAGTGCTAATGTGATGTCACAAGCTGATTCTTACCTCCTCTTCCACGACCTTCAGCCGCGAGAGAAAAAGAGGAGGAAGAGGGAAGGAAAGAGAGGGAGACAGAGAGAGGGAGGGAAAGAGAGGGAGACAGAGAGAGGGAGACAGAGAGAGAGGGAGGGAAAGAGAGGGAGGGAAAGAGAGGGAGACAGAGAGAGAGGGAGGGAAAGAGAGAGCAGAGAGGGAGAGAAAAAATTTTCATATTTACTAATACATTGTATAAATTAATGCCAACTTGTTCAAACTGAGGTAAGGAGAGCGGCAATGAAGATGTATGGGTGGGTGGGTGGGTGAATGTATGAATACATGAATTGAATCCAGTGTTAATATCAGATACCTTTGGCTATCTATCCATTTTATCTGTTGCAACTCTTAGCAAACACACACCCCATTGTGGTAAGACATTTTCTGGTATTGAAAGGAAAATGCCAGAGTTTTAGGGATTAAAATCGGTGTCAAATTCACCTTCTTTGCCCATTTTAGCCAGTCTTGATGCATACTAGACAGACCATCAGTGTCTTTAGGAATGTAACACTTCATCACTTTGTAAAACAGCATAACAAACCCCCCCCCCACCCCACAAACAAACAAACATCAACAGGTTACCAGATGACCCTTAAATTTGTTTCAAAACCTTTTTTTATACATTACCAATAAACCACACATAAGTCTCCAAGAAAGCACATTCAATTAGGAGCGGGAGAAATACGGGCCAGTGTATATTACAGAAACTAATTATTCCTGAAGTAAACAATTTAGGATTATTTATGTAAAATCACTCTTACTAGCATATATTCGTGGTTCTGGAGGGAGGTTTTGTTGAAATAAAATGCAAATCATTATCTATTAAAAACCCCCAGGTAGAAGTTACAGTTGAATTTTGCATATCATTTTTGCATAAAATAATACAAAATGAAATAGCATATTTATCTGTTAGTTGTTTAAATTATTCTCTTAGATACTCGCATTTCCCACTATCTATTCCTCTCCCATCACATCATGTGCAAGGTGTTGCTATGCAACCATATTTTAACTCATTGATTGAATATAATTATTCAAACTCATAATAAAGCCAAATCAAAATCTCTGTATTAGAGAAACACTCCCAGATTAAAATCTAGAAGTTAAGCTTTTTTAAAAATATTTTTAAAATTTTTTATGAAGTGTTGGATTGAGAGTGAGCCTTGGTCTTCTAGTTGCCATGGTGCCAAACATGAGTAAGGTCTACCTTGCCAATCTGAACTGTAATTATTCATTGCTGTTCATGTATTTGTATGTGTGTATGTATTCTACATGCCTGAAGGGGCAAAATTTAAGAATATGTTCAAGGGATTATAAAAGGAAAAGTGACAGCCAGCTGTAAGTCATTACTACAGCTGCTGATGCTTAGAGCTTTAAAACCAACAAGACAAAAAATAACATTAATCAAAATTAAAATGGTTTCTACATAATTTAGAGTAAGTATAACCATTCTATATTAAAAAAGGCTGATATTCATAAGTTATTCAAATAGCTTTAAAGAGCAGTAGTAATTAGTAATTCCAGCATACCTCAAGGTTTGTTTGGCACAGCTTAGTGCTGACACAGCAATAAAGAGTCTTAGCCAGCCCTAAGGCATATATGCTGGCATAAAGGCAGGAGACTTGAGGTTTACTGTGGGTACCTTCCCTAAGTCCATTGGAGAGCATGTCACAGAGTGACCCTAATCTGTCAACAAACCCAAATATTTAAAAAATGGTGCACTACAGATCATTTATGCTCATATTCTCAGAGCCAGAGAGGTACTGGAGCCAAGAGTTCTCAATAACAATCCAACCCTTCACTTCAAGGTTCATGCTTTAATAACCAGCTCCCTCCATGACATCACACATATGTATGGCATATGCCATGACAAGGGGGGGGGGGGGGAATTATTGGAGACCCCAGATTAATATTTAATGAAGTATGATGAGCCAAAAAACCCAAAACAAACAAATAAAAAAAAAAGAAAAGAAAAAAAGGACAAAAATAAACCAACCAACAAAAGATTTTAAAATTAAAAAAAGGGGCAGCCCAAAAAAAATAACAAAAAATTGATAAATAAAACAAAAAAATACAGTAATTTAGAAAATTGGAGGAACAATATGAACTTCTGTAGACATTTTTCTACTTTCTCCCACCCCACATGTTAAAACCTCCACATGCCAAATTTAACCTCCAATTATTTCATTTCATCATATCTTCCTCTTCACTTCCCTAGGAAGGGACAACACAGAACCTGTTATTGTATGACCTCTATTATTGCCATGGTGATTTGTAGTGTAATTCTGTGCAGAATACTCACATCATGAGCACCTGCTAGGTGTTACATATAATGTAGTTAACACTTGCTACGTGTAAATGAAGGACAGACACAATAAAGTACTGGCTCCATAAAAGGAAGAAGAAGAAGTCACAACTTTAGGACACACTAAAATTAGTCTGTTAGGTGTGTGGCAGATACGTATTTTCCCTTCTTATAGTTTTATGGGCCGGTTGTATATAGGTGCAGGATTAAGTTAATCTTATGCTTTGGGTACGCCCCTATAATATGCCTAGGAGATTATCTCACTACTGGAGGTCTCTCATTCCATGAATTCATTTATAACAGAATAACCACAAATATTGACCATATAATTGACACTGGACCAGACTATACCTCCTATTCTCCTCAACCTCCATAACTATAGCTGAAGAACACCTTAAACTGACCAAAATACCAAAACACAACACTTTTCTTCTTTTTTTTTGGTTTTCCTTTTAATTTAAGAGGAAAACAAAAAGCGAACTCAATATTCAACGTTGGCAGTTAATGGTGAAATTATAATCACAGATCTACACGCATTTTAAACATGATTTAATTTTAAAACAACAACAAACAAAGCAACCTGCTCTGTCACTCCTACAAATATGGATGCACAATACGCCCTCAGAACAGTTCACCACAGGTGGCCCTCCATTCCAACGATTCTTGGTGAGTGGGATAATTGAATTCATTTGTAGTTGAGCTGAGAAAAAATTCTTGAACTTGAATATTGGATTAAAGCAAACTAATTCACTTTTCCATTTGTATTAGATTAAACAAACAGCTAATACCAAGTGCTGCGGTGTAGGGTATCATCCAGGCATTCTCCATTTGATGAGAGGCTGGGGAAAAAGCTAACTAGAAAAAGAACTTTACTTTATGAAAGTATCGCAAGTCCAACACAAACAGTTGATTTAATGTTGAATACAAGAGAACATTGGTCCAACTTCAGTCAAGATTCAACAGATTCACACATTTAATATTACATTGCCCCACCTCACCATTAGCCACAGCAACACGAACACCACTGGCATTTAATATTTGTGCTTATGGTCATGAATACACATCCAGTTCTGTATGGACACAGTTTACTAAGCTTTCACACAGTACACAAGATTACAGGAATGTTGATTCAATTTACTAATTCACACATATAACATAATGTTGAAAATACCTAGCAAACTGGGAGGGCATTTTCCCCTTGAGTCCACCCTACATTTCTATTGACTTTACCTTCTGTCACACACATAGTACACCCTGGGGACCACACATTCAGTCATGGACCAGCATGATCCTAATAAGGCATCACTGTGTCCAAGGTCATAATTGCCTCGAGCAGTTCTAACCAGAATGGACGACTTCTCTGGAGGCATTGAGGTGTGCACATCTTCCTGCTCCATAGATGGCAAAGTATTGATGAAGATGAGCTGACAACAGACAGGGGAAAAAATTTCTTTTTTTTTTCCACACACACACACAGTCAAAAAGGTCGTAATTTATGAAGCTCTAAAAGCCACAGCCTGACAACCTTGGAATTTTATCATTATGGAAAACCAATTAATCAGTCCAGCTAATTATTTAGCCCAAGCAGGTGATGTGGAGAGGAGTCAGCACTATGCAAGTGTGGACGAAAGAAAACATTTGGAACCAGGGTGTTGCTGGGGAGAGGTACAAACCCATTTGTAGTGTGGACAGGCCTTAAGATACAATACGTTGTCACAATCTCATAGATTGTGGCAATTAGAATTTGGTTTGTCACACACACACACACACACACACACACACACACACACACACACACACACACACACACAGCACTTAGTTGGTAGTGGGGTCTGGAGCATCATGGAACAATATACAATTAGTGTCGATGAGTGGTTAGCACATGAGGTGTTTTGCAGCTGGCCAGTAATGGTATCAACATTGTGGAGTGTCTGCTCAGGGCCGAGGAGGAAGTAAGAACATCATAACCACTTGGACATGTTTGTAGAAGCATATTTTCCTTTCCAATCTGGTTCAAATCCAGCTATGCATACAGGAGTGGAATAAAGCTGAGATACCTGTTTTGAACTAGATCTATGTTTCTTTGCTAGGTTTTGATTCCTTTGTTAGGGTTCAATTTACCTTATCATTAATTCACTTGTTCAAATTCTATGTAGAAATTGTTCAGCATTACAAAGCCATGCTTGCTTCAAGACCCTTTTTCCCTTTCAAATTACAAAGAGTTTGCTGTAGAAATGGCTGTAAAAAGCACTAAACAGGTGTAGATTACTTTCCTATCCATCACAATGATGCCCTTATATAGTTCCTATACATGTTAAGTATATGCAATACAAGCTAAAGCACCTGTTCTTCGCCAGGGTTAAATAAAACAAAAAGAAAGTTCGGATGTAAATTTTAAAAAAAGGTTAAAAGTGGATTGCATATCCAATAGAGTCAACTGGATTCATTGTTTATCATAGTGATTTTTATCACCAAAAATTGGTGGTTACAATTGCAGATGCCCAAGTAAAGATTTTCTGATACACTATGCTTTGCATCTTGGATCCTTCCTTGCACAGGTTGAAGAGGCCCTAAGGACATCCCTAAAAAGTGGCCATGCACCTGGCTGTAGAACTTACAAACTCTACAGGTAAATCATCATACCTTCATTGAAGAACCTCAGGAATAATTTGGAAGAAGCACCACTTCAGGCGGAGTTGTGGGGTGACGTATTCAGGCCCACAATGCTCACGCTCTGTTCCTGTGCCTTATTTATGATAATGGCAAAGGGCAATTTGATCAGGTATTGCATCCTCTTGAATTTTAGTGGCAATCCAGTGCCTGATGGAATGATGGGAATCTAAGTTACTGTGGCCACATCACCCTTCCATACTGTGCCCAGTGGCAATGAGAATCTTGAGACTGTTTGGCATCAGTTACTTGACCACTCCCCCTTGTTCCATTGCAGAGCCAAGGAGGATCCAAATCTCTCAAAATGATGAACAGGGCTCCAAATCTTGATTATCAGCCTGTGTGGTGGGCTTCTGTTGGGCTCCAGGGTGTTGACGATCTCAGTTGGATAGAGCACAGCCTCAGTCTATCCTACAGCTGAGTCGATGGAGTCTATTTCCAGCTTCTTTTTAGTGCCACCTCAGCTTATGAGTGTCAAGATACATGCTTTCTGTTGGGTCTTTGAGTTCAATTTTTTAAAAAACTTTGATGTTCTTGTGAAGCACTGGTGCGTTTGTCTCTTTTACTCATTATCTTTGGCTAAAGGCAGGGCCCTTTTTTTCAGTATTTTCCCATTTTTTATGTTACTTTTCTGTGGCATGTTTACATACCAAGTCTCCAATTAGTATGTAATTTATTAATTCGTTGTCATGGTGATTACATTTATAAGGTTTAATGATGTCATTCAGTGTAAATGGAGTAAACAATTAGTTAAAAAAAAAAATTACTATACATATTTTTTTTATTCATTGCTATGGTGATTACATTTGTAAGGTATTATGATGACGTTTAGTGTAAATAGTTAAAGAGTCAACAATTAGTTTGTTATAAAAAAAAAATTTTTTTTTATTCATTGCTATGGTGACTATATATTTATAAGGTTTCATGATGTCTCTTGACATAGTTAATAGAGTGAACACTCCACAAGGGTGTGGTCCACAAGCCATTGACAAGGGTTGTTACTGAGTTGTTACTGAGTTGTTACTAGAGACATCTTTGGGGGCAGGAAACATATTTCTTGGAGCCATTAGGGATATCAGATAGACACCATACATGTTTCAATACCACTTACATAGATTACATATTTCCACTTTATTTAATCATCCCAATTTCAGTACCAAATTACCAATTGTCATATTCCAGGCCACCACGTTCCCACTGTTTATCCCATTCCAGAATGTAATATCCAAGGATTGCACTCCATGCTATCATATAAACATTCCATCCCATTCTGGAATCATCCCATGGAGAGAAATTCCAATTGAAGCACACTTTTGGCCGGTGTTTGGACATCATCATGAACGCTAGAGGTTTGAGTTCCCTCAAGGTGGTGCCCCCCACATTCAACCCATGTTTAGTGGGAGGGCAGCTGCCCTCCTTAACAAATTTGACCAGAAGTGCCCTTTTATTATGAAAAGTGCCCTTTTTGTAATAGGCCCCTTAGAATGCCCATTTATTATAAAAAGTGCCCTTTTTATGTAATAGAAAGCCCTTTTTTGAAAAATGAAAACGTCCTTTTGTAATAGGCCCCATTATTTAAAATAAAGTGTTCTTTTTTTAAAATGAAAAGTGCCCTTGTATCATAAAAGTGCCCTTTTTACGTAATAGAGAGCCTCTACTTATTTTATATTAATTTTTAAAAATATGTACATATACTGTAAATCCAGAAATCCTAACTAATCTAACAGAATATACCATTGATGTCTACTCCTTATAATAAAAATAAAAAAATTAATATTATTAAATTTCTACAAAGTATATATACATGAAAGTTAAATATTTTCAAAGAATATAGTGCAGCAGTGAGATGCTCTCGAGGCATTTGCTATAGTCTGTCTATCAGCAAGGTCAGTGAGTCAACCTCAAACATTGAAGCTTTTTTTGTTTGCAACTGTTAAAGTTGAATCTATTATAAAGTAAAGGGAGCATAGATGTCGAATATTGTAAAATTGGCATTTGTAATTTATTTTAGTACCTATAAAGAAATATCCACTGGTGAAGGCACCCTGCAAATGCTGGACCCAGAGAATGGTCAGCATCAGATTATTATGGAGTAAATGTGTACTGCACCTCCAGACTATGCACCTGAAGAATCTAATTCTCGATTTGATAAAATATATATATAGCTGATCAAAAGCTAGTGCCAATTAATCTGGTGCAGCTGGGTGATGCTGCCGTACAAAAAATTATAAGAGATCATTATGGCCAATTTATGACCAGGCCAATATATGTGGACTTACACACTCTGAAGTGAACAAATGGCACAAACATTAGCTATGCTGGAGATGGTGAGTCAAAGCCTGAAACAGCCCGGGAAGCCCTTGCTGCATGTCGTGGCACACTTTCCCATATATATAAAATATTAAAAAAATCCTTGAATTTTCCTGGCAACACCAGTCTGCAATGTTGCCTGTGAACACCCATTTTCTTCTCTCAGGCACTTGAAAAACTGGATGAGGTCATCCATGACAGAGGAGAGACTAAATAGTTTGGCATTGTTGCTACTCCATCGAGGAACATCTAAAATCCCCTCACCTAAAGATATTTATGAGTAGAAGGCCAACTGAAGATTTGAATGTCATTGACTCTAATGTTAGTATTATCAGTGCCATTGTATGAGTGCTCTTTATTGTTGGTTATTTTATGATGGCTTGATTGTTTGTAAGAATATTTAATTCAAGCTTCAGATGTTGTTTGTAAGAATATTTAATTCAAGCTTCAGATGTTGTTTGTAAGAATATTTAATTCAAGCTTCAGATGTTGTTTGTAAGAATATTTAATTTAAGCTTCAGATGTTGTTTTGGCCAAAGTGCCCCAATTTTTTGACAGACTGCCCTCTCAGCCATTTTTTCCTTCTACTAGATACGGGCCTGACATTGATCTCAACCATTCGAAGTTCATGTGCAAGAACCAACCTTAAACCTTACAGATCTAAATGAACATACCTGAGCTAAATAATGCTGATTAAGCATCATCAGGTCCTGTGAGAGTGCACTCAATGAATCAGGTCAAAAATGAATAAATTTAGCAAGCGTGTTTAGAAGGTGTGCATTATTTTGTGTATATTAGGGCATACTGCAAGGACAGCAATAGCTGAGACGAGCAGTCTTGTGGAGGAATAACTACACAAAGGAAGGACCAAAATATTGGTGACATTATCACAAGAGATTCAACACTGACATAAGGTTTGCCTTTTGAATGGAAACAAAGTTCAACCAGAGGCCAATTTGCAGCTTCGTTTGCAATGATCAAGGCACTTTTCCCAACAAACTTTATTCTATACATTATCGAAAAGGGCATTAGAAGAGTTTCAAGTTAATTCTTCTGCTTGGCAGTGATTGCATTTGTTGGATAAATGACTTCCACAACAGTGCTTCCTCAGCTATTGTGAATGTCTCCAATTAGCTTTGCTTCAGTTTTGATTTTCTACTGTATCCAGCCCTAGACACTGCTCATGATAGTGTAGGGTTTTTTTTTTTTTGTTGTTGCTGTTGTTTTTTTCCTAAATATTTTCAAATTTCTGGTACAATTTGTGTGTAGGAAGGGATATTTTCTTTAATAATACCCCCATGCATTCATTAATGAGAGAGGTAACTGCTCCCCACCCTACTTCCCCACTTCCCATGCCCTGGTTGTTTGTCTGTTTTTTTTTTAGTAGTTGCATAGCTGGAGGCCCATTTGCAACTTTGCTTGCAATGATCAAGGCATTTTTGTCCAACAAACACTATCCTAGACATTGAAAAAGGCATTAGAAGAATTTTAAGTTAATTCTTCTGCTTGGCAGTGATCAAATTTTTGGATAAATGACTTCCACAACAGTGCTTCCTCAGCAATTGTGAATGTCTCCAGTTTTCTTAGTTTCAGTCATTGATTTTCTAATGTCTCCAGCCGTAGAGCTGTTGATGGTGTAGCTTTTTTCCCCTTCTAAACAGTTTTAAATTCCTGGTCTAATTGTGTAGGAATGGATATTTACCTCACTGATACTCACATGCATTCATTCATGAGAGAGGTCACTGTCCACACTGCTCCCCCCCTCTCGATGTCTTGGTTGTTGATGTTCCTTGTTGTTTTTCTTTTTTGTTGTTTCTTTAGTAGTGGCATGGTTGGAGGTGAAATGAAGCTCAAATTCTCGTATGGTGTCCAGTGTGCATTGACTTAATTTCTGGATAGCCATAAATGGGTGTACTTGAATAATGACCTTAATATTGTTGCTTTTAAATTATTTTCATTCATTATTTTTAAAATTTATTTCATTTGAGTGGGTGTAATTATATATCCTCAACATTGTTACTTTCAACATTTTTCATTGTTTTTTTCTATTTATTTATTATTTAATTTTTATAAATATTATAACTGGTTTATAATTTATTCATTGGTTGTTATGATTTTGTATTATTCTAGTCAACATTCTATGGATTAATGGAGGAAGACATTTTGGAACTTTTTCTTGTTCCATTTTTGAAATTTAACTCTTCTTTTTTCAAATTTTCAAGTATATTCTACCAACTTTATAATTTTTCATCAATTTGCACATACTCATAACCCAGATTTGTGGCTGCTGCAGCTGTTTTCTGCCCCCACACATGTTGGCACATGGTTACATCAACAGCTGATATACTCTCATAGTTTAGGAGTGTTGAGTTGACATGTTTCTGATGATACAGAGCCGGTTCTGTCTTCAAACATAACAAAGCCCATTACTAGACAATCAAAGCTGTTGTCTTCTGAACAGCCCAGAGGAATTTTGCATAGTAGAGCCAATAATTGCATCCATGGAGGACACAGACACCCACCACATGTCTCTAGGCAACACTTGAATGACAAAAAATCATCGTTAAGTGTGCCTCACTTGAACAAGGAAGCCAGGAAGAAGCCTGCAGGGCATAAGCAATTAGTGCATAATCACTTTACATAAAACAGTTGGCTGCAGCATTGTTTGCTTGATCATCGTTATTATTAGATCACACTAAATATTTACATTACATTCTGGTCCATTTAAAGGATGACGTCTGCTCCAAAAGCAACTGCTTTGCAATAAGCTAGCAAGAGGAAAGATTGACTTGTAAAAAAAATAACTTCATTTTAAATGAAAACAAAAAAAAAAAAAGAAGCAGGGAAATGATTGCCATTTATCATTGGTAAGAGGTCATCCAACTTGTGGTCCACAAGGTTGAATTTTTGTTTCATTTATTTTGTTATGAAACACAATCTAAATACACTGCCACCTTTAGATAAAACCATTTTTACTCTCTAGTGAGAGTTTTCCAGCTAACTGATGTGTTTATTTAAAGGAGGCAATGTGTTTGGATTGCACATCATAACCAAAGGAATAAAACAAAAATTGACTAAGTTAGTTTGGCGTGGCATATATCACAAGTGTACATTAGCTTTAAAAGAGGTGCACCTCCAGAGTTTTGTAAGCTGCTTCGTTAACAATACATGTAATTTTAATGTAAGTAAACAAAGTTAGTGAGGAGAGCAGGTCTGAACCTTCAATGAATGCTGGGTGACCACATGATAAAGACCATAGCAGTGATTGGTGCTCTTGCATTTATTCTCAGAGTCATTTAGTTAAGCAGACCAGGTACAAATCAGTAGGAGGACTTAGAAAAGCTATCATCAGTATCTTTCTGAGGTATTCTTGTCCACACCCCCTCAAGTGCTCATTTAATTGAAGGAAACTGGAAGAGTTCCTTGATTCAAAGCACAATATGTAGAAAAATCCTTCCATGTGATGGCTAGGGCTTCCATTTAATTCCACTGACATTTCCCTCCCAGATGAGAGCCGTGATATTCAGTTTCCCACCACAACAGTAAGGGAAAACCGTAGAGGCATGCTAGCACTCACCCGGCACTATAAAAATACAGCCATGGGCAACAAGTAAACCACACAGTCTGACAGTCTGGCTCCTGTCAATAGTAATATAAAGCTCTCTGTTGACATACTAGGAACATTGCTAAACCATATTAGCACAAATTTTATGGAGGTAAGGACCTTTAATGATTGCCAAGTAAAATGTTTGCAATGGTTGGAATTTCTCAGGTCATGTGCAGAAAGCAAAACAGTTGTATTATGCAGCTTTCTTTTTTCATATATAAAAAAATTAAAAAAAAATAAAAAAGAATAATAAAAAAAAAAAAATAATAATAATAAAAAGAAATAGTTGTAGTAGTAGTAGTAACAATGCAAGTTATGCATGTTGAGTGGAGAGTAATAACCCTAACTCTAGAATAAGCCCTAATGCTAATAAACCTGGGAGAGAGAGAGGGAGGGGGTTTCAGTTACATGTACATAATAGATAATGGTATTGTAAATATTCATGTTACTGATTATTTGACATTACTTTTTACAAATTTTCCAATTTGAATAGCACTTTTTAGTCGGTGTATGTGCCCATAGCGAGAATTCTTGTTTGCATTACTTCCCTAAATTAGAGAGTAGCAGAGTCATATACAGGATTTTTCTAATTCAAGGAATTTAACAGATTACGTCCAATTATTGAATTACAGTGTGAGGTAGCATCCAGATTACAAAGAAAATTCCAGACTATAATATGTTTGTGAACAGCTGGCTGGCATTGAAGGAGCAACCCCAGGCCAAGTTATGATTGCAACAGCATCAGAAACATGTATACGGGCTAGTCACTCCCACTAACAACTCTCACCCCCTGAATGAGGACAGTATACAGATCATAATCAGTATGTAGCAAATCAATTCACAAGACAAGACTCCTAAAGGAATTCAAATCCTTATCTTTCTGTAAGGTTAGGATTGCGCTAGGGCTAGGCCTAATCCTTATCTACCAAATTTAACATCAGGAGAGGAAAAAAAGGGAAAAATTTCTCCAAAACTTGGAACAAAATCAGACATACGGTTTACCCTGAGGAGCCCAGTGTGTTATCACGGTGAGTCATGATGGATCAGGCCATACCCACAAGACCATGTGGTCTGATTGGGCCAGCCAATATCTGCATAGTCTGGCTGACCTGCTTGCTTCACACGAGAAAGTGCTTAAGGAGGAATCATTAAATACATGTAGTAAGCTATTTGAAATTCGGGCAGGATGAAGGTACTCTTGCCTGAGCTCGTAGAGCCCAGCTGCTGCTCCACCACAGAACACACTAGCTGCATCAACACCAGGTGCACACATGTCATGTGCCCAAGCTAATTATACAGTAGTAGAAGCATTAGTAATAGCAGTAGTAATGCAGCATTAATTCATTGTCAGCCGCTGCCTGAGTAAGAAATGACAGCTCCACTGTGTACTCTGTCCAAGGCAAGACAGAGATCTCAAGCCCAATATGAGGTCATGTTCCGAATACACCAAATGAGTCAATACAGGAAATTTCCACAATATTTCACAAGTTGAAGATCAGCATACCATATCCTCAGCCAAGAAGACATATGATATGCTACCCCCCCCCCCCCCCCCCCCCCCCCAGCCCCTCAGCAGAAAAGAATGGTGGCATGCACACTAACTAAAGCTATTTGTTCCCACACCTTACCCACATCGAAGGAACAGGATCCCCCTACTTCCTATGGGGCCTCATGGTAACACCAGCAGCATGTGCACTACTAGAGGTCCAGTTAAACCAGTGTCAGGGTGCAAGCATACCCAGAAGGCATATCTGGAATAAATCTCCATACTTTGAATCATATTTTCATGCAAAGCCTAGGTCACAGTGCACACACCGAATAGACATAAAAACACATACTACATGTTTCATGGAACACAAAATTTTGTCAGAACCAAAAGGAAGGAAAGTAGTGTTTCTTTAACCACCTATCTGCCAAACGAGAATAGAACCAAGTTCTAATTTTACAAAACACAATATGTGTGGGTATGTCTATTCTCTATGCTGGTGCTCAAACTGTGAACCAGACTCTATCCAGTTGACCAGCTATTCAATCCTGGAAGAAGATGGGGATCATTTTTTGTTGTGGAAACAACTTCAGAATTTTCCTATTACAGCTGGCAAGGGTGATTATAAAGAGGACACTTTCCCACTTTCCTCAAGGAATAGGAGTACCAGCTACTCATAACAACCTCTGACCTCATACTAAAATAGTGTCTGACAAGATGTTTGCAGCTGGTATTTTAATTGTTGTTTTCTGTTAGTTATGTGTGAACAATAAACCCAATTAGAAGGAAGCGTTGGAGTGCTGTAATCTGGCAGCTGCAGGAATGGTGGGTAATTACAGCTGCACAAACACAACCATAAAGTGTTCTCACACCATTGACATCAAGAATTGTAAGATAATCTTGATTGTGTTTGTAATGAGTGTTGCTATGGAGACAGAAGGGATGTAAATGTGGCCATGTTCATCCACAGGACATGTCTCTAGGGAACATCTGACAGAGTCAAAGAGGAATTATTTATTCCTTGGAGGAATTAGATGAAATAACATGATGTGGTTAGGGGCAAAAGGGTTAAATGGAGGATTATAAATGAGCAGTGGTCCACATGACTTGTAAAGAGAGACCACACCCACCCACAGATGGAATAGGAGTGTAGTGTCAGACTAAACACAAGCATACATACGCCTGCATGCATGCAAGCTTCTCCACCTGTGGTCAGTCAGCTGGATTCTAAACATGGATGGGCTGTCTACACAATACAAGTTGGCTCATTTGTGCAAGCCCAAACATAAAAGAAAAGGAAATGGTCGTCAAACATGCTGGTCACACCATTACCTAACTGAGTGCATTGATGGAATAAGGCAAACAGTAGCAGAGGAAACCTGCTTCAGCTAACATCATGAGAGTGGCAACCATGAAGCAACATGTATACCTCCCACTATCAACCCATAATATATGCAAAACATCAATAAAATGCAACTCATGAATGAATGATAATGCATAATATATATATACATAGCATACAAATGGTTATAACTATTACTACCAGTGAACACATAAACACAATAAATGGTTGACAAGAATATTACATCATCAGTCTTGTCTATATGATGGTCTTTTCCCCATGCAAGGGCCACCATATTGCTCCCTCCCACCTCCATATTGTGCCCGCCCACCCAACTCCAAGGTATAGAGAGAGGTAATCTATTTGCACAGATAAGATACTCACCACCCATTCCTCCTCGTCCTCTGCCCCGAGGTAACATCTTCTCTTCCTTCACCATATCAATCACCTAGAATGTGGTGGAGGGAAAGGGGAAGAAGGTGTGAGAGATATGATGTCAATAAACTGATGCTTATTAAGGGGCATGGTATGACTTCCGCCCTCAGGCACACGCAATCTAAAGTTGTTATTTACAGGAGTACCATGACATGTACAGCTGCCAAATGTTTGGTTTTCCCCAGAGAATACTATGACCCCTTACCTACTATCAGAAATGGTTTAGTTCCTCCTCTTTCTGGATGGCTACATCTACTGATATTTATTAATATTTTCTCAGTGGAGAAGCACATCTATTTGCTATCTATATGCTCCGTGAGTACAACTGCACAAAAAAAGAAAAAATTAGAACAGCAGGTATTGATTCTGGGATGGACATGGGCATGGTTAGGTACCTCAGAATTTCCTTCTTTGTCAGAATTAAATCAGGTTAGTCTGAATACCAGTATACTTCCACCATGTTAATCAGAACTGAGTTCTTGTCAGACAACAATCACTTATTTATTCACTTCCTGTTCTCAATAATAATTCATCACCAAAGCCAAGTATGGACACCTAGTATACATACATTACACACACATACACACATATATATATATATATATATATATTAGAAGACCCATCTATGTAACTATTCGTCTGTTTCTCAAAATCCCTCTGTTAGATTTTGACCAAACTTTCAGGGATGGAGTAGACCCACCCTGAGATGGTTTTAAGCCAGGTGGCATGTCTGGGAAAAAAACAGAATTTGTCTGTCTGTCTGTCTGTCTGTACCATCATTCCGGCCAAACTGGTAGGTGGATTTCTCTGAAACTCAGCATAATGATAGGTTTTGATCTAACTTAAAACATGGGCTAAAAATTTTTTTTTTTGAAAAATGGTTACCATGGTAACAAGGAAAACCCCCCAAAATGGTATTTTTGCCAGAAAAACCATTGGAGCTAGAGATCTAAAACATGGTATGAATATACAACTTCACTCTGGGAGTAACATGGGCTGTGTTCCACCTGGCCACACCTCTTCCTTTCTCTGTGTAAGGCTATTAATGCCAAAAATGGTATTTCAGCAAAATCACTTGAACCAAGGGGTTTAAACCAATGAACACATATATTTAGAATCAATATAATCTGAGGAATGTTTTAAGTACATTTATATGACCACACCCACTTCTGTTTTCCTGTCAGGCCCAAAAGAGGACAAAAATGGTATTTTGGCCAAACAAACCCTTGAAGCGACAGATTTGATATATGGTTTGTATACTAACTTTGACTATAATTTTTGATGTTGAAATTTGCCGGGCAACGCCAGATAATATGCTGCTAGTATATATATATATACACTAGTTTACCCAAAATATCCAAAATTTCCCCAGGAGTATGGGGAAAACAACATAAATAAATTAATAAAAATAATCAAGTTTGGGCTGGATTAGCAGACCAGCTGCGATGAAGCTGGGCTTGGTGGGGGCAGGATTAATACCACAAAGTTGAAGCTCCTCCTACTCCCGTAGTGTGTGCAGTAGGAAATCATGACCATGTAGAATGCCAGTTTGGTGATCCATGCTTCTTTTAAAACAACAAGAACAAGAAGCATAAACTGAAGATAAATATAAGATTATCATTATTTTCATCGACAGTTGGAGACTGGACCACTGAGTAAGGGGAACTCCCTAAAACCGATGGCCTCTCTCTCTCACTCTCTGTCCTGAATAAGCAGCTGGAACAACAGGGAGAACTTCACCCAGACAAAAGACGGACACACTTGCAGCAGAAGCAACAGTGCCTCTGCACAATAATTACACAATCACTTTTAGGACAAATCATAGTCTCATCAGTGTGGTTCCTCTGGTGAAACTCAAGCTGTGTAAACATCCATTAAGACTGATTTGGGTCACATTAATAAGTATGCACACTGCATCGGTGTGCAACTTGATCTGTATGAAACCATTAGCCAGACTGAGGAATATTAGAATAGCTTCAGACATTTTTTCCCATTAGAATATGAGGGAGTATTTACACTAGAAGAGGAATGTTTGCAAACACAGATGCACAGTGCTCAGTTAGTGAGCGAGTGCCTCCAGGCTGGGTGCATAAATACAGCAGCTGCAATGTGGGAGTGTCTCAATGGAGGAACAACTAACAAAATTGAAAAAAATGTGAAATTTTTTTTTCAGAGAGTAAGGGAAAAAAAAAGCTAAATGAAGATGTGAGCATGCCCCCAGGCCCAGAACAGGAAACAAAAATTGAGATTCTGGGAGTGCCCCCCCCCCCCAGGCCAGAACAGGAAACAAAATGGTGATGTGGGAGTGCCCCCCAGGCCAGAACAGGAAACAACATGAAGATGAGGGAGTGCTTCTAGGCAGGAACAAGATGGAATATGGGTAATGAGCTGAACACGTGCTCAACCAGTACTCTCATCTTATCAGGTGTTGGGTGCAGTTGTTATGGGGAAAAGGGAACATTTGGTTGCTATTGACTACAGTGGTGTCAATATACCTTCTATGAGTACTACTCAGAACGTCTTTGAATAGTTCTCATTAAAACATTGTATGGATTAGAATGCTCAGAAACATACTTTAAATTACTTTTCCTTTTCCCATTTCAGAAACCATAACAAGCGCTATGGATGTTTCTACTCCTAATTTGTATGGCACAGAAAGAAAATGCAGAAAGTCAATCTCTTGCTATACATATAGAATTTGCAGTGTTTCATGCAGAAATGGGTAAGGGTCTATCAAGGATACCTTTACTCTTGTCTCCTTGTAGCATAACCACATCCCCCGGAAATTATTCTCGGAACACTTAGTTTATTTTAATATTTCCTGCTCCAGATTCCCCCCCTTCCTCCATCTCATGAGGAAGGGGGGAGGTAACTATATTCAACCCTGACAACCATGTATGTGAAAATTTGTATCCTAAGACCAGTCGCCCTCCCCCCCCCCCCTCCAGGTGAAGTATCACTGCATGTGAGGTAGTCGACAGATGCCATCTTGGCCCAGGAGTAGCTGCTAGTTCTTCTCAGAACACTTTGTCAGGTAGCATGTGTGGCAATCACAACATTTTTTGGAAAACTAGCAGCAAGCTGAAAAGAACATAATTAACCCTTTGTAAATTTTTACCATCCATTGCTTCAGTTTCTCCACAAACACTGATTTAATATTCTCAAATTGCTATCAGCACCAGGAAGTAAAATAAATTCTCTATTCCTACAGTAAAGTGCAAGCATGAGCTATTATTCAGTTGCAATTCCCAGGAGTAGCATTGCCAGTCATGAATGCCAATACATTTTCTATGGAGTTGGTGATTCACTGACACCATAAGTAGGCGTGGCAGGTTGTATATCAAGTCCCTTCTTGAAGCAGCACATCTGCTGGTGTTTCCCCATTGATGTTGGCTCCAAACCTGGTTACACTTCTGCCATGTCTCCCTCAGTGGCAATGACAGGGACATTTTTGAGTTCTTAGGTTAGAGCAGCTGTTACTAGCTGGCCCTGCTGTTAGGTTCAAATTTGCCTTTCTCTTTGTTAGAAGCCCTACCTGGTTTTTTCCGTCTAGCAGCTGGAATCAATGCTTGGAGATGTGTGGCCTTTTCCCCTTCATTCCACCCCTCCCCCCCTCTCCCTGGCCCCTAGGTGAGGGAAATAAGAGTTGGAAACAAAAAGCAACAACAAAAAACTATAGTTTTTGAATATAGGCAATAAAAAATTTGCCCGCCATTTGTCTATTCTATATATTTTTCCCCCTTAAAATTACCACCAGGGTCACCAAAATACCAACAGCAGAACAACATTCACCCAACAGCTATAAAACCACTTCCCCACCCTGGCAGCTGCAAAATACTTCCTTACCCTGGCAGCTGCAAACCACTTCCTCACCCTGGCAGCTGCAAAATACTTCCTTACCCTGGCAGCTGCAAACCACTTCCTCACCCTGGCAGCTGTAAAACACTTCCTAAATGAATTTTGGTATACCATGAATTAAATGCAGTTAAAAATGGACAGAGTACACTACTGAATACAATCACATGTACACATTCAATATTTATCAGGCCTGTTGTTCTGTGATACCATTTTTGGTTGTTATTATTATTTTTTGGCTGCAGCCTGATGCTCTGTGATACCATTTTTGGTTGTTATGATTTATATTTTTTGACCACCTCTACTTGCACCCTGAAAGTTGTGTCAGGATTGAACCAATAAGAGGTAGAAGAAAAATGCCCAGTGGTAGTGGATAATCACATATACCACACTATAAATATAGATACTTAGAGAAGAAGACAGGAAGAAATGAAAGGAAAAAAAGCATCAATTTATAAAAAATAGATAAAAGGATAAAAAATAATAATAATAAATACAAAAAAAAAAAAAAAAAAAAATACATGAAAAAAAAGTAGCAAAGAAAAAAAGAAAGAAAAAAAGAAAGAAAAAAAAAAGAAAGAAAAAAAAGAAAGAAAAAATAAAAAATAAAAGAAAAGAGCCCAGTTTAAGTTTTAACCATGGACTCTCAGCTTGGAATCCTTTTCTTGAAACACTTTGACATCATTTTTAAGGATTCTCATGGAGAGTTTGAATTCTTTTTCTCTCTAACAGAGTCATCACTTTCGGTATTAAAAAAAACAACAGACAAAAAAAAGTATACCTTGCCTGACGCCCGAGGATCATGTTAAAAAAATTCATTAAAAAAGGTTCAGCATTGCAAATCCATAGTCTAATGTATACTGCTTTATATAAATATATAGGACATTCATTCAATTGTTTTCTCACCTCGTCTGGTATTCTGAGATATTTGATGGTACTACCTCGAATAAAACACTCTGGCATCTTCCAGAATCTGTCTCCATCCTACAAATAGCATACATTCTGTATCTTTACATTGCTTAAACATAATACACTCGATTCCACAGAACACACCCACTTCTTCATTGAGATGCATCTACTTCCTCTTATGGAACACACCCACCCCCTCCCTCAAAACACTCTCACTCGTTTCAAAGGACACACCCACCCCAGACACACCCACTTTATCTCAGAACTACCCTGGAGGTGCATATGACTTCACGAAGCTGAATATTCATCCAGTTATCACAGTTCACCAAATGGCCATTGTAAGTTTCTCCATTTTTGAGCTCCACCAGCTGTGGGAAAAGTGGGCATGTTCACAGAATGTTCATTAAAGTTAAAGTTGTGGTCTCACCATGGGATGGTTTTGAGCAGCTTTGAGAAGAGATAATGGAAGCTACATAATCCATAGTAATCATAAGAATAACATATAGCGCAGGTAAGTATTAAAATTATGTAAATAGAACTTGCCATCACGTTTTCTTAGCTTGTGTTCACACGGACAACCAACAGCATTAAGAGGTGCGCATTATATATATTTCAACGGCTACACACGAGCTCCGCCCACACGGGGATTTCCCACCCACGTGTCAGTTGGAGTTGAAATGAGCATAAACAAAACGAGAAAAAGAATCGGTCAAGTCCGTAGTGACGCTGGGAAAAAGCGGAAAAGGGAACTTTCAGGATTTCCTTCCTGCTGCATGAATGGAGTTTATACTTCAGACAACTTTCTGAGCATTTTAAGGGACTGCTGGAGGTGATATTTTAATTTGAATTAACTGAAGCAAATAGCTTGAAGGTGTCAATATGGTTACCTTTGGAAGCATTATCTAATTAGTATTAAAATAACAAATATTACATGATCATAGGTATAACCATGCTTTCAAGAAGTCAGAAATGATTAGTTTTAATTGTGAAAATAAAACAGGAAGGAAAGTTCATGGTGTAGCCACTGTCAGACTACAAAAGTTGAGGTTGGAATTAATGGCCCATCATTGAGTGATTATCACTTTCAACTGTACTATCTCTGTGTACCCAATAAAATGATTATATTTTTGCTTGTAATGTACATCCACTCATTGTAAATACTGTTACAAGCAGTATTTTGTTACAAGCAATATTTATAGCTACTAAGGATAAATGGACTGATGAGGATTAGTGAAGAAACATGTAACACCATTGTAAATTATTTTTATATTTCTATAGAAATTCTCAAGCCTATTCAAGTGGTAAGTGAATTTGTATAGTATGTTGTAGTGGTAACTCACTGCAATGGTGACAGTGGGTTTGCATGTATCTTTGTGTTCTTCCTCCACAAATACTGTGCTATAGTTTCTATTCCCACCATGATTATAATTGGCATCTGTGAGAAATGTAAAAATGTTTGTTCCCATGTTATCCATCTACAATTTTATATTTTAATCATATGTTGTTTGTGTTTGATATCAAATATTGATTGAACCATGTTGTGCTGGTTATAGAAATTGACACTGATATGGTTTTGTTGTCATTTTTTTTTTGTTAATAGATGACCTGTCTGTTCAGCTTTTGAAGTCCCCATTCCAATGTTGCACCCTCCAAAACTTCATTTCCTCAAAGTCTTATCCCAAAACCGATTCCAGTTCCAATGCTGAATCCAATTTATTGGAATCATGTTCTAGAGGAGCGAAGTTATTTGCCACAACTAATACTGAAGTGAATAGTAATGTCACCAATTCTGGAACCAATTCTTCAGTCATTTCTGAATTTGGATCAGATTTATCATCTGTGGCTGATTCTGAGTCTAGTGTAGATCAAGGAGAACCAAGTATCAGAAGTGATGAAACTGGTGTGTTCCGAAAAGAATTAGAGTCTGAATTACTCAAGTTGAAATTCTTTGAGAAAAATAATGACCTTTACCAGTTTCATCAGGTGAGGATGTTGATCTACAATATTCTACAATATCCCCCCCCCTTCCAGTGTTCACCAGTGTCTAGACACAGCATTCAGTTTGTTGTGTTTTTTTATCTGTTTGGTTTAGTTGTTTTTTTGTTGGTGTTAATTGGTAATGATTCATGAAGAATATTTTTCTTTACTATTGATGCAAGCACAGAGGAATACATTCACTGTAATGGGCTTAATTTCTATTTTACCAATTTATCTTAACTAAATATCATGCATCGTGGTGAGTTTATGTAGTGAAAATGTGTTGCCAATAATTAACGAGCAATTTTTTTTATCATTGCAAATCATTGTATATTACATGCAATGATTATAATCATAATTGGCATATCATTTATGTATTCTAAATAATGAATTCTCCTTACGCTGTCATTGTTGCTGCTTGAAATAGTTGAACAATAGTGTATATCATCAGCTTTTGCAGTATTTTTAAAATTTATGATCCAATTCTGAAATAAACAAATTTTTTACACAACCTTGTTCTTGACGCGCAGCTGTTTACTTTTTTCTTGTCCCAATGACACTTATTGAATCTGTAGATGAAATACATACATCTAGTCTGAAACCAATAAAGCAATCAATTATCAGTCGGTTGTAATTGTAATTAACCCTTTAGGCTATATTGTCTGAACCACTAAAATGATCTCTCTATTTATGTTTGCGTTTTGTCGCAAAGCTTTTAAAGAGAGGCCTGAAAGGGTTTACCAAACACCTGAGCTTGAATGTTGATTGTGCACGACCAATGAGGGGCCAAGCTCCAGCAGATGAAAGGGAAATGATTTTGAGCGGGGGGTGATTGGAAAGTGCTGTGGAAATAAATGCCACATTCTAGATATCAGGAAAAAATTGTTGCATTTAATTATATTTCGGTGCTCCTTTTGTTAGTGTCAGTGCTCCTGGTTAGGGTTGGTGTTTGTCCGGTCAAAGTTAGTGTTCCTGTGGTTAGAATTATTTTTTTATGGTTATTGTTCCTGTGGTTAGGATTAATTTATCTCTGGTTAGGGCTAGTGTTGGTTTAATTAGAGTAGATGTGTCTCTGGTGAGGTTTAGTTATGCACTACATAAGACGAGGTCATTTTCTTTCCAGTGGGATTATTTTAATTAAGAAAATTATTATAGGGAGAATGAAGTTGATGTGAGGGCTTGTGAGTGATCTCTGTCTACCTTTCCTTGACCTCTTCTATGCATTCTGCACCTCTTGCTGTTCTTGTAATAGATGGTTGTGTGCAGGCATGGTGTCACCACATGTGCTATAATACACATGCAGACGCTATGTGTTGGGATGGTTAGGCACTGCAAACATAATGAAGAGAAATTACCGTACAATAATTATGTATACCAGTGGGCCTGTTGCAGCTTTGCTGCATGGTATTGGTGCAGTGAAGTAGGGAAGTGGTATAAGAACTCAACTAAGATTTGCTGGTAGTAACTTGAATGAAATATGTGGGTGCTGGCATTCTATTACACTAACATTTGCTTTTTAAACCACACCCATAACCACACCCATAACCACACCCATAACCACACCCATGGACCCATGTGAATACCAGTCATGGTCACATTAAGACTACATGCCAAATTTCAGCATGATTGGTTCAGAAGAGTAAAAGCATGTGGTGTCCATGTGATCAGAAGTGTATTACTCTCCTATGGGTGTGGCTTTGTGTGCACTTTGCTTTGGGCGTCCAATTAAATCTTGTTTCACTTAATTGCACAGGTCATTAAACTCTTGTGGTCACATGGAGACCACATACAATGTTACACCATGATTGCTTCTGGTCAGTGAAAGAGCTTGTGTGGGCGTGGCTGTGGCGAACCCATGGTAAGGTATAATACTCCTCCTGGTCACATGGAGACAACATGACAAATTTCAGCCTGATTGGTTCTTGACAGTGAAAACAACTTCCACTAGGTGTGGCTAATGGCCAAACCATACCCTCAGAACAGTAATAATACTCTCCAGGTTACATGGAGACCACATGCCAAATTTCAGCCTGATTAGTTCTAACATTCAAACAACTTCCTGTGGGTGCAGCTATTACAAAACCACATCCATTGGCATAGCTATATTGTTCATAACACTCATCGGTTGCTTGGAAACCACATACCATATTTTAGCCTCATTGGTCCTTGAATTAGATTTTTGCTGACAAAACAACTTCGTGTGTGTGTGTGTGTGTGTGTGTGTGTGTGTGTGTGTGTGTGTGTGTGTGTGTGTGTGTGTGTGTGTGTGTGTGTGTGTGTTACATGAAAAACCACACCCATTGCCACACCCACATGTGATTAATAATGCTCAGCCAGGATTGAAATATAGAGACCCACAGTAACTTTTTTTCCTGCTCATTTGTAGCACATCTCTTTGAACTAAAACTGAAGAAGCAAGTTAGTTAGTTACATGCAAATGCCTTTACTTTTATGTGGTGTGACTATAGCCATGTGGTAATTCTGTTCTTAGCATAGGCACTTTACTTTAGTTATATTATTTGGCAAAACAAAAAAATGAATTTGAAGGTTCTCTAGATGTGAAAAACAATTATGACAGCATTACTTTCTTAGGTGTGTGAATTGCTCTTATTCCTCAACTAGTTCCTTTTTTATGAAAAAATCATTATGGCTTCAAACTTTATTAAAAAATTTTTTTGTTTCTTAAAATCATTGAAATAAATATTTCTGCAGATTGTTCAGTTGTAATATCATATTCTGTGGAGTGATTAATGGAGTTTTACAAGGAAGGGCAGCAGCTTTGTAGATTTAAGCTGCAGCACAGCTGGGACTGCAGTCTGTTGTCTGGCTCTGTGAAGATCCTCTGGATCCATTGGTCTGCTTCCTGCTTGCTGTTGAGGTTTGGGAGGGTACGTATGAAGGAGCTGAGGTTCCCGAGGAGTGGCTCCAGGCCTAGTGACAGGAAGAGGACAGCAACACTTGGCCGGTCAGTGCAGTTAATATTGCTCTGAGTGAGGGAGGAAAACTGCAGGGAAGAAAAAAAAGATAAAGGGATCAATCATCATGTCAAAATACAACAAAAAAGAACTCCAAGAAAAACAAGCATAATGAGATGCAAACTTTTTATTTAATGGCAGTGTTAGGTTTTTGAATGCCTGTATAAATGAGGTCCTATTTTATCTCTGGGCAGAATTAAGAACTGATCTGAATGCAGACTGGGTGGAGCTGTCAAGAGACCTGTGGGTTTATGCACAGTCTAAAAAACATATCTATCAGTCCCTCTTGCACCAACTTTGTCCAGTTTTTTTTTCCCCAGTTATTATTGGTGACACCAAAATTGTGTGTGGATGAGAGGAGGAATAGGTTAAAGTCTGTAGTTTGGGTATACTTTTGGCTGGTCCAATATGTATTGCCCATTGGTATTTATCATTGATCTATTGCCAACCATTTTTTTCCAGAATCAACTGACTGCTTTGAATCTTGTACAATCACAGTCAACTTCACACATTCCCTTCACCCACCATCTTCACTTAGTAATGTCTGAATTATTCTTGTCTTCCATAGGCTTCTTAATCATCCACCAACCACACACCCATTCACAATGATTCTGCACACACCCTCATCACTTGCAAATGCAGAATGTGATACTAATACTACGTCATCTTGCACGCTCCGACCTTTATTATTCTGTAATCTTATAATAATAAAGTCATATGTATATATATCTATATATATTAACCTGCCAAATGGCTAAAAGGATTTTGTTGAAAACTGGGGGATAGGATATTCAGGTAAGGGGAATTGTCCTGGGCTATGTCCCATTTGTCCACACCCCTTTGTTCAAGTGTAGGAGCTAAAAGAAGCACAAAAAAAGGCTCTTAGCCATCCACCATTCTCTATCTGTGAGAAAGCGTAGTTGTTTACAATGCTACCTTGCCTAAGAGACATTAATGCATTTTAACATTGTACTCCCTGTTGAGGAAAAAAAATGTGAATCAGAGATTTCAAAGGGAGAATAGAGTTTCAAGAACTAAATAGCATACCATAAAAGCTTATTTCTGAAAGAGAAACAGGCACTAAATTTCAGATAATAGTTTCACTCCAGATAATTTTGACTGTGGTCATGAAAAAAATGGGCTGATTTGGGGGAGCAACTGGAGGTATGGAATTCTCTGCTCCCACCTCCCCCCCCCCTCCCCCTCCACCCATCACTTATTCTGTACAACAAAATTAAGGGCTATCAAAGATTTCAAAAGGAGAATGGTGTTGGAAGAACACCAAAAGAATGTGCTATAAGAGCTTACTTCGAAAGAGCTACAGACATAGTATTAATAAGAAAATTATTCCAGCAAAGATAATAAACCAATCTTAGTGGTGTGTTGTAACAGCTGCACCTGCCACCATCATTGTTTGGCTCATTCCAGCTACAATTTTAAAGCAGATGCATGCACACCATAATTGATGCTGAAAAAAACCAAACAAAACCAATTAAAATTGGAACAGATGAACAGAAAGAAAAAAACGTGCATACATGTACACATACAAAACTTATTTACATACATAGGGAATATAAAAGAAGAAAAAAACCCTAATAGCATTTCCTGGAATAACAATGAATATGTACATGTATAACATACTTTCATTGCTTCCTGCATCATTGAACAAAACAAAATAAAGATTTCAGTGATTGCAGTGAGCTGCCCTAATCAATCCCTGAAAGTTTCGTGAAAATCCCTCCACAATTTGGAGGGATTTAGATTCCACAATTTGGAAGGATTTAGATTCCACACATACAGACAGACATACAGACAAATTGGTAATTATAGTAAGATTGGACCATAAGGGACTCCCCAGTTGTAAAACCATAGTACACAAAATCTAGATATAGCCGTTGAGGTAGTTTCTAACCATCCCCCCTGTTTTCCCCCAAACCCACAACCCCACCCACTTGGATCCACCACTCACATCTTCTTGATTAAAAAAAATATTTTGTAATAGGATAATCACAGAAAGTTTGAAATGTAAAGTTTGAAACGGTAAATGTGTTTCCTGCAAAATTCCAAACTGCATGTACCAGGCTAATGACTAGCATGTACAAACATGTATAAGTCGCAGTCCTGTAGTAACCAAAAACAACTGTAACATGAAGATTGCAACATCAAAATTGGAGTATCCTTGAAGATTTAGTTGAGCAGAGAAATGATTGACTCACATGTTATTGCATATGTTTATTTTGATTATTGATTATCTATTAAGTTGTGGTTTTATTTATTAATCAATCTGATTAGTATAATGCTGATGTTGAGTATTATGCATCTGGGTTTTCTTCCCCTTGATAATCCCTCATAATTATTCACTTGGAACACATTGAAACAATTTTCATATTATAAAAAAATGGTTTGATACTAATATAGTAAGGTTTCATGCCATATTGCTTTTTTAAAATTTTATGTATTATTTTCTACAGTTTTAGTCAGTAGCTGCTGTAGCTTTCTTATTACACTATATGATTTGTGGCTGCTTTAATTTAGGATTTTATAGCATTGTCACTACCTGAAGTTTACTTTTAAATAGAGTATGCCATGTTTATCAGTCCAAATGCCTTTCATAGGGTGTGGAGCGAAAAGAACTTCTATAGATATACCACAAAGCTGCCATCTTGGAGAAGGATGTCAAATCAAATATATGCTATACACATGGACAATTCTTAAAGACATTCCTTAAATTTCCCATGTCAGGTGTTACCAATTCATAAAATTGCTAGTCTTGGCCCATATGGACTACTTCCCCCCCCCCCCCCCCCCCCCACCACCACCCCTTCTCCCTAGCCCTAGTCCTACTACTTACCCAATAGCATGTGTCATCAAGGATTCCATTCAAAACAATCTTAAAGGTGGTGAGGTTGTCAGAAGAGACACCATTGCTCTCTAGGACGTCAATGGTCCTCAATGATTGGTACAGCACAGAGAATGCATGCAACCCAAGCTGTTGTGTGACGTTGTTCGCTGGATTCAGACTTCCAAGTTGCTGAAAGTGAACTTTCTGTGGATGGGTAGAGAATTAATAGTATTAGAGATGTGTTGGAATATTTTTGAAATAACATTATTCATCAATAGTTGGAATACATTGGTATAAATTAATCTTCCACTGTTGCAATTTGATAAAGAACAACCATCAGCATGTAATTATTCTGGTATGGTATATTGAAGTCAGGCAGGGTGTTTGTCAGTCTTACATATGCTGTTTGTTTTATAATACCCAGTTGTTCTTATTTCCCTGTTAATATCACTTAGGAGTGTTGGCATTTCCAAGAAATCTAGGAAAGACAAAAATAACAAGTTTAGCTGTTCCTTTTCACAAATTTACTACAGTACAACTTTAAAACTTCTTAAAAATTTAGTTAATTCCAATTTAATGTAAAGCATGCAACAATGTATGTTGCTTTTTGTAGTACTTATTGCATGGGGTTGTACATGTAAATTTACACAAATTATTGTTACTTGTAATTTTGGTAAATGTTACATATAAAATTACACACTACACATGCAAAATGCTTTTACAATTAGTGCACTTTAATTTTGGTAAATGTTACATGTAAAATTACACACTACACATGCAAATGCTTTTACAATTAGTGCACTTACAGTTTGTCTTTGGAGTACCTTCACTCCAATGATGACCTCATTGAGCAGAGCAGGAGGTGAGGCAGAGTTGTTAGAGGTGGTAGGGATACAGGCAATGTCACCAGTGCCAAGAAGGCTAAGCACCAAACAGGCTAAATATACTGAACAGAAGAATCTTGTTGCATAGAAAACAGACATTTTTCCACCAGTAAATGCTCCAGCATTGATATCTATTTAATATATATTCTTAAGACTGTGGGTGTGAGAAATTTGTAGATATTTCTTTCTATTTACAATTTATGCTCTGGTGGTGAAATTACTTACAAGTGGCCCTAGAATGACCATTAAATACTCTGTGTCTACCCTTGCCATTCCCCTTGTATGACATTTACTACCAAACAAATTTACTACAAACAAATTTACTACAAAACAAATAAAAGACTAAGAAGAATGGAATGGCAATTGTTCTTGACCACCTTTTCTGTTGGGGCTGTTGAGTGGAACCAAAAGTGTTGAGGCAACAGTCCCTCTTCGTGTTTCCAAAACTTGTCAAGCGTGTGGAACTTAAAATGAAAGTAATTTCGTTTGTTATGAATTAATCATTCATAATTCAAAGCTAGGATTAGCTGTAAACTATGAATAATTCATCCTTTTGGGACTGGTTAGGCATATGAATAATTCATCAATAGGGTCTTGAAGACAAGGTATTATCTTTGCTCCTCTCAGCAGAATGTGCAAGTTTGTTGTTCACCTTGAACTTAATCATTAAGAAAGAAAGAATTCAATTTCTTAACTCTGATGTAATGGGCAATTCACCATTGTAGGGGGTGGCATTACTAGATCTTGGGATTGCCCTAATCTATTCTTTAACAAATATGCCATTCATTGCACAGGTTAAAAAAAAAGCAATCATTTCTTTACCCTAAATTGAATTATTGCTATTGCCAGATGTTGAAGCAGCCCCCACCCAGACTTGCAGCTTGATCCCTAGCTGCAGCCTTGGCTGGGGCAATAGTCTTCATTGCTCTGAGCCTGCCCCCACCTCTCCACACCTTAGCCAGGTCCTGGGGAGAAGGGAGGGGGGGGGGGGGGATATGTTTCATTAGCTATATAATTGAATTTATTACCTTTCAGACTGATTTAAGAAGAATGTTTCAAGTGCATTAGAACCTGCATTTGTTCAAATATGTTAAAGTTTCACCTAAACTTTTGAATCAAAGTCAGTGATTAATCTGTTGCACAAGCAATAGGATCTCATCAATATGTAGACACTTAGTACACAGCCTGGGGGAAGTATGGGATGCTAATATTGGTTCACTGTAAAAGTGGAAAATCAAACCACTGACAGGGAAGGTGCGACCCAGCAATAAGAACCAAAAAAAAACAACAAAAAACAACTACTAGAAAGGACTGATAAGTTTATGTTGCTTAGTAACAGACACAGAATCAGAATCAGATATATCAAGATGAATAGCACTCCATGATTGCAATAATCATCAACAATTTGACGATTGTGCTAACTATTAGACAGACTTAGAATGTGTTTGGATTTGGTTGAATGATGTTATTATTTTGTTGTTGTTTTTTTAAATTTTGATGCCAAATTCCACAAAAATTTGATGGTCAAAAGGTAAAGGTACTTTGAATTCAGATGTCAAAGGATTCATATATAACTTCACTTGGAAATGTATGTTCAAGGGTTAATCTGATGTGTGAAAATACATCCTTAATCTGCATTGATGAGTGAATTGTAGTTATAATTTTTCTCTCTGTGAGTGTTGAGGACATCTTAAGGATAATGGTACTACTCTTGATTATGACATTTAGCTGGCATACTTGTGATCGCCATTGGCAGGCAATGTGTCTATGTGTGCTAGTTTATGATGTACATGTAATTTTTTTTGTTTGTTTAAAAAAAAAATTATATTTTTTTCCCTCTTTCATCCTTTTTAGTCAGATGATCTCAAGATGTTTAAATCTCCTTGTGTGTCAGCTCTGAGGTAACAAATGTGGTTGTTGATTTTAGTATTAATGTGTGTCTATACTTAGTATGTAACGTGGTAATATCGAAGAGCATTAGTCTGTAATAATTTTCAGATTTTCAGTTGTCAAGGAAGCATGGTTTTTATGGTTATTTTTTAATGTTTTTCTTAATGTATCTTTCACAAAGTCGTTATTTTGCTTTTCTTGGATGCCCAGAATTTATTATAGTCCAGAAACATTTTTTAGAAGTAAATTTTCGCTTTGTCTGTCTTTTTGTGTTTCTCTTTGTCTGTTATCTGTCTGTGTTTTTATTTTTTGTCTTCTGTCTTTTTATTTGCCTACCTGTCTGTCTGTGTGCTGTCTGTCTGTCTGTCTGTCTCTTCGTCTGCATGTCTCTTTGTTTGTCTGTCGGTGTAATTTTTGATTTCCTTGGAGGATTCCTGCAAATTTCCTGAAGGTCTTCCTGTGATCCCTATGATATCCTGGAAGGATAATATTTTCAGAATTTAAAAAAGAACAGTGATCCAAATACCTTTGAAATGGACTTGTATATTTTATGCAAGTTATTGGACCTATTAAAAAACTCTTTTTTTTTGTGTGCATGCATTATGAAGGATTCTAATTCTAAAAAATCCCTGTGATTAAAGGGTAACTGAACTAGAAAGAAAATGATTTTTTTTGCTGTCTTATCTTGTCCTTGATACATAACCTTGTATAAAAGAATTTGAAAATTTTTAGTCCAATATTCATGAAGAAAACTTAACTTAAAATGTTTACTTCCTGTGGGGGTTGTAACTACTCAATGGTGTCACAAGGGTGACAGCTGCAGCCAGAACTCAATGGAGGTGATACTCTATTTCAACAAACTTCAACTATTCCTGGAATCAGGAGACCCAATTTCGCCAGTAAGTCCAGGAGTGGCAGCGGTACATTGATACCTAGCGAGAGAGCAATTGCAGTAGAGCTGCAGAGTAGCTAATCTGAAGAACCAGCTCTTCTGAAGGAATAAGTGAAGAGTTCCCTTTGGAGAGTGCAATAATTTCTAATAACTTCAGAGCCTAGTGACACTGATTCTTTTTTTTTAGCTTCATCTAGCTCTGATTTAGGTAGCTAGCTAGGTGTGTAATTGTTCTTTTTTTTTTTACACTTGCTTATAACATTTATAGGTAGTAACTACCCTGGGCTACTTTGATCCTCATTTTCTGTACCTGAATTAGTGCTAGATGAAACTGAAGAGCAGTATCAATAGAATCTGGAGGTATGAATAATTATTGCACTCTCCCAGGGACAGATTTCTTCACTTATTCCTTCAGATTTCTTATTCCACAACTTGTCAGTTGTTATTGTGCTAGATGTTAATGTGCTGCTGCCAATCCTGGACTTACCGGCAGAATCCTGCCTCCTAACTGGAGGAATTGTTGATGCGTATAAATGTAGTGTATCACTTACATAGGATTTTTGCTGCAGTTATCTCCCTTGTGACGTCATTAAAGAGTTACACCCCCACAGGAAGTAAATTTTTGAAGCTAATTTCTCTTCATGATTATTGAACCAAAAAGTTCCAAATTTTTTTATACCAGGTTATGCACAAGGTAAGTAAAAAAAAATTAATTTTTTTCCAGTTCAGTCACCCTTTAAGCTAATGGATTACTACAAGGTCCCCATGGGTAATATAAAGGACATTGTCTCATCTGTTCTCTCTGCTCTGGGTCTGTTCGACTGGGGAAAAGACTTCTGTTCCAATCATGTATGTTCCTCTCACATGAGCCAGAAGCTAAAATATCTTTTGGATGATCAAAGACTCTATAATGCCAAGAAGCCTGCCCAATTTCATGGTATTGGTATGATGGCGACCATTTTCTTGCATCTTGACCCTCTGTGTTCACTTGTTTTGAGAGTGCCTTTAATTATCTGAAACAATAACAATAACAAATTAGTTCATGAATCTTTTATCACATTCGTATGTATATATTAATGGGTGTGTTATATATCCATAAAAGAACGGCCTGAATATCCAAACATCACACTTCCTCAGTTTCCTGACTACGTATGCACATGCAGCGGCCATTGTTAAAGGAGAAATCATACCTTCCATAACTACATGAAGAAGTGTTTTAATTGAATATACTTTTATATGTCAATAGATAACATTCATGGAATGTCATGCCTTAATGGCAAATTAAAAAATTTAATTTTTTCATCACACTCTGGAACTACTATCTATAGGTTAAAGTTCAACTAGTGCTTAAGTGTTGTTTATGTAGCATTATTAGGATTTTGATAAGTTTGATGCTTTCATGGTAATGTGAAATATTGAAGTGAAGTATACATATGTCTCATAGCCACTTCACTATAGAAGATCTGTTCTAAGCCTGAGCATACATGGCTCTAAGGCCAGCCATTAGCCAGTGTGCTACCAATACTACAGTATATAGCAGCCATGAGATAGAACTAGTTCTCTTTTTCCCTTTGAGTGCACATTGTGGCTCTATCGTTCTTCCACCTTCTCATCTCCATCTCTTTCCCTCCCTCCTCCCTTTGTCTTCCTTCCTATCGCCATTGCAACAGATCGATGTTCCACGATGAAGTTCTGCCATGGCTGAGATCTCTAACTGGTCTTGAGCTCACAGACATCGTGGACATGACCTGCTCCAAGTACGAGTACACAGGTGTGTTCTTGTCTCAAGAACCCTTTACCTATTAAACCAATCCCTGTACTTTGAACTCAATATCAACTGCTAAATCTTGGTTATTTCATGTTTCCGAGCATTAGAATACATATTAATCTTTTATTTTCCCTCCTCCTCTCCCCCCCCTCCCCCCCTCCTCACATTTCCCCCTGTGTGTTGTTCCCATGTGCAGATACACTGCTTTGCCATGACGATGAACTAGAGGGTCGTAGGATTGCCTTTATCCTCTACTTGGTCCCTGAGTGGCTGCCTGAAGATGGAGGTAAGGGTTGCTCTGCCTTTATATTATACTGCAGCCTGTGTTTTTGTCATATCGTGACCACGATATGTCTGCACCAATTTTATCATTAACTAGATCTGCCATCACACGTGTCTCCACTGCCACCCGTCACAGCTATCTGTCACAGCTATCTATCTACCAGTCCATTTATCAATCTATGCATCTATTTACATTCCTGCCTGCCTGTCTTCCTTCCCGCCTGCCTGCCTACCTACTCCACCCACCTATCTACCAACCTACAGACTAAACTTTCCCTGTGTGTACACTTTCTCTGCCACTACAGATGTTTACCACAAATGATGTTCCAGCATTTCAGCCACATAATTGAAGTACCGTCTTCCAAGCACCTTTTACAGTACAAAATGAGAACAAACAATCTTCTGTGTTGTAATATAAGACATCAGCATCAGTCTAGTCCCTTCACTGTTTTTTTCCCCTTTATGATAAGACCCCACATTTCCCTGTTTATTCCCATATTTGGCTTCCATATTCCTCTTTGCTCTGTAGTCCTTTCTCAGTTTAATGACACTTAATTCCACATACTTTAGCTAAAAATAAAAATAAAAAAACGACAAAAAAAAAAAATTATCGCTTCATCACAATTCTGTTTGGGACAAATTTAATTTATGATAAAGTTTCTTTATAGTCAATAAATATAGCTGTTTGTATTCTAGTAATTATTGCCTTATCTCTTCAGGCTAGAATGCAGGATTTTTTTCTAATGACACAGGGTATTTTAAGGGTAAAGTTCGTGGGGATCTGGGGGAATGTCCTCAAAGAAAAATTTGGAAAACAAGGTGCTTTGATATGATTTCTAGCGTATTTTGGGCATCCGGTTGATTGTTACTATTTTATGTGGTACGTATTGCATAAACCGCTGTTATATCTTACATGACATCTTCCTTTTGGTGGGGGAATTTTATCTGGGGGAAGTCCCAGGGGCTCCACCTCTGTATGAAGCACTGCTTTATCACTTGCACATACTGCATGTTATGCCTTTTCCAATTATGCTAGCATAATTTCTAGCATAATTAGTAGCTGAGAGCATAATTGATAGCTGGGACTAGAGAAAAGGTGAATACACCTGTACTGGATTACTTTTCAATATCATGGATTAACATGTTTTCTTGGAGTATGAAGTCAAGATTAGCTTGGAAGATGAAACTGGATCATCTGTGCCAACATATTCAAGCATACATTGGTGATCAAGGTGGGAAATGCTCAAGCTTTAGGGATTTTATGTCATTTATTACCAATATTAGTGATGTATCAAGAGCTATTAATTCAAATCTTCTTGAGTTACTACTAACCTTACAAAGAGCACACAGCTACAAATGGAACTGGCTATAATTGTAGATATTTTTGTTAAGGCAACATACAATCTTGAAGGAGCTAGACCCTTAGCATTATTACATATGAACATATCCTTTCTTTCCTCTTTTGCAACTACAGTGCATTATCCCAATTCTACTGCTACTTGTACATCTGTTTGGTGGTAATCAATTGCTTTATCAGCAACTCTATCATCTGCAAAATCAGCATATGATTTCTTTCCGTTGAAGTTTTATAATAATCTCAAATTACCATTGAATACATTCAAAATAGCCCAAACACATAGAGGAATTACCAAGGTGGTCCAGTGCTGCCAAGCAAGTGATTTAGTATAGCCATTTTTCAACTGCAGTTGAAAGATGCTCAATAATTTTTTCAATGTAAGACAAAGCTGTTCTTTGGAAGACTACTGATTACTTTTTTTTTTGCATTTTTTTTCTTTTTTTGTTGGCACTTTATGTATTTGGCTTCGGTTTGTAAATGAATTTTTTTGGTACTTGTAAAATTGACGACCTATATGTAGGAATAATTACTTAAATTTGAAGCATAATTGGCACCTTTAGAATTGGTCATTTTTAGAAGCATAATTGGTAATTTTAGAAGCATAATTGATCAAAAATGGAGCATAAAAGAATAGCATAATTGATCCAAAAATTAGCATAATTGGGAAAGGTCTACTGCACATTTAATAAAGTCACAATTTTGGTCCTTGACTAGTCAACTATAGGCTCCAAATTGTTGTCTTATCACTCTTTTACTCACACACACGCACATTTACACACACACACGCACACACACACGCGCACACGCACACACACACACTGCACATGCAATAGCACAAGTTAACATTGCATCACACAGCATAACATTTCACACACTTTTAAGCTACAAATTGCATTTGGATTAATGAATTCTCTGATGCAACCAATTTGAAGTGATAATGGATTGATACCATACACATGTCCTTATTCTATTTTGTTTACACAGAAGAACTTATTTATTTGTACATATAATCACAAAGAACACAAGCATGGTTTTATTATATTTAGTATTCATTTAAGGACTACTTGTATTCTACTTTGTATTCTCTCTCTTGGCTGATTGCTGTGTACACAATCCCTGCAAATAGCAACCAGCAACATCGGAGAGAACTGGGTTCAATGAGAATATGCAATTACGGAGTGCCTTTAACTATTCCTTGCCCTTCATGTGTCAATCTTTGTGATTAGAAAATATATGGAAGTGTGGTGCATACATTAGATTGAATGTGAATATTATGCCTAAGTGTGGAACTCCATAGCTTCCACATGCTATGTGCTACTGTCTTGATGAATGGCTCAATAGATGCTCTATAATCATGCTTTCATTTTGTACCAAGGGCGTATATGCAGGTATAGGCTTATCGTAGTTAGGTGCCACATTCTGAAGTCATATCATAAAAAGTTTATTCGTTTCTTTAATTGTTCTCTATACTAAATCAGCTGTTCAATATTTGCACAATGAAAATGAAAGGATAAATCCCTTTGCTTACTTTACCTATGTGCCTCAAGGACTCTGACCTTGCATGTAGCCAAATTCTTGCATGCTAATACTTATCAATATTCTAGTATCAAAATGGAGCACACAGGTAAAGCTGTCTTTGAGCTGTAGACAAAGTAGACACCATAAAGTATGCAAACATTTATAAATAACCATTCTCTCTAATTTCTGAAGTATCTCATCTTGTCCATGTTGTTTAATATCACTTCCACAATCGTCACTGTCGTTATGATCATGAAAATAATCGCTAACACAGGCTATCACTGTTGACACTACATTCCAAGTTCAGTGTGTTTATTTATTTTTTCTTGCAGGAACTTTGGATTTGTTTTCAACAGACGGTATGTACATTTTAGTTTTAAGTTTGTAATATCAAGACAGTAGTTGTTATTTCAGTTAGCAATGACTTGTGTTGGGCAACGTGTCTTGTTTAGACTGGCTGTTTCTTGCTTAGCCTCTGAGAGAGAAGAGAGAGAGAGGGTGGGTGGGTGGGTGGACTAGTAGGAACAATTGTTGTCACCTACCAAGGGAAGAGTTTGATGCTCTCAGCATAAAATTTCTCACACATGTCAGAGTCAACATCACACTGGGTTGAGGCAGGTTGAAGTAAGTTGACAATAGCTCTATGAGGTCACACACTGGACCAACATCACACTGGGTTGAGGCAGGTTGAAGTAGGTTGACAATAGCTCTATGGGGTCACACACTGGACCAACATCACACTGGGTTGAGGCAGGTTGAAGTAGGTTGACAATAGCTCTATGGGGTCACACACTGGACCAACACCACACTGGGTTGAAGCAGGTTGAAGTAGGTTGACAATAGCTATATGGGGACACGCACTGGACCAACATCACACTGGGTTGAGGCAGGTTGAAGTAGGTTGACAATAACTCTATGGGGACACACGCTGGACCAACACCACACTGGGTTGAGGCAGGTTGAAGTAGGTTGACAATAGCTCTATGGGGACACACACTGGATCAACATCACACTGGGTTGAGGCAGGTTGAAGTAGGTTGACAATAGCTCTATGGGGTCACACACTGGACCAACACCACACTGGGTTGAGGCAGGTTGAAGTAGGTTGACAATAGCTCTATGGGGACACACACTGGACCAACACCACACTGGGTTGAGGCAGGTTGAAGTAGGTTGCCAATAGCTCTATGGGGACACACACTGGACCAACACCACACTGGGTTGAAGTAGGTTGACAATAGCTCTATGGGTATACACACTGGATTAACATTACAATGTGTTCAGGTAAGCTAATAATAGCTTATGGAGACGTACAGTGGATTACTAAAGTGGAGATAATTACATTTGATTGATTATAGTTCTGAGGACAGGTTGGCAGTAGGTGGCAGTATGTTGATAGTAACTCAAATAAACAAGATCAATATCTTGTCAGTGCCAAATTGATATATCAACAATTATTTACAAATAACAAACGACAGTATTTCAATTTGAAATTAGCAATCTTTGATGTAAAGGTATTTGTTTATTTACTGTCTGCTTCAACTGATTGCAGACCTTGGCCAGCCGGAAGACATCTTGAAATCTCTTCTGCCAGCTTCAAATTCATTGGTCTTCTTTGAAGTGACTTCGAAATCTTTTCATCAGGTAATTGGAGGATGTTGTGGAGAGGAAATGTGTTGTTTGTTTTTAATCTCATAACTTTTTTATGATATGATGAAACTTTTTGAACTCATGCATCAGGAATGATGTGTTGACACTGGAATAGAGTTATTTCTATTCCAATGATGTGGCATAGCTAAAGAAGGGGAGGGTCCTAATAGTGCTATGTCTTTAATATTGAGAACCTGCATGTTATAAGCTCTTGTTACAATGATAGAATTCGACTAAATGATCAAAGTATTATGTGGCTGTGTATGTATCCATTTTTAATTTATTAAAATTGAAATATTATCCAAAAATTAATTGATTATAAAAGCCACAATTTTGTGATATATACTAAACATGCTTGTGTGTGTGTGTGTGTGTGTGTGTGTGTGTGTGTGTGTGTGTGTGTGTGTGTGTGTGTGTGTGTGTGTGTGTGTGTGTGTGTGTGTGTGTGTGTGTGTGTGTGTGTGTGTGTGTGTGTGTGTGTGTGTGTGTGTGTGTGTGTGTGTGTGTGTGTGTGTGTGTGTGTGTGCGCGTGTGCATGCATGTGTGTTCCCCTTCTCTCTCCTTCAATTTAGTGATATATATATTAAACGTGTAGTGTTAAAAATGGCTCCTGTGTGTGTGTGTGTGTGTGTGTGTGTGTGTGTGTGTGTGTGTGTGTGTGTGTGTGTGTGTGTGTGTGTGTGTGTGTGTGTTTCTGTCTATTTGTTGTGTGTGTGTGTGGATGTGTTCTGAGTGCTCATGGATAAAGTAATTGATGAAGGCACTAAAGCAACTGCATCTAAAATCGTGGACTTGGACTCTGTGTGAAAGCTGAGGATTACAACGTCCCTGTACTTATGCATTTATCAGGAGTATAATGACAACAGCATCACTGTAGTAATGCATTTATCAGGAGCATAAGGATAACAACATCACTGTAGTAATGCATTTATCAGGAACATAAGGATAACAACATCACTGTAGTTATGCATTTATCAGGAGCATAAGGATAATGATATCCCTGTACTTATGCATTTATTAGGAGGCATAACCATAGCAACAGCCCCTGTGCTTGCATTTAATGTTAGTTGTAACCATAACAACATCCCTCTATCTGTCATTTATCCAGGTGTCTGAGGTTCTGTCAGCTAGTAAGACACGTCTCTCAGTGAATGGCTGGTTCCATGGTCCTCCCTCTCCAAGGCCCACTCCTCACAAACCACTCCCACTTCCTCTGGCTGCACCCCATTCCATCAGTGTAAGTCGTGTGTGTGTGTGACGTGATACAGCTTTGCAGCATCCATCCCTGTGTATTAAAAAGCCCAGGAATGGTGTTTGCAATTGTCTAATAATGTAACTGTATGCATTAATTAATTTTATAAAAACATTTTATATTCATATTTTTTGTGTTGAAACCGATCTGAATGTATCTTCTTATGCATATTTTTTTTGGTTATTATTGTTACATTATAAAAAAGAAGTAAATAAATTATGAAGATACACAGAAGCATTGAGCTAACCTCTGATTCTTGTTATCTCTCTCTCACTTTATTTTTCTCTCTGTTTTTCTTGCTTTCCCCCCCCCCCCCCCTCCTTTTTTCTCCCTTTCCCTCTCTCTAGTTGGAGGTTCTATCGGAGTGGGTGAACCCTGTGTACCTTGACATAGGCATTCTGACTCAGATACAGCACCAGTTTGAAGCAGACTCACAGATACAGCTGCCGGCCTTCCTGCTGGTGAGATACACTTCCAATCCTCTCTTTGTTGATGTGCACCCACCCACTAGTAACATAGCTCCATCAGATCTGTGAGAACTCTACAGATGAGTTGTTTCACTTAATTATCAATTAGGTTAATTATTTTAAGAGATTATAAAGATTTAGAGAAAATTAAATTTTATTAGCAGTAATTTGGATTGAAGGGAGTCAATTGAAACTAAGGAAGTGAAGGATGAAATTGAAAAGGACAGGGGAAGAAGAGAATGTGTTGGTTTCTGTTGTTGGGACCAAATAATGTCACCCAACAGGAGAACATCCCTCCCCCCCTCTCCACATTTCTTTTTTAATGTTGACTTTAACTCTAACTCTTCTTTTTTCCCCTGTGTCTAAGCAACATGGACTCTTGAACTTTGCTATATTATATATACTATATTGAACTTTGCTATATTAACTGCATGATTGTAGACTGATTGAGACTGGCCCACTGATGCCTGTGCACTTCACTCAGAATGTAGAATCCTCTGCATGCCCATTGGAACAGAGGAATGCATCAGACAGTATCAGTATTAATAATCCTAGTTGAAGTCACAGCTCTGGGTGGGAATGAGCCTCGCTCATGAAGACTGAAATTTCATAGATAGCTATAGGTTGGTAGTCCATTCTTGTGGGGCAGATTGATAAGGTTAAATCCCAAGGGTGTGTGGAAGGGATGACAGAATATATCCCAATAATTCACTGTTTTTAACAATTTATACAGCATTGCAAGTGTCTTTCTCTTTGTGTGTGTCATAACTGATGCTACTCTTCCTAAACAGGAATTTAGATCATGGCAAAAGGTTCACAGCATATTCAGGGTTGCCTTGTGAGTGCATAGATTGAGTTTCTTTTGGGAATGCTCTGGAAAGAGAGTCATTTGCAAAGTATGCACTTGATTATTGGACTCAGGTTTAGAATACCTGAACATTTTTTTTACGCTTGTATTTCTAAGTCGGGCCATCTGTTCATGGTAAAGGATCAACGATAAACACCCCATTTTAAAAAAATGGTGAATAGAAACCAAAAAAAGTTTCCTGACTTACCACCAAGACGAGTAATGGAGGAACTATCAAGACAACTACTTTCTCTAGCTTAGAATAATTGCCATGGAATTACAATTGAATAATACAGTGGAATAATTATGGTGGTGGATTCACAAAGTAGCAGAAGGGGTAGCTTTGAACAAATTTCAGGGAGCCTGGGGTGAGCAAGCACAATGAAGTTTTAGAAAGTTTAGTGTAGAATTTTATGTATAAATATTTCCAAGAAAAGTTGACTGTCAGGTAAGTGGTGGTGGTAGGAATTGCTGCAGCTGTGGAATTTTTTCACTTGTTTTTGTGCTTTCTGGGATATTCATGATTATTTTTTTATAAAATCTGATCTTTTCATTTATCAGTTATGCAAGGACCCTTCAGCTACACAAGAAGTTGGCCATGTGGTCAGTAGTGGTGGTAGAAATTGCTATAGCTGTAGAATTTTCCCTACTTTTGTAAAAAAAAACAACAACCAAACAATTAAGCAATAAAGTTATAGAATTTTACTGAATTAACCTGACCTGACAAAATGATTGTACTTGCAAAGGAACCCGAGTCATCATCGAAAGTATTGTCTGGTGTTATATATCTTTGTTGTTGTTGATTCTTATAAATGGTAAGGTGTCACCAATAGCACTTCTCCTCTCTCTCCCCCCCTCCCCCCCCCCCAAAACAACAACAAACAAACCCCTCTGGGGGGTGTCGATGGGCTAATTTTAATGCTACTTCTTCTTTTTTAATCTCCATCCACAGAGAGACTGGGTTGATTATTATTCAATTCAAAACATCTTTAATAACAAGCTACACCCTTTCCATTCTAAGAAGTAGTGCACAGTGCACAGTGCACAGTGCACAGTATTATCCTGGGAATGGTTAAATCACTGAAACATGGTATTGATCTACAACCCCCCCCCCCCCCCCCCCCCCATATATATATATATACACACACACATACATTGAGCAAACTGAACAAACCTGCCCTACCGGCTGGTTTTTCACTAGTTGTACATATTTATCTATTGTTTGTTCAGTAATGAATTTTCTATTGAAGGACATTGTTCAATATATATTTTAAATATATTTTATTTACAGAGACAAATAAACACAACACAGCCTAGCATCATGAAACTTTAAATGAAATTGAAATTGGTAATGCAATTGGGTCCTGTTAGATTTATGAAGTTAGGAGGTCCCGTGAGGGTTTCACTAGAGCTTCCTGGTTGATTATATTAGTGGTTTTTCCAGTTGAACAGACCCAGAGCAGACAGACTGCAGTCCTTTGTACACTCAAAAAACTTGTAG
>OZ017785.1:12920143-12971160 GCA_963969325.1 Lycopodina hypogea
AAGGAATTTGAAAATATTCGGAATTAAATGCAATCACTGCCAAGCTGAAAAGTTCACCTGAACTGTTCTAATATCCTATTTTGTTTTAGAACAGGCAAAATATTAAAAAAAAATAAAAAAATTAAAAAAAAATACTAATATTTACAACTTTTTGGTTTCTATACAGTAAACCGAGTTGTAACCACACCACTTCCATACAGTAAAAGAGATTAGTGTTACATTGGTGTTTCAAAAGAGTAAACAATTAGTTTAAAATCCATTCTCAAGCTCCCACCATCGTTTTAAGCTTTCCTAGACCTGTATGCCACAGGTAAGAATTTTCAAAAAAATTTATATATATTTTATATGTATATTTTCCCCCTTTGGTTGTATTAGCTTCACCCTGACACCACTGCCAAGTAAAAAAATTAGGGCAAGGGCAAAAAAAAAAAAAAAAAAAAGAAAAAAAAAAAAGAGGAGGACCTTTAGGAGGATTAAATGCAACTAACTTTCATGTATTATTATAAAAAGTGCACACAACTGTTTTAGTGGTGCTAAGCTGTTCCATTATTTCATAGATTTCTTATTTTTAAAATTTGACCTGAAAGTCCCTTCCACTCTATAACCCAAATACGTGAAAATTCTCCCTTGACACCACTTCCTCAATTAGTCATGCAGTTTGTACATGACAATCAACAGCACCTGGCATGTCTCAGGTGAACACTGAACAGTTCTAAGAGGAAAATTTATTGTTGACCTGCAACATAAATGGTTGACCTAAGGGCACACTGCTGGAATTGGAGCAATTGTTTCACAAGTTCATCCGTCATTACCCATAAATCTGGAAATGTATTTCTTATGTTCATATATACTGTACCAATATATCTTTTTTTTCTTCTTTTCTCTTTCCTAATTTTTCTTAAATTTTTATGATGCACATAATATTAGGATAGGCAACTACCTGACCATATTTATTAACAAAACAGTCTTTAATACATGTCATAGAAATAGTATAATATTTATTCTATATTGTTTGCATAAAGTGTTGGATTGGACTCCAGATCCACTGTGTCCCACCAACTCTCAGATGTTGCTCATTCCATACTTGATGATCATAGTTAGCCTGTACAAGAGGACAACAAGAAAGGGAGAAAGAATGTAATAAATTTAAATATTTATACCATTGATTTCAATACAAACCAAGATTATTCATATTGCCAATGATAAAAGTTATCCTGCAAGACTCGGGCAGCTGAAAGAAAGCCACTAATGATCTGTCCACACTGCAAAAGTAAACTTTTCACCCGTGTCTGGAATGGGTTCCATGCATCCACAAGAAAACGTTTGGAACTGGATATTGCTGGAGAGAGGTACAAACCCATTGCAGGCTTTAGTGTATGGGCATGGCACACATGTACTGCATGTTGATAAAAGAAATTTTTCTGTGCAAACACATGATAAAAATTCTATTCGTAGACAGGGTCAAGCAATGTTAATATTTTGGTCGCAAGCAAAGCAATTGGATAACATTTGTCAAAAGATTTAAGACATTTTGACAGATAGTAAACTGGTGTTGAATTACGCAGTATAATTTAGTTGATTAAAAGCGGAGTCAATTGGATAAAGACTCATGCACTGGTCATAACGCTCCTCCTTAGGGATGGTTTAAAGGTCAGCACTGGTGAGGCACCTCTGACACTGATGAGGTGTGTCACAGCCTGGGAAGCCATCCCAGTAGGAAGGACATTCACAACTCTTGTGACAGGTGGTCTTGACCTTTTGGAAAGGGGTGATTCCCAGAGTAAAAGTCTGGTACTAGTGAGAGGGGCATGGTTGATTGGTTCTCTTGGCAGCTTTTTGCATCTTTCACAATATCTGCATAATTATGTTTTGCACTTTCCAATGACCAGAAGGTGTTGTTGTTTTTTTTTAATTGTAAAACTTGATATTGTTGTTACAGAAATGGGTGACATGTTATTTCTGGTTTAATCGATTATAAACTATTTTCCTGGTTATAATATACAGATGCATCCATCCAATATGAATCCTAATCAATTCACACAAATATAGAACTCTCTGGTTAGATAATTGTACAGGACATAAGTCAACTATGCAAGGGAAAAATCAACATATTAGCTGCCGAAGTGATTGAATTATGGTGGGCAAATAAAGAAGCTTCTGCACAAGTAAAATGTGAAGCAGTCTTTGTGATCACATCTCTTTGGCTGTGGCTAGGGCTAGATGGCTTAAGTGTACACTAGTATTGGAGAGTAGAAAATGATGAGAACACTCAACACTCCTGGAATTGATGATGATACACATCTTTGTTAGCATCACTAATTATGAATTACATTCTCCAAAGTGGATTTTTCCTCACTCCATGGCTTTCTACTTCTAAAAATGGTATTTCTATAGACTTGTCATTTCATTGTACTAAGTATGAATATATTTTCTTTATTAAATTGTCTGAATAAATTACGTTAAATTAATTTCAATTACACTCTCCAAAAGATGATTCATTGACATCTTCAGCAACTTGCAGCATTGATCATCCTCCTTTACATGTGTGGGTATACTACAGTTGCCATGGAAATAACAGCAGATATCCATATAGGACTACAGTTATGATTAAAAAGGAATGCACCATCATTAAGAATAAGGGCACTTTTTTAAAGAACGAAATACTTTGTATAACCTTCTCATATTATATGTCAAGGGAGTGCAAAGAACTGGCAAGGTTTTCCACCACAAAAGGATTCCAAATGGGGCAGCCTTCAAGAAGTATGGCCCAATGGTTAATGCCCAGGTTAAATAACTAATCAAGGTCAGGGTTGCATCAAGCCTGTAACAAAAGAGGTAAAATAAAGTGTATCAAAATATTTCCTTGAGAAAACTGATGCGGAATGGAAAATGCAGGACAATATAATCTTCTTCTTACTGGGGGGGGGGGGGGGTTTTACTGCTCTAAATGTACATATCTCTCCACAGGATGTCTCCATAAATGTGCTTGCCAAACAGAATTGTGGTTCCTGTATTTGGTCCAACTACAAAAACCGAACAGGCATTCAGAAATTAATTTTTTTATGTATGTACAACATGCTCACCTAAGTTAGTACAATATACCAGCACAAGAGACAAACCTTCCACCTCTCTCCAGCACGAGGCAAATTTCTGAATACTTGTTCACTCTTTGTAGGTGGTTTATCTAGTCTTAAAGTATACTCCATGCAGAAAGGCCACAAGGCCTTCAATATTTCTTCCATCCCCATCTAGGCTATTTTTCTACCCTCTATTTGAGAAAAAACTCTTCCAGTGCCACATCCCATGTAACACATGTTGACTAGTTTTTCTGCTACTAAGCATGATAATCTAAAGTTGTAAAGCATACAAAAGTCTAATATTTAAGTATACGTGAAAAACAGTAGGAAATTGTGAGTAGTAGTACTTAGCAAACTATCACAGAGGAAATGCAAGTTACTCTGTCAACATACTCTTTGACTTGCCCTCTGCTAGAATGGAAGATGCTGCTGCAAGTAATTCAGTTGTTTAGTTGTCGGCATGTTGTTGTCGGTGCTGTTTACCCAAGGCAATACATTTAACAGTTTAAATATTTTAGTTAATTTCAAAACACATTCGATTGTATATAGAAAGTAAAACCAAATGTACAAAGCAAAAGATGATAAAGTTATAACACATACAGTACAAGTACAAATTGCCTCTAATGATCCTAATCCAACCTAAGACAGGAATGAGTGGAATAATTTTAAAATTCCTTTCTATGATGCTTGCACAAAAAAAAAGATTACACAAAATTATAGATGTGACTCTAATTAACACTTTATCACAGTATGCCTAGCCATACAGAAGATATACTTAGGCATTCCAATTATTAAAGATTTTGGCAAGCTTTATCTCATACTTCACCCTCCAAGCTAGCTAGCTATCAAGCAATAGTGTTGCCAGAAGGAAGAAATTAATGAATAGATAAATAAATGATAATAAATATGTCTTGAAGGCGGTCTTGTTGATACCAGTACAAATTGCCTCTAATGTTCTGACTCCAATCCAAGGCAGAGTCACTGAGTCAGTAGTGTGGAAATGGTTGCACACTCAACATTTGAACATGGTGGCAATAATAATAATGGACAACATGTAGATCATATAAAAAAAAGGGTTACCTGATACTGAGATGAAACTATCAGTTAATTTTTACTTTTTTTAGACTAAAAGTGCTGTCCCAAATAATCAGCGCAATTATAGAAGGTGTAGCAGATCTCAGTATTTACTTATCTCCATGGATCAAGACTGTGATCCCCAAAGGCTTGAAGTGATTCTGATTCCTAAAGACTTTATGCTTTATCCTTTGAGAGCTTGGTCTTAAAATAATGCATGCCACAAAGGAGTATATTATAAATTCACTAAATAAAAGTAATCTCAAGTAGTGCTGTTATTCTTAAGGTGGTTTCACAGTGAATGAACCACAGGGACTAAGCAACACATATAACACTTTCTACATGGGCACTTGGCGCTATATATTTTAGTATCTTTCATAATATCTGCAGAATTATATTTTCTGCTTTCTGATAACAGGCCAGAAACTCCAAATGGAAGAAAAAAATCAGCATATTAGCTGCAGAAGCGATTGGATTGTGGTTGGCAAGTAAAGAAGGGTTAGGGCTAGGGCTAGGTTTTTCACCACTGGTGGGAAAATCCATACAAAAAACCCTAAAAAAAACATGGCACAATGGTTAATGCCCTGGTTAAGCAACTAATCCAGGTCAGGGTTGCATCAAGCCTGTAATTCCCTTGAGAAAACAGATGTAGAATGGAAAATGTGGACAATATATACCTTTACTGTTTGTTTTTTTTTTCACTCTTAATGTATATATCCCCACAATTAAATATATATGTCAACACAGCAGTTGCTCTTGTTCACTCTGGAGTGCACACTCTTGGTGGGAAGGTAGTCTGTAGCAAGTTGAGGAGAGCGACTTGAGATGTTCAGCTCTGCCACAGGATGTCTATCCATAAGTGTGTTTGCCAAACAGACTTGTGGTTCTTATATTTTGCTCCAATGGGATGGGTCTAGGGCTAGGGTTACAGCATTGTTCACAAATCTTTCTCTACCACACAGGGCCTACATTATTGAATTCAAATTCCGCTTCAGTCATTATCCCTGTCCAGATTATTTTTCTAAACTCTATTTGGGGTAAACCTCTTGATCTTAGTTCATTTTCCACCTCAAGAATGACATGTTAGTTTTTTATGCATGTACTTCTTAAAGGGCTTGGTTTCCATTACAACTCTTTCTGTAAATCCAATCCAAGACAGAAATGAGTAATGTAATTTTAAAATGTTTTATGATGCTTGCACAAAAAAAACAACACAACAAATAGCAGAGGTATCCATATCCGTTCATTGTCTTGTCAATTCTTTATGACTTGTCATTTAATTATCTGTTGTAGTGTTGTGTGCCAAGATTTAATTGCCTCTGTCTGCCCACTCACATTTCATATTACTAATCAGACAAAAATTGCACAAGATTAGACAGTAATAATTCCCCTCTCTTGGGTTCTAACCTTCCATAGCCACCTTCCCCTGCCAAGGAGAGTTGTTGCTCAGGAGATTGTTTGGAGTGTCTTCCTCATTTCTGTAGCTGTTGTTTCCTTGAGAGGGAATTACCTGGTTGAAGCTTATCTTTTTCAAGTTCCTGTATAACTTCTGTCTCGGTTAAGACATCTTGGGGATCTGCTTATCACAAATTCTTTTTTCCAAGGTGTTATCTACACCTCTATGTAGCAAGTGAAGAGGTCAATTTATCTATACAATCTTTATTCATTGTTACTATACAAATGAATAACCCAAATAGTTCCAAAATTATCAGTCACCACCCAGTGAGCTGAAGTCTGCAGTCGAAATATACTATCTTTGGGGTCTCAATATGGGCCAAGCCTCTAGAGAAATTATGGTTAGATACTCTTATACAAATCTATTTCATGATTTAACTTATTCCAATTAAATTTAGATTACATGCAGAATATGTCTGGGATAAACTGTGTATCAAAACTGCCATTCCAATCCGTATGATATAACTATTGATAAAAAAATATGATTCCTGAAAGCTGTGCTGCATCTGTTCAAGGGAGTTTTAAAATATGAATGCATGGCCTCAAAATAATGGGTGTCAGTAGAATAATGTGAATATGTATCAGAAATACACTATGTAAAACAAAAGATATTATAAATTCAGTAAATAAAAATAATTTCATGCTAGAGCTTTCACAGCGAGCAAACCACCCATATATACTAAGCAACATATATTGCACAGCACATGTTCTATGAACATAAAATATTGCATGCACTGAACATGTTCTAGCATGGTAGCAATGGACTATATGTAGACAGAAAAAAAAGAGCCTCATCGAGGCATAGGCTTTTTTTCCTGCCACCAAAAAATCAAGCAGTCCCCTTAAATTTAAATCAAACATTCTTTTTCTGAATGCTTGAGGTGATCTTTAAGAATTACTTCGAGCTACAAAAGTAATACCAACTAGCTGTGTTACATCTATTCAAGCAGTTAAGATCAATCCATATTATTGCAGCAATCGAAAGTAACGTCATCCGTAATTCAGATATTGCTGAAGTATGGTACAAAATCAAAATTAATTTTTTTCATAAAATTTTTGTGTTGGCATTACACTGTAAGTTGAATTGTTAGTGAAATTGACTTCAGCCCTTGCTTAGCGAAATTTAAAAAAAAAAAGACTATTATTAGACATGGTTATTTCTTATTTCAAGTAGGATATGGCTCTCAAGTGCCATTAGGAACCAAACGTAGAATGGAAATTGCAGACTATTTTTGTACTGTCAACTAAAATTATTTGGTCAATATAGTTTTAAAAATCTAAATGTTATAGTTTATCGAAAGGCAAAAGAGATTTGATAGTAAATTTGCAAAAGCTTATAATACAGAAATGATATGGAAAGAGTGGGAGGCAAGTGTGATTTCCCTTCAAAATTAAGCTGTATCACTAAATAATCATAGTTCCTCCAAGACAAAGAATGAGGGAAACCAATTTTATGCAGAAGATGTAATGCAAGTTAGGCTTATCTTTCATGCTTTGGGCAGTTCCTAGAAGATAAAGCATGCTCGTGTGTGACCGTAAATAATATGTCAGTGTTTCATAGCACACAGTATGTATTAGTAGCTGCCAGCTTTCCTCTCTACCACATCTGTACTGCACCAGAGCAATAAGACAGGCAAGCACTGCCAGAACCTTGCACTTGCATAGGACACTAATTTACTTTACTTGGAACATAACTTTTATACTACATGCTTAACTGTTCACCACATTAGCAAAGAGCTGGCCCTTACTGATGAACACATATGCACCTGCTGATCTTGAGAGAATTTCCCTAGCTCAAGAGATATCTCAAATCCTCAATGCAGTGGTGGAATTATTCAGGAACAAACCCATAATCAAAAAGATATTGTGGTCTAAACATACTTATGACATCTTCATGCCTGCGATATAAAATAAGGGCCAAGTTAAAATAAAAAATGATGATTGCTGTAAAATACTTTAATATCATTTGAATACGGTTAGCTTATAATGTGTTTACTGCCTCTATTCACTCACACTATCACTCCAGACTCCACCCAATGGTCTTTGCAGACAGCTGCAAGGCAGTAACCCTCCTGAAGACAGAAAATCTAATATTAAAAAATTGCTCTAGTACAACTGTCCTGAGCTTGGGTAATTAGAGATCCTTTTATAGGAGCCTGGGATATCCACCACAACTATGACATTTGATATATTTCAACCAATCACCAAGCTGTGTGTGCATGTGTGCATTCATTCTTATGTATGTTGTCAATGACACATCATCAACATTGTTTCTTGTTAGCACTACAATAAATTAGCTGTAATCTAATGTCATTACGTATCATTTACATAAGATACTTGTTCACCTGTAATTAGTTTAGAAAACAATGAATCTGTGAGAACACAATGGTCTGTTTCAGTTTCCTGCTTTAGAACACAATACTTTTTTTCTCCCCTAACTATAAAATATATAAATACATGTGCTAATTCGAGAAGACAAAAGCCTGTTTCAGTTTCCTGCTCTAGAACACAATACATTTTTTCTCCCCTAACAACAAAATATATAAATGCATGTACTAAATAAAGGATGATAATGACTATGTTTAAGGTGATATATGGTAATACCAATGGCTGTAGTAACAGAGCTGTAACACTAGCACTGAAATGAAACAAGACAATACTGTAGATGGTCAGTAAGGTTTAATCATCTTATATATATGCTGAAGACAGCATGCCAAATGGCAAGAAGGATTTGGTTGAAAATTAGCACATATGATCTTCAGGTAAGGGGAATGGTGTCCTGTGCTAGGTCCCATTTGTCCACACCCCTTTGCTCAAATGTAGAGCTAAAAGGAGCCCCAAATAAGGCCCTTAGGCATCCACCAATTTTTTTAACAATTAGAAAGGTTGGCATTTACACACTACTGCTCCTAAGTGATATTAATACATTTTTACACAACTGGAAAAAAAAATTTTATTAGGGAAGTATTCCAGCCATTATTTCCAACCAACCTTAGTGGTGTGTGGTATCAGCTGGATCTGCCATTATCATGGTCTTGCTCATTCCAGCTGCAATCTGAAAGCAGGTACCTACATGCCAAAACTTTGAAGGGAAAAAAAAACAACCCAAAGAAATAAAGGTTCAGATTTTATGTCTCTTTTAAACCACATTATTAATCCTTAATAGAATAAAGCAATTACAAACTCCCTTCTATTTACTAGGCAACTATTAAATAAATAATATTTAATAATGCTGAAAATATCATAAGGGTTACAATACAAAATGAATAAGTAAACAAATAAATAAAACTATAATTAGCTATTAAAATTTATAATTTCATTATAAATTTACCTGGTGTGTATTTATTTATCTGTTTGTTCATTTATTCATGGCTGAATGGACTCCTACAGTTCCCACTAAATTTTTTATATCTGGTACCAATGGAGGAGAAAATGTCCATCCAGTGAATTCACCGTGAGTATCACTATGATGAAAAATAAAATGGTGTGCCCTAATTTGAAAAAAAAACTATTTTAATCTTTAAAATTTCTTTATTTATTTTTTTTTTATCTGAGCATTCCTGTTAGAAATCGGAATGGCCAGTTATTTTCTAAGTAAACATGTAAGCAAGGCCAGGGCACTTGGGAGAACCAGTGAGCTTATAAAGTCTGAAATACAGAGGACATACCAAAAGGTATACTAAAATTTAAAAATTTAAAATAATAAAATTTTTTTTAAATTTTAATATATGAAAAATAAATACACACTAAAAGATCACACAAAAAAAACATACTACACAAACTACTATTAATATGTTTATATATAATCAATATGTGTATGTGAAGCAAGAGAGTCAGTTCCAGAATGATATTAAAAACAAGTAAAGTAGTTAGTAAACTTTTATGAGACTTATTCTGGATATAGCTAGCAGAAGTAACAAATACAGCTATTTCAGGCTGGCTAATGAGCAGCTGTATTACAAAGCCCAAGAGAAAAAAACAGGTTGTGCTGCTCTAGGCACAGAATTTGTTTGGAAGGAAATGAAAATTTTAAGAAATAAAAATATTTTGGTTTTGGTTTTCAAACATGTTATCAGGTTTTCATGGGTGAATAGTTAGTTATGTATTGGTAGCACAAACACAAGTTTATTCTCTGAGAATAATGGCTACAGAATAGAAGTACACTGAAGAAAAAAGAATAAGAGCGACCTTGGTTTTGCATGCCAAAATAAGGAATTATTTGGCAAAGAAAATGGTGGGGGGGGGGGGGGGGGGGGGGGGGGGGGAGGGGGAAGAGGAGGAATGGGATCTCAATTGATAAACCAGTTTTCATTCTGCCAACTCTTTGTAGCTGCATTAAGAGTTGCTACTCTACCACACCTCCACACCTCTACACAACCACCAATAATTCTCTGATTAAAAGACAAAATGTTATGCACCTCAAAATTCTTAATGCTTATTTAATTATTGAGTTATGGAAAATTAAGGGGCAAAAATGAATTAGATGAACATTCCAACTTTGCAGGTGAAGCTGCAAATGGTCCCCTAGTAATAATAAATAAATATATATGAATAAGACAACTATGCAGGAGCAGATACAGAGAATAAACTTAAGGGGGGATAAAACAACAAAAAATTTCCAAATAAAACTAAATAATTACTATACCATACATTAAAAACAAAAGCAAAAAATATATATATCTGTTTTAAACACCAATATTCCACTTTCAAAAAAAAAAGAAAAAAGAAAAAAGAAAAAAAGAAAAAAAAAGAAAAAAAAATTCAACTCCATTGAATACATTACTGGAACCACAAATAGTTGTTAAGCACCTGTGTGCCAATGCAGCTGTATATAAATAAATTAATATTGAACAAATAAATGAAATTGATTAATATTCCTAAATAAAGTGTTACAAAGGGAAAAAAAAGAGACTGACATCAAAAGCAACTTGTTATTCAGTGTACGTTTAATTAAAATTGTATCTTGGATAAAATTAGAATGTAAAGAAAACTTCTACTAAGTACCTAGGTCACATAAAACAGGCAGAACATTCACTGCATTCCTGTGATATGTCCAACAGGCTAAGATACTGACTGAGACAAGTTCAACCAGAAGAGCACCGATCAAGTTGTAATAATATTTGTCAAGCATGCATGAAGACCTTGACCTATCAACAAAAAAAAAGTCAACTAAGCAGACATTGAATTAAGCCTAAGAATACAAGAAGAAAATTGCAAGGAATAATTTCTTGGAAAGCATGTCTCAGGACAAACAAAATATTGCTGGAGAAAACAACAATAACAGTTGACTAAACTAACAGCAGCACAATTGGTTGCAGCTTCTTCACAGATACCAGATATTAGGGAGAACCTAAAGGATTTCAGTGTGCAATTGGAAAAAAAAAAAAGTGATTGTATTTAACTAAAACCTTACAAGACATGTCATCATTTAAGACATTTCTAACTTCATGATGTTTTACTGTAAGACATGTCCTCCCATAATACATGACCTCCCAAAAGACATGTTCTCCTGCAAGACTTGTCTTCCAGAACTTGTGTCCACCCATAAGACATGACCTCCCATAATACATGACCTCCCACAAGACATGTTCTCCTGCAAGATATGTCCTCCTGCAAGACTTGTCTTCCAGAACTTATGTCTGTGATAACTTGAATTGTTATTATTTCCTGTATCATATTATGTTACCAGGATATTGTAGTTAAATGATTGTCAATCATTTGTGTATCTATACCATGGTTTTTATTATAATTTGCTGCACTTCATATAACTTCACTTCAGTTGTTCAGTCTATAAGTTGTTCAATGAATGAGTCAAGTTTAATGGGTGACTAAGTTATACGAAGCTGTAATAGCGTGCAGTATCATAAGCCAAAAAAGGATAGATACAATGTCCACCCGTAGGACATGTCCTCCTATAAAACATGTCCTCCCATAAGACATTTTTTCATAAAAGCATGTCCTCCAGTAAGACATGAACTCCAACATGATATGATCTCCTTAACACATGTCCTCCCGTAATACATGCCCTCCTGCAAGACGTGCCATCCAATAAACCTGTCCTCATGTTGGATATGACCTCCAGTAAGACATATCCTACTTTAAATATGGTCTTTCTGTAATGCATGTCCTCTCATAATACATGTAATCCTGAAAGACATGTCTGTCTGTTTGCTTATCTGTCTAGCGTGTATCCTCAATTAACGCTTGAACGGTTGAAGTTAGATCCACAAACCTTTATATTTAGAATCTGTGTAACCAGAGGAACGTCCTAATCATGTCTATATGGCCACACCCCCTTCTGCATTAAAAAAAAAAAAAAAAAAAAAAGGTACTTTTTGAAACAAAAAAAAAGGCTACAAGCCTAAAACTTGTGGCATTCAGACTCTGCAAATAACATGGGATTGCTATCAAGAAGAAAATAGTCTTGTTCTTTTCAATTCCCTAGCCTTCTATTATCTTTTTAAGGTTAAAATCAGAGAAACAAGAAATTAATTGAAGTGGCCTAATCAATACTTTTGGTGCAAAAAGATGTCCTGTAAATTCTAATGGTGTACTCCTTAGTGAAATTGGAAAGATTGTTTCACCAAGCTTAATACCCTTGCCCATAAGTTTGGAAATAAGTTTGGAAATAAGTTTGGAAATATATTTCCAGAGTGGAAGTCAGTTTAGCAGGGTGTCAATTGTACAAAAAAAGTAATCAAGATGGAAGTACTCTTCAATCTGTCAAGACAAGAAGTAATGTTGCCTGCTATGCTAATATAGATTGGATCATTTTTGTTTCATCAGCTCAAAGCAGCTTACCTCCCCCCACCTTTCTTTCATTGATGTAATGGCTACCATTGCCATCATTCAGTTCCACAAATAAACCGGTTTCTGTTCGGTTCACACATTTCATCATGTTTAAAACATTGATGTTCAATTTCAATAAATTGAGATTTTGTTTGTCTGTCCACCAACTCCTTCCACAGCTACTAGCCAATCACAACCAAATTTCCTGTGCAGATTAATTGTATCCAGTGGGTCAAAATCAGAACAACCCTCCCCATTAATCCAGGAATTATAGGTCGAGTCGAAACATTAAACCCAGCTATAGGCTCGTACAATTTTCATCAGAGCCAAAAAGAGAAGAACATTTGACAACAGTTTGTGAATTTTTCCCCCAGTATTTTTTTCTTTTTCTTAGTTTTATTTTTTTTCTTCTAATTTTTACTAACGAGCATGTATCCAACTGAAAAATCTTAAACATGCTATTTTCTGTGAATGTAATATTAATATCACATGACATGTTCTAAAGTAATTCTTCCATTTAAGCTGTGACCACAGATTGTTGGATGCGTAAAATATTAATCCATTATATATATAACTGAACAAATTGTAACTGGAGGACAAGACCGAAAAAAAGAAAAGAAAAACTACCCATGATTTCCGCTGGTACTATTCAATAATTATTTTCTACTCTTGACATTTGCAATTGTATCTATTTTCATACAGCACATAAAAAAAGGAAATAGGCAACTTCTCTATTGTAAATAAATTATCACTAACATTAGAAAATGGATATAGCAACAGAATTATGTTGTCTATTTATCAAGTCTGCACAAAGGGTTGGACTGGACCATCTCCAGATCCACTTTGTGCCCCACCAACTCTCGGATATTCCGTATTCCATACTTGATCATAGTCGGCCTACACAAGAGAGGGAGGGAGCAACAACATACACAATATAAAATATAGATATAAACACAATACACGATGAAAATATACATTAAGTGAAACTGCTCTATCTCACTGGCATCACTGCTCGTGTGAATTTGGCATCACTGCTCCTATGTCAGAGGATGACAACCGAGATGAGAAAGAGCATAAATTTGATGCCTTAAACTTCATTGTCATTGTGCAAGATGAAGTCTTTAATGTGGGAGATGAAGAAGATGAACTAACTTTCACGCTTCCAAGACACGAGCGCTGCAAAAGCCACACCCTATCCTTGATAGCAACAACAGATGCCAAGAAGGCAAAGCTGTCGATGATGCATAAGAGAGTCATGGAGTCGGCCATGGCAAAGGCTTCTAGGCTATGAAATAAGTGCCACTATCCAAAGTCTGCTGAAGTCATCAAGGATATTGCTGGTCGATCATTGGCCACCCCAAGTGTGACCCATTGGAACGGTATGCACAACAGCATCAAGTGCTTGAAGGGAATTGGAATGGAAAACTAAACAAGCTGAATGAAACTCTTGGCCTTCCTAACTTCAAGGACACAGAAATTGAACTTTGTGTGAATACCTCACTACCCTCCATCCAATTGCTGTTGCCTGGATAATATACAAGGAGAAGAAAGCTGTTTCTTTGAATATGTTTTGCCAGTACTTAGGCAAACCCACCCTGAACTCCTCAAGTTGGAAGCATCCCCATTGAAGTACACCTGCTTAATCCTCACAGCCATCTTGAATGGGTTTACAAGGAGGTTTTTGCCCATTATAAACCAGGATAAGGAAGTTAAGGACACTCATTCCAACTGTATTCCATCCTTTCTTTAAAATGAAACCAATCATCCAGGCTAAGAGGGATGATGTCCGAGCTTAGCTGCTTAGGATTTGTCAAGCGAAAGCTGAGAGAGATGATCAAGATAGAGCCAGCCTAAAATAGATGATGGCTATTTTGAATTTAGTGATGATGAGGAAGACAATGATCAGAGATTCCAGAAGAACCAAGTATCAATTGAAGTGTGCCAGTACCTACAAGATGGGGACACAAGGCTAAGCATGCTACATCGGTATCCCCTGGTGAAGGAGACCTTCATAGAGTACAACACAGTACTTACCTGCAGTGCTCCAGTGGGGAGGCTATTTTCCTTTGCTTCAATTATTCTTCAGGCTCGTCGAGGAAATCTCTCAAATAAAAATTTTGAAAAGTTACTCTTGCTTAAAGCAAATGACTCGTTCTAGATCTGCTAACTATTAATCTTAAAGTACTAGTTATGTGTATCCACATGTTCTTGAAATAAAATTGTTCTGTTACGAATATTTTAATGCCACTGTATGCCCTGACCCCACAGTGCTTCATACACCACATAAATAAGTTCTGGAAAACAAGCTTTAAAAAAGTATTTCGTACTTGAAAAAGTATTTCCAATAAAAGTATTTGAATTTTAATATCTCCTTCTAGAAAGTACCTTGTATTTAATTTCAACGCTTTCTTTTTGGAGTATTTTGTATTTAAATACTTTTTAGTAAGTATTTTACCCAAGTTTGGTTGTATGCTCTTGTATGATGAGAAAGTGATGTCCTGATTCATTTATATCATATAGTTTCTTCATGTTTGTTGGTGGGTCTGGCACTGGTTGTAGTTAAACTTTTCCTGTCTTTTGGCAGGTTCATATTTTGATGCAACGCATTTCATCGTATTGTTGCAACGAAACACTGTTCATGGTTAACAAAGTGGCGAAAGTACAGCGTTTGCGTGTTGGTTTGTCTCATAATAGCATGCGCGGTAGCTGCATTTGACCTACCAGCCCCTGAAAACAATAGACACCAGTTCCAGTTCTTGTCAGAGTAGTTCTAGTAACTCAAGCAGCGAAGAAGAATGGGATCTCATTCATTCATTCATTCATTGGCCAAGAGGCAGCGAAGGAAAAGGAGGAGTTGGGTTAAATCTATCTTTCAGCACCGTAGGAGACAGGGAGAATACCCAAACATGTATCAACCCCTCACACAGGGTGACATATTTTTCTCTCCTGTACCCCCCTTTTTTTCACCCCCCCCCCCCCCCCTCCTCCTCTGAGCCTTGGTTGAACCATTTGGAATGCCTACACTCGCAAGGGAACAACACCCTGGTATGTAGAACCTATACTGGATCACAGAACTTCTCTTCATAATTTCTTTACTTATTTATTATTATTAATTTTCCTTTTCACTTATTAAAATTTCATTTCTAGTCATTGTGCATGCCATGTACCCACCAACCACCCCACCACACACGTGCTCACCCACCTATATAAGGGCCAACTGCCCCAGTCCACACCAAACCTGATGAGTCCAACCTACGGACGAAACATCGCTTGTTTGAATTTTCTATCTAATTCTTTTTCTGTTGATTGCTACATTGTCAACAACATTGAAATAGCGCTCTGAACTCAATATGCCTCACACAAAACAGGAACTGAGGAAAGTGGGCCTGGGAGATGCTATCAAGGGAGAGACACTCACTACTACAAAAAACACTGTTCATGGTTCACATAGTTGTGAAAGTATAGCGTTTGCGTGTTGGTTTGTCTCGTAATAGCACGCGTGGTATCTGCATTTGACCTACCAGTCCCTGAAAACAATAGACACCAGTTCCAGTTCTTGTCAGAGTAGTTCTAGTAGCTCAAGCAGTGAAAAAGAATGGAATCTCATTCATTCATTGGCCAAGAGGCAGCGAAGGAAAAAGAGGAGTTGGGTTCAATCTATCTTTCAGCACCGTAGGGGACAGGGAGAATACCCAAACACATATCAACCCCTCCCACAGGATGACACACCCTCTCTCGTGACCACCATCAACCGCTACGTCTCCTCCTTCTGCTCCCAATGCATCATCCCCTACAGGACCTACAAACAATTGAAAATGGACCCCGCACATACTTACACAACAAATTTACTTCCCCATAAAGACACACAAGATCCCCCACTCGCTCTGCCCTGTCGTCTCAGGAATCTCTGGCCCGACAGAGAAGCTCTCTGGGCTTGTAGACTGGCTCCTCAGGTCTGCTCTTGCCAGGGCACCCTCTCTTCTCGTTGACTCCAGACACCTAATCAACATTCTTGAGACAACCACTTTATCCCCAGACACCCTCCTTGCGACCTTAAATCCCTGTACGAGGTAAGGGACTGGCCCCCAAGTCCCACCTACCACCCACCAGTGTGGTACTCGGACCAACTGCTACAGGACCGCAGAAGATACAGCCGGGCAGGCAACAGATATTTTACATGTCAGTGTGTGCAATACTTCTTTGAGGAGTGCTCCAGGCCGGACCTGGTACCATCAGGTCTCCGCATCAAGCAAACTTGCAAGGCCGCCCTCCCCACCCAAACCACTCCCTTCTACTCAAGCGGGCTTTTGTCGTGGTCGTTCGACTACTGACCAGGTGACGCTCCTGTCAAATAACATAGAGGCTGCTTTTGAATGCAACCAGAAGATCGGAGTCATACTTGTCGATCTTACTGCAGCATATGGTACGGTGTGGCTACGTGGGCTCCATCTGAAGGTGCTACAAATGATCGCAAATGGACACATGGCTTCCTTCCTGATGGAGCTACTCTCCAATAGAAGCTTCAAGGTTAGTCACTTAGAAGAATCCGCAATGGTGTGCCACAGGGCTCCACATTCACTCCAATGTTGTTCAATACATACATCAGTGACATCTTGCAAAAAATATAGACTCAGTACAGTTACGCTGACGACCTGGCACTACTATCTGCCCACAAGACCTGGAAGGCAGTGGAGTTGACTATTTCATTGGCATGTCATGAACTAACCAACTCCACCACATACCAAGTCACCCCACCACACACACATGTGCTTACACACATGTATAAGGGCTAACTCCCTTAGTCCACTCAAGCCTGACGAATCTACCTAACAGACGAAACGTTGCTTGACATTTCATTGAATTGGACCATAAATTCGTACTGTCTATTTTCACTTCGGGAACTTTACAGGGTAATAGTGGACTATGCCTCGCAGTAAACAAGCACCGAGGAGGGTGGGCCGAGAGACCAGCAGGATGGAGACAATAATTAACAGAAAAAACCCTAGCCCTAGCTTTGGCAATCTCCAACCAATGCGGGACCTCCCCCTCCAGCCTCCAACCATGAATCTGTCCAGCACTACTCCAGGTGCTCCAATAGACTTTTCTACACCTATTAATACTAACATTTCTTCCTTGACCTCCTGTACCTTCTCCACTATTAGTACTCCACCTTCTTCACCTATTTCTAACCAGCAAGCAGTAATCCAGCCACCAGTGGTACCTATAGAAGCTCCCACTTCAACTCCACTGGCACAGTCTTCCCACACCATTGCTGTACCCCCATCCATCTCCTACATATCATCACTACTCTTCACACAAGATCCAGAACCTGCCCCCCTTGAGTGGGAAAACCATTCACCTGATTGGTACTCCAATGCCTTCCTACTATGTCGCAAGACCTTGAAGCGCTGGAGTCAGGCAGAGATCGCTTCTTCTACCTCATACAACTTTCTGAGGGAATGTAGTGACCTCAACATAATGCCCCCATCTCTCCGCATTAAGTTAAACATACAGGCACCGAACTTCACCTACCCATACGATACCATCACTGCACCAGACATACACTCCACCATTAATACCATCATCTCCACCACTGAGAAAGACCTTCTAAAAGCCCTACTACAACATTACGATTGGGTGACGAAGGACACAGCCATGAAGTTAGAACAGCTTGACTTGCTCATGGGAGGCTTGGAGATGACAGTGCCCCCAATGATGGTTGCCCGCCACGGCACCACATGTACCAGGACCTATGAAGGCCTCGCCCGCCACAGGGTGGCCAGATTGGAGACGTACAAGCAGAGAGTCATCCAACTCTTAGGTGACGACCCTGGGGAACAGCCTTCAACCACATCCAAGCACCCTAACCCTAGACCCAAAACGACACCACGCCCACCCAGGCGGTCCAAATGGAACAGGGACCCCTGTCCCACTGCCAAGAACACAGTTCCTCGCAACCAACCAACCATCCACCAAAGACAGACTTTGAGGCCACTCAATCTCAACATTCCCATTGGGGCTCCACACTTTGGAATGCCCTCATGCGTCTAGGTACCCTCACCTAGCCAGTTAGAACTATCTCCCACATGTCCCCCCCCTCCCCTCTTCCCTAGGTCCCCCCATCCCCTATCCCCAACCCTAGCCTCAGCCATGTGTCCCAGTCCCTTAACACGTGCACACACATACATACACTTCTCTTCCTCACCCCCCCCCCCCCCCTCCCTCCTCCTCTGAACTCTGGTTGAGCCATCTTGGATACTGGTACTGCAGGGAAACCACACCCTGGTATGTGGAACTACACTGAACCACAGAACCCAATAGCTATTGACTCATTTTTTTCTCTATAATTTATTCACTTGACTATAATTATTAACTATCTTTAATTCCTATTTCATTGCGCATGTCATGAACTAACCAACTCCACCACATACCAAGTCACCTCACCACACACACATATATAAGGGCCAACTCCCTGAGTCCACTCAAGCCTGATGAGTCTACCTAACAGACGAAACGTTGCTTGACATTTCATTGAATTGGACCATAAACTCGTACTGTCTATTTCCACTTCGGGAACTTTACAGGGTAATAGTGGACTATGCCTCGCAGTAAATAAGCACAGGAGGGTGGGCCGAGAGACCAGCAGGATGGAGACAATAATTAACAGAAAAAGCCCTACAAGCAGCCACCCTTACATTAGCTAGGAAAGCAGCATCAGACAAACAGCACAACGCCACCACTGCTGAAGTCCCGCGATCCACGCTCAAGTCCAGACAGACCTATAACTTGGCAGCACAAGGGCTCATCTGTTCTACTCCCAATCATCTTTTGCACCGTGCCTGGCTGTCATTGGAGAGACACTTAGCAGACGTTCAGGCCTACACCGCTAGATCTGGGACCCGGGAGGTGGAGTCATGGGCGACGATTTACCTCACCGACACTGGACTACACTCAACAGACTTCGATGCGGGGTCGGATACCTAAAGTCTTCTATGAAGAAGTGGGGCCTCTGTAACAGCTCAGCATGTGAGTGCAGCAAACCTGAGCAGACTGCCGACCATGTCATCAACAACTGTGCCCTCTACAGCCCACCTGGTGGGGAAGCAGCACTCTTCAAGGTCGGCCCGGAGACAAAGGCATGGCTCAACGACACTGAGTTGGTCATTTAAAGCACACGATAGAAGAAGTATTAGGTTAGTTCTAATTAGAGTTCTATTCTTCTTCTTTTCGTGTCCACACACTCACTAGATGTTGTGTTTCAGCCATAGCTGAGCACAGTCTTTAGCGCTTTCGTTGTATTCTGCAAGGTCTTCAGCTTTGCATTGTTGCTCCAGCAGAGGACATCTCAGTAAGTGTTCCATGGTTTGTGGTTCAGTGCCACATTCACAGGTCACATCTTCAGTGTCCAGATATCCCCACTTCTTGAGAGTCACTTTCGAGCGGCCGACACCGGATCTTAATCTGTTGAGGCATTTCCATTCAGCCCAGCTTGAGTCAGCACCAATTCCGAGTTGCGCATCAAGAGTAGAGATGGCTTTTCGTGACTCATCAACGCCTTCTTCCACAGGCACACCTTCCCCTGCCAACAGTTACGGTGGTACCGGCTCTGGCCCAAAGGGTGCAGGTAAAAGTGGAAAACCTCCCCGACGGCGTGAACAACGCCGTGAGCGCTTAGCTCGCAACTGGGGAGAACGGGAAGATGCCAGAGATCAATGGCAGGAGCACCAACAGCGTGCTCAGAGTGGTGTGACAACACCTACCACCACCAAATCTTCCCATGCCCATACCAGCGACGGACCTGACTTCTGCCCGGGTGAGTTTCCCATGGTTTTCAAGGCTACCGCTGGCTTGGATGACACAGTCGAAGTGCCTGTCGTGCCAGACGCTTCCACTGCGTACCAGAACGTCGCCAACGTTCTGTCCAGCTTAGCTGAGCAAGATCGCTTGGTGCAGTACCGTGCACAAGCAAACCTTGCCGACCCGAACGCTTGGGAGCGGTTTCTCAACCTCTTCGAAGCTGCGGGGCTAGCCTGTGTCGCTCAGAACATACTCAAGACACAGACGGAGGCAAAGCGGCCTATCGGCCGACTCAGCTACTTAAATCGCACGCAGATTGAACATCTCAGGTGCATTCGCGTGATTGCTGGCCAGTACGGTATAGTGAATGATACCGAACTGGGTAGATGGCTCACCCTTCCAGGGTTTGAGCAATTCATCCAAAAGGTGCTCCGAGGAATCGTCCGCCTCGCAGAAGCTCCTCCTGGTCTACGCCCCCGAGTGGTGGCGCGCACGGCTGGGTGCATCTGGTTACCAATAACCGATGTTGACCGAAGCTTAGACCAGTTTCTCCAGGCCAAACTGCAGCGTTGGTCACGTAGTAGAGGACATGATTGGCTTAAGGTGAGCGACACCTTGCCAATACTCTTGGGGTCAAGGTAGGAGCGTCCTTGTCGCGACCCTGGTTAAAGCCAATCCTACCACCACCACACACATACGTCATGCCTAGAAATAGACATGATAGAAGAAGAGTTCAGAGCAAGTCCTTTCCAGGGCCTGCTCTGACAGTCATCTCTGCAAATGTAGAAGGGTCTTCAATGGCCAAGAGTTCTATTGATGATTTTCAAATTAAATGTATATAATAATATACGCAGATATTCAAGATCGGCTGCTTCAATGCGTGATGCCTACAAAGATCACTTCACTAGCAGCATTGGAGAAGTCTCTTGGCAATACTAGCATGTTAGGAGAGCATAGATATAATTATATGTATGTATCAACCAGTATTAGCAGCACCCACGTCACATTTACCATCAGCACACGTTACATTATCTCTTCATTCACCACTACCAACATTATTGGTAATTGGCTCACATTTTGAACCTGCAGTGACTGTGATTCAACTAATATCATTCATACCTTTGCCATTCTCACTCATTATACTCCATTACAAGTAAGTATTACATGATCAAATTTCATTCAAAATTAAAAGTTATCTTCATTTGAATGTTTGTTGTTCTGGGGGCATGGCATGGGTGAATGGGTTGGGAATTGTTGTTGGGGTGGTCATTGTTCAGGGAAACTGGATTCTAAAATTAATACTTACGTTTTAAGTTTACAAAAAAATTTTGAAAGGAGACATTTCCCTCAGACTTGCTGCAACCTTCGTTCAAAAAAAAAAAGTGCTCTTCATCATGAGGACTTTTTCTTTTGGTTGCCATCTTCTTCCTCCTTGCCTCCCTATTTTCCTCCATTAGTTGAAGTATAGCTTTGTCAACATCATTTACTGGCTTCTTCCCATGCCTTGGCCTCTTGGAAGGTGGTGGTGGTGAAGGTGGTGGTGGAGGTGGTGGTGGAGATGGAGGTGGTGGTGGTGGTGATGGAGGTGGTGGTGGTGGTGGTGGTGGAGGTGGTGGTGGTGGAGGTGGTGGTGGTGGAGGTGGTGGTGGTGGAGGTGGTGGTGGTGGTGGTGGTGGTGGTGGAGGTGGTGGTGGTGGTGGTGGAGGTGGTGGTGGTGGTGGTGGTGGAGGTGGTGGTGGTGGAGGTGGTGGTGGTGGAGGTGGTGGTGGTGGAGGTGGTGGTGGTGGAGGTGGTGGTGGTGGTGTCTGAAATTCAGCTCCAATATCTTCAGCTGCACACTGAATCAAACTATGTACAACCCCCAAAAAAGAACAAAGAGCTAATATATCACAATTTTTTGACAAGCACAAAATATAATGTACATCTCCTCAATGTTTGAATCCATGTTATCTTCCAGGGAGCTGAGGAGATTGGGAGCAGTGGAGGTGGATGGGGTAGGAACAGTGGAGGTGGATGGGGTAGGAACAGTGGAGGTGGATGGGGTAGGAACAGTGAGGGTGGATGGGGTAGAAACAGTGGAGGTGGATGGGGTTGGTCCTATGGAGGTGAAAATGGTAGGAGTTGGGATATTGGAAATGGATGGAACTTGGAGTGCCAGATCTCACGCACAAACCTATCCCTGAGGGCCTTCCACTTTCTAAGCAATCCTCTGCTGTCACTTGATTTCCAACCTTTACAAATATAATATTATTGCTGGTTAGCTCTGTAGATACAACTAGCTGTACCAAATTGCTGGAAGTTTACCTCCTCATATAGTTTTGTACCTGAATGGCAACCTCCCTCCAGGCATTCTCCTCAGCTCCTTAGCTCATACATCTCTGTATTTTGTGGCAGAAACCTGCCACAAACAGGGGCATTTCCTCACAGAACAACCAGTTTTTCTTCATCTATTTTGAGAGGGGGGTTTTTTGTGTTGATGGCGATGTTGTGGTGACATTGGAAAAACAATTTTCTATACTAATGTTAAACTCATTTCTGGTTCACAGAACGACGCTGCGTTACGCTGAGCCATTGCGCTGATGATCACTGAGCTGAGCACCATTCTGTGAACCAGCAACATCAATCTGTGAACCCGCCTTAACACAGGACTTGGTTTACTAGATGAAACACTATGATATGTACCCACTGACCTTTCCAATGAGAGTCCCCAGGCAATAGCTGAGACATTTGGATGCAAGCCCATGGGCAGTAACATCTCAGGTCTAAACACACCAGAATTACCAACCTCAACCCACTTCTTCAGACCTGGTAATGACAATTAACACAATAAATTATTACAATTTATAAATATAAATGAAAAAAAAAGAGCTGTATACCCCAAGCTTACCCAACAAACCCATCATCACTTTGATTCCCCCACCCCACCCCTCTCCTCCCTTTTTCTTTCTCCCTATTAGTTTACCCCTGGCCACAGGATAGCATTATTATGTTAACATGCTTTTGCTTTTGTTTCTACCTTTGAATATCTCAATAAACTTTATAAACTCGACTAGTATTACTACTACAGGCAACAAAATTATCACAAAAAAAAACGTGTTCTGGAGGGATTTGGGGAGACAGACAACATTCCAAGGAGCCTGGTGAAATAAAATAAACCAAATTCAATTTCAGTTGGTTTTACATGCATCAAACTATTCTTCCCCAGTAAATAGTGTTAGTAGAAATTAATTTCACATACATTAAAACTATTCTCACTTAAGCGAAAGGTGTTGTTCTTTTCAATTATTTGTGTATATACCCAAATTATTCTCACCTAGTTGATGCTATTAATTTCAATTAATTTTACACGCATCTAAACTATCTCACCAAACTGTTCCCACAAAACTATCCTCACCAAACTGTTACCACAAAACTATTCTCACCTTGTGAAGGGTAATTAATTTTACATGCATCTAAACCATTCCACTAAGTGAGGAGTGTATATTTCAATTAATTAAACATGCCTCAAAACTATTCTCACTCAGTGAAGGGCGTTAATTTAAATTAAGTTTACATGCATCTAACCATTCACCTAGTGAGGGGTATTGATTTAATTTAATTAAACATGCATCAAAACCATTCTCCTCAAATTATTCTCACCTAGTGAAGGATGTCAATTTCAATCTATTTTACATGTATTTAAACCATCCTCACTTAGTGAGGGGTATTAATTTCCATAAATTGACCATGCATCGAAACTATTTTGACATAGTGAGGGGTGTTTATTTCAAATGACTAAACATGCATCAAAACTATTCTCATCTATTCAGGTGTTAATCTCAATTAATTTTACATGCAGTAAGAGTGTTAATTTCTATCATTAAACATGCTTCTAATATTCTCACCCAGTGATGGGTGTTGAATTTTAATTAATTTTAGATGGATCAAAAACTATTCTCACATAGTGAAGGGCGTTGATTTCAATAAATTTTAAATGCATCAAAACTATTCTTGGGTGTTAATTTTAATTAATCTTACACACCTAACCATTCACCTATTGAGGGGTGTGAATTTCAATTAATTAAATATGACCAAAATTATTATACCAAACTATTTTCACCTAGTGACGGGCATTAATCTCTATTAATTTTACATGCATCTAAATCATTCTCATTTAGTGGGGGGTGTTAACTTCTATTAACTAAACATGCATCAAAGCTATTCTCACCTAGTGAATGGTGTTAATTTCAATTAATTAAACACTAGCACAAAAGCTGCATTGCTATCTATGCACTGCTATCTATGCATTGCTGTGGTCACATAATTGTCTTAGGGAGGACATGTCTTATTAGAGGACATGTCTTATGGGAGTATGTCTTACAGGAGGGCATGTTTAACAGGAGACATGTTTTCAGCATGGTATATCTTACTGGAGGATGTGTCATACTGGACGACATGTCCTACAGGAGGATATATCTTTTAGGAGTGCATGCCTTTTAGGAGGATGTGTCTTACAGGACATGTCTTAAAGGAGGGCATGTCTTACTGGAGGGTATGTCTTATAGAAGGGCATGTCTTAACACGTCTTACAGGAGGACATGTCTTACAGGAGAACATGTATTATGGGAGGGCATGTCTTACAGACAGACATGATTTAAAGAATGTCTTACAGGTGGACATGTCTTACTGGAGGTCACATTTTATGGGAGGACATGTCTTACGGATGGATATGTCCTACTGGAGGACATGTCTTGCAGGAGGACATGTCTTGCAGGAGGACATGTCTTACGGGAGGACATGTCTCATGTCTGGGTTATGGAAAAGGCATCAACAATTCTGTTTGCTTCCCCGCAGGGACTGTGTATGTTACTGGCTATGATTACATGGTAGAGAAGAGGGTTTTTATTTTTGTCGGGAATTTCACAGCATATTACTTTATCTGTGAGTTCTGGAGTTCGAGGTTTGGTTTCATCCTTCATGATGGTAGATATTGTGTGAGTCCTTGCTTTTCCAACTCAATGGTAGATGAATGTGCCTTTTGAATATCCTCGTTCAGAGATCTGGGCGATCACTCAGTTTTTTACCTGGAAAAAGTGCTCCCTGGCTATTTGGATTGGTGGTGAAGGTGCTGAAGTAATCTGGTTTCTCCACGTGTCTCACCACTGTCATTGAATTCTGGAAGCATTCGTTGTATTAGTGAGGAGGGGCAGTGATTGTTGGGGGTAGGATACTTCTTCTGTCTGCATTCACACCATCTCTCTGAGAGACTGCATCATGAGTCCTTGATATTTTTCTGCTCGTACAATTGATTGATTATTTTTTGCCCAAGTAAGACGTAAATATTTTATTTTAGCTTGTACATCCAACAGCATACTGCTGGGTGAGTCTTAGTGCTTTCATTACAATTTGTAATTATATTGTCTTACTTGTAGACGATGAGAGTATAAATCAGTTGGAGATATTGTCCTGCCATTGATTCTCTTCAACCCAATCTGCCAGCCATCTGTTCCGTGTGGGAAGAACAGAATGTAATGTAGAGTCGTAGCTTTGATGACACATGCTAATGTGGATAAATCGTCCAATTATGTAATAGATGATTACATCAAGCTTTCCTATGATGTACTTGGTATAATGGCTACCACATGAGACGCTGATGGTAAGTTTTACAGTGTGCACCCTTTGGTTACAATGCTTTATCTGCACGCAAGATTACTTTTCAGCTTAAATTCTACTCAATTGATACCTTGTAACTTTTAATATGACTGTTGCGTGAATGTAATTCTTCTTGAAGAATCTGGAGGGTTTCAGGATTCAATTGAGTATGGTGTAATTTGTTCTGAAGTTCATGGTCGGAGTCATGAAAGTTGTGCTGATTTAGGAGTTTCTTCTTAGGTAATTGGCAATAGAGATCCTTTTCTGTGGTACAGTTGGCCTTGAATTTTGAAGGTTGGACTATACCCTGGTTCAACAACAACCTCGTTGCAACCAAGGGATGCTAAAGCGAGCGCATCATTGCATGCTTTTGTTTGATTGAGGAAATGTTCACATTCATTTACATTGAACAGTTTCTTCATGTTTGTTGGTGGGTCTGGCACAGGCTCCAGTCGAACTTTTCCAGCCTCACAGCATAAGGAGTTGAGTTCAGAAGTCCACTTGTAGGTTCTGCATGCATTGAAGTGCCAATAGTGTTGTGACATGAACTGGAATAGTTCTTCTTCATCGAAATCCTGGACATTGCAGGAAATTCCCATGTTTCTTTGTACTCCCTGCAAATTGAAATGCATATTGCGATGTTATATTAATTTATTAGGTGTTTTTTGTTTTTGTTTTTTTTATTGTAATGATGTTCTTTTTGGTTTGTTTTTATGTTGTTGGTTGTACATGGAAGTGTAAAAGGAAATATTAAAATTTTTTTATTTCGATAAAGGTATTGTGGTTCTATTCTGTTTCACTTGCACACATTGAATATGTTATCTCTGATGTATATATATATATATATATCAGCTTGTATATGAGTGGTGTTGTTTTATGGTGTTCCTATCAATTGGTGATTATTGTACATCTGCATTGTTTTTAGGTTTGGTGATGATTGTGTGTCAGTGAGTGTGGAAATTGAAATACATCTGTAAATGTATGTATTATTTTATCTTTGTGGTTAGTATTTGTTGTTACATTGTCTTAGTTAATGACATTGAATAGTTTCATTAATGTTAATTTTTTTTAATTACTTAGTACTGTCATTTTAATTGAACTTTCTGGTTTTTAAAATTGTTTCTCTTTGGGTATAGTATTTGTATTACATTCATATTATCTGTTGATATGTTATTAAAATATATATGCATTTATGTATATGTATATGTATATGTACATTTGTGTATATATGTATACATATATACTTGTGTGTGTATATCCATGTGTGTATGTATGTGTGGGTATATACTCCTGTGTATATGTATGTTGGTATATACTCGTGGGTATATGCATTTGTGTATATGCTTGTGTATACGTATATATATGTATGTATATATATATATATATGTTCATATAATTTTTTTTTATAGATATATGGATATGTATAGATGTATGTAAATATATAGTTGTTTTGTTGTTTTTTTTAATTGTTATTCATCAATTGCATATCATAAGTAAAGATTAATTCATGTACTACTTTTAAGTTGGCATATATGTAATATTAGCTTATAGCTGTATGAGTTATGGATGTTTGCGTTTGTAAATTTTTTATGTGATTTCAAGTTATTCCAGTTCATCATATGGTGTTCAGTACCACTCTATGCTTCAGTACCTACCAGGTTACTAATTTATTTATTTTTTTATAAATTCAATAAATATTGACTGTACAACAGTAGGTTGAATTGTTGAGAGGGAAAAAAATGATTGTGTTGTCATTATGGGGATTAATGAATGTTTTTAGTGCTTCCTTTGTGTGTATTTTCCTGTGGTTTCCGTCCTGCATTGCAATAGGTGGAGAAAAGTTGGAACTCACCGGCTGATTTTTTTTCTGAATGATTTTTTTTCTGAATGATTTTTTTTCTGAATGATTTTTTTTCTTCGCAGCAACACTTAAATGTTTGCATTAATTGGCATGGGTATTGTTTGTTTGGTTTATTACTTCCTTATAAGTTGGTGAATTATTATCCTTTGAATGTATTGGGTTGGCCCAATGTGGGGGGGGGACTGGGTACTTGGTTGGTATTGTGGAGTTATTGATTGGAACAATGATGTATGGGTCAGTGTGCACTCCTATGAATTTTTGTTGTAATATTTACTGAGGCGTAACATGCTAACTCATTTCCACAGGTGACAATCAATGTAACTGTTGTTACTTACCTGAATAATCTTGATTGTTGTCTGGAAATGGATGTTTGTATACAATTATGTCGTTGTTTGTTTCTCTCTTGATGCAAGCATTGTGCCTGTGCCATTGTATCCTCTGTATACGATGGTGGTGTTCTTGTGTTTATAGGTCTTGTCTGATTGCCTGCCTGTCCAACATCTGTTGTAGGTGTAAGTGGTGGTTATGTGTTGTTTCAAAATGTAGTCTGTGTTTGTCTGCCAGACATATCATGCAGGCGTGAATGGTGTTCTTCTTCTGTCTCATTGTGTACCCTCAGTGTCGGACTGGTAGACAAATCTTGGAGAATGTGAACGGTGTTCTTCAGCTGTATCTTGGTGTAGCCTCAATGTCTGTCTGGCAGACAGATCTTCAAGACGTGATTGGTGAACTTCTGGTGTTTCATGGATTAGTCAGTGTGTCTGCCTATTGGAAATTACTTAAAGACGAAATAAATGTTCTTCTGGCGTTTCACCTGACCTCACTCTTTGAGTTCATTTGGTGCCAGTTGTTTTCCTGCCTTGTGATGATCTTTTTCTTCTAGGCATTTGAAGCTATTTTAGGTAAACCTTTTTAACCTGTATTGTAATCTATAGTAATAGTTTAACTGTTCACAGTTTAGATTAGAATTTAATTTAGCAATCCGTTAATTTTTCTTTTGACTTTTGTTGAGGTGTGCACTGTATTTTTGTAACCTGGTTACTTCAGGGTTTTTTTTTTGAATTTTAAACAATGCTTTGAGGGCTGGGTAAGGGGGGGGGGAGGTAGGTGGGTTTTTTTTAAAGTTACAGATTGGATGAATTGGACGAAGCAGTCATATATTGTCTGTAAATATGTGGACCTGATAATGACCAGGCAGAAGTGGTTTTTAAGATGACAGTACTAACTGCACGCATTGATTGTTGCTTTTTTTATTATAGTAAATTGTGTACAGCTCTTTTTATTTATTTTTGCTTGTTGGGATCCAATTTTGTGGTCTTCATGTCCATGTGTGCATGAAGGATGCTAATTTAATTCATTAAACATGCATAAAAAGTATCTCACCTAGAGAGGGGCGTTAATTCAATTAAATTTTACATGCATCTAAACTATTCTCATCTGGAGGGGATTAATTTGAATTGAGTTAATTTTAATTAATTCTATATACATCTAAACCATTCTTATCTAATGGAAGGGCGTTATTTCAATTAATTAAACATGCATTAAAACTATTCTCACCTAGTGAGGGATGTTAATTACAATTAATTTTACATGCATTGAAACTATTCTCACATAGTGAAGGGTGTTAATTTCAATTAATTTTAAATTGATCAAAATTATTCTCACCTAGTGAAGGGTGTTGATTTCAATCAATTAACATGCATCTGATGTATATTCTCACCTAGTGTAGGGTGAATTGGTAATGACAAAGAGTTCATGCTATGAACAGTGCAGTGACTAGTACGAATTAATAAGCTTGTATGAATGGACAGGAACTATATTTACTATTTCCTTATCTTAATTATTAAAAACCGTCATTAAGAAAAATTCACAAACACATAATCCTACATATATTACCCCCTCCTCTCCTCCTCATTCAACTGCATAGAATCGCTCCTAATCTAGTCTCCAACACAAACTGTCCACTAACCTTCATGGTAGCTGAAGACTTCCATGCTGGGCTCTGTGTATGGATTATAGGCAGGCTTGAAGCGAAGTTGTTTAATACCTGCCCAATAAACATTTAAAAATAAAATATTATAAACCATACACAAAAAGGGAAAATAAACAAACAATACTAATGTGTACATAGGCAGATATATACATATCATTGCAATTATAATATGGAAGGGATTTATTTACGCACAACTGGATGCCAGATATCCAAATTACAGCTATACACAGCCAACTCAGAGGATATCTGGCTATTTTGCTGCCACCGGAAGTTGCACAAACCCCAACCTTATAATTTAGAGTGATTTTAAGTTAATTTAGTTGAAGTGAGTACAGACTTAATCACTACTGGCTGAACTTTTAAAACATCTACCAGACCTCACAGAAACATCACAATTACAATCAACACAGAGAAATGTTCACTTTGTATCTGTTAAACAAACATTAACGTTCCGTCTTATTATACGTTACATGCAAATGTTCTGCCTTGGTGTTTGTTAGGTCTGGGGCCTAACAAAGGCCATACTAATTGGATATAGTTAGCTGGTGCTTTCTCTCAAATCATTGAATAAAAGAGGGAATAGATATCATTCATTGCTTAAAAATTTTGAAGATGTAATCATGGCTGATTACCACCCACAGATCAGGAGTGCATTTATAAATATTGGGGTGGTGGGGGGGGGAACATCTCTTTAAACATACAGAAACATATCTACACGAACGTATCTACACGAACGTATCTACACGAACGTATCTACACGAACGTATCTACACGAACGTATCTACACGAACCCATCTTAGAGAAAAACTTGTGAAGAAGTCCCACCAGATCTCCGAGAGAGAGATTGTAATCAGCAACCACGCCTTCTATCTGGTGGAACTCAGCAAGATGGGTAGGGTCTAGATTTTCATTTCTAAACACACGGTCAATTGAGAAATACTTGACGGGGGAGAACTTTTCTTGCTGGCCAAGTTTGTAGAGCATGCGAGCAGTGACTGCTGTTGTGTGTGTCCGGAGAACATTCTTCCGGGCCTCTTCTATATTCCAGTCATATTTGTACCTGTAAAATGGAAGGGGAAGGGGAAGGAAAGGGGGGGGGGGGAAATGAGAGGAAAGGGAAGGGCTAGGATAAAAGGAAATAAAAATGAATGGAAAGGAGGAAAACAATAGAAAGGAAAGGATTCAAAGGAAAGGAAATTTTAAAAAAAGTATGGAAAAGAAAGAAAGGGAAAGGAATGGAAAGGAAAAGAAAGAAAGGGAAAGGAAAGAAAGAAATGGAAAGGAAAGAAAGAAAAGGAGAAGAAAGAGAAAGGGAAAAGAAAGGGCAGGGAAAGAAAAGGAATGGAAGGAAAAAAAGAAAGGGAAAAGGAGAAGAAAGAGAAAGGGAGAAGAAAGAGAAAGGGAAAAGAAAGGGCAGGGAAAGAAAAGGAATGGAAAGTAAAAGAAAGGAAAAGAAAAGGAAAGAAAGGAATGGAAAGGGTAAGGAAAGAAAAAGGAAAAGAAAGGGAAAAGAAAGGGAAGGGAAAGAAAGAAAGGAAAAGGAATGGGTGGATAATTTGAGTCTAATTCTCCACACCATCTCTCCCCAGCCCTCCAAGGATAGTGGAGAAAGGCCACCCAGACACACGCTTTCAAAGGGCTACAGGATTGGATATAATCAAATGTTCTTTGACTCTACCACAGTAATTAGCAGAGCGTCCAGTCCCACACAAACAATGCCTGCAAGAACAAGTTGTACCCCCCCCCCCAGCAGATGGAGTGAGAGGCATTTCAAAGATCCACTAAGCAAACTAACCATTCAGCATTACAGTGAACTTATAGCTATGTTCCATTTCAATAATCACAGCCAATCAGGTGAGTGTGAATTATACAGAGAATCTTCGATGAAAATAAGGAATAACACAATGCAAAGAAGTTGCCTTATAAGGAATGCTATCCAATATTCAAGTCAGGCAGTCGAGTTGATTTACTTTATGGACACTAGCACGCAGGATAATACACAACTCCACTTTAAAACAATCAAATTCCACAACATAAGCACTATCTAAGGGTTGTTGCATGCCGTGATATAACATTGAAAAAAACTTAATAAATTTTTTAAAATTAACAAAAAAAAAAACCTTAAATGGAGGTAAAAAGGAGAAATCAATTTTATTCCAATATTATTTAAATGACATGTCTTATTGAGAATCAACCCAAAGTCTATTTCAATAGATCTCAGAACATTGTCTCAGTTCATTATAGAAACATTGATACACTAGCATCTGCATGGAGATAAGCAGAACCAGGAAGTCGGAATACAACCAACACCTTTGCAAGCCACTTATCCCCGCCCACGCACCCTATAGAGCCGTATCCTCCACACTCATGCACCCTCTTGACCTTCTCCAGGTAGTCCATAGGGAGGTCGTACATCTTCTCTGGATCCTGGATAAAGAAAGTGTCGTGGGCATCGCGGGCTGGATGCTGCTGGGGTTGAAACAGCGTGTCAAAATTCCAAAATGAGCTTTCAATGAAGTTGTTGGTCGGCATCTCACTGAATCTGTAGTTGGTAATGGGTGGAAATTAGTTGGATCAACAGATCTTAAGTGGCAACAAAAAGATTTCTACAGCTAACGTAGTTACCATGATTTAATTCATAGAAATATATCCCATTTTACCATTGCCACTAAAATACATCCACACATTCCATTGGTATGGAGATCAAACAATGCTCATTCAAATTTTTAAATAATCAGTACATAATTATTATTTGCTGCAGGTTGTTGTGTTTCCTTCATAGTTCTTTTTGTTATATATATATATATATATATATATATATATATTTTTTTTTTTTTTTTTTTTTTTTTTTTTTATTATTTACACTATATTTTATGCTTCCCATAATTTAAGAGAGTTTTAAAACATACGAATTAATCTCTACTTTGAAGATAAATTTTGGTCATAACTTTAGTCAAAATGGTGCCTACTATAAATTATACAAAATTAATGATGTGAACTCTGTACAATGTATTATAACTAATTTAGTGCATGATAGACACATACAGTTTATGTATAAATACACACAGAGACAAACATCTTCCCCTCCCCATTCTGACACATGTCTTCCCCACTCAAAAGCAACGACCATCGATAATTGGTCCCAGCTACTAAGAAAGAAGAGACGATTTACTTTTGCTGATCCGTACAATCTGCCACACTATCAGTACAAGAGTACTCCAGAGGACAGGGAAAAAGGTCAGCCCCCAACTATACAAACATCACATATCAAAATACAGGAAAATATCACTATGGGGGAGGGGAGATGTTTTCTCTTTTTTCTCCCAAGCCGTACAGTTCTCTTTTTTTTTGTGGGATTTTTAAAAAAGTTTCAAGTTTTTTTTTATTACCACACAACCAACCTTGCATAATGATACACCTAAACATTCAATATTAATCTAATCTAATTCTAATGTGTAATTAGCAGGAGCTTACCCCATTTCCAGGAATATCTGCCGCACTTCTGTGCGCACCTTCATGAGAGGATGCAGCTGCCCACAAGAGGGAGACACACCCAGAGCATCAAAATTATACTCCTTAAACTTCTTACTCTTCCATGAACCACTGCAGAGAGAGAGAGGAAGGAAATGCATTGGAGTGTGGCATCCACATACAAGCAATTGAGATCAAAAGTGTAATTTACATATGATCCTAACAAATTTCCTGAAATGCTACATAGACAACCTCACATAAATTAGAGCTGTTCACTACAAAAAACAAGTGTTTTCTGATGTAAAAAGGTATATTGCATGAGATTAAGTGATGAGAGGGGTGAAGGTGAGCAGGTATGTTAAGATTTGAAGGCGATAGATTTTGAGGATGCTTAGGTAGGAGGGTTTGAGGGCTAAAGGTGGAAGATTATAATTGAGTGAAGGTGGGAGATTTTAAGAAAGTGAATTAAATTATTTTGAGTCTAGAAGAAAAGGAATAAAGATGGATGGAAGGTGATGAGAGAAACACACTTTTACGAAGACTGTCTCCACACTCCGACACAGAGCAACAACCATTGCAACTGCAGCAGCTGCTATTGCCTGCAATAAAAATGAGGACTTCTCTGTGGCTGGTCGGCACAGTACATACACACCGAGTCACACTCTGACACTGTCTGTCAGGCACAACAAGGGACCAGCCTCGGGGCAAAGGGACTGAAATTTCACTCCTCCTCCTACAACCTACACTTTGAGGACACTACTACTGCCTGGTAGTGGCTAGCATGATGATGACAATAAAAATGATAATAATACAGTAACATTAACATCAATAAAAATAACACAATAATAATTACAAAAAAAAAAGTAATTAAAATAATGATAATAATAACAAAACTATAATGATAACAACTACTGCTACTACACAATAAATAATAATTGTCTATTTCAATACAGAATATGTTGGTGTATGTTCCTAATAAGTCCATACAAACACCGAATACCTCTGTATCATCTCCGGTGTGAGATCAGTCTCTGGCTTTACTATCTCAGTAGTAAAACCACAGCCCTTGGTCACCAAGATACCTTTGACAACACTGCGGACAACAACAACACCATGGTGTTACGTGTCTATAAAGGACAAGGCAAAACCACATCAACTCACACTTTCGAGATAAGTTTTCTCTTTTTGAAGTCTTGGAGCTGTTCTTCTGGAAGGCCTGTGGTTTCTGACTCAGACACAATCCTGAGCGTTTCTTGAACTGTATCAGTGATGGACGACACCTGTACATAAATAGAACAAATAAGAGCTAGAACATGGAGGAAGATGAAATAAATGTTTACTATCAGCAATTATAATTCATTTAAATATAACTGGGGATAAGTAACAATTATAAATATAAATATACCATAACTAATAGGAAAACATATATATATATATATATATATATAACAAAACTAACTGAGTGCTGGTCGGAATGTTAAAATATAACTACTGTAAAGCGTTCTCAAGGATATATATGTAGTGCAACAAGTAATCATTTCTCTTATTTTTCAAACTGAGATTATGGCTTTCTCTGGCAGAAGAATACTTGCAGTGCTCAGTTCTGCTGGCTCTGTATTATCGGGGGGGGGGGGGGGGGGGGGGGAAGGGAACAAGCTGGGCTTATGACACAACCAGGAAGAGTGATTTTCCTTAGTACAGCCACCTCTATTCCTTTTAGTTTGCATGGGACTGAATATGAATAAACTCAAAATTGATTCGACAATTTGCATTAACAAAATAGTTAAACACAATACTCAACTAATTAAATACAAATAAGCATTAAGGGTCTGTCTCAGGCAGATTTTGACAGTAAGCATGCAGCAGATCTTAGGGGCAGGATTCATAATCAAAGACTTTGAACAATTGGAACCACATCAGTAGAGCTATCCCACTCTCATGCAATGCTGTTCTTCCAATATTTAGTTTTCCCTCACTTTCACCAACTGCAGTTCCTTTTTGGCTGTAGCCCCTGTGCCTCACCGATAAATGCTCATGTGAGTATAACCAATGCAGGGCAAAAAAGTGTTAGAGAGACTTTTGTGTGAAGCACTTTCACACAAAGTAGTAGCTCTTTAACTCCGTTACTCAGAGATGTTCAGCAAAAAGTGGTACTGCTTCAACATAACACTTTGAAGTTTAAATATCTGCAGCTCTCATGGAAGGAGCTCACGAGTAAATTATTATTATTTTTACTGGATAACCATCACCATGTGTTCAAATGTTTAGCTATGTCTATCCTTCAGGCGTAATACAAATGCTGCTTTAGTGGATGTGAGCTTGCTTGTCCTAATAAAATGGCAACTCTGCTATTTCTGATAAGAATTTGTTATATACTCAGGAATCCATGACTGATTGTCAGTAAAATATAAAGAGTTTTCATTAATGGAGAGATGCAATGTCCAGAGAGCCTTAACTTTTGATTGGCTTGTAATCCAATCAGTGTAAAGGTCCGTCCATACTGCACAAAAACAGATATGAATAAATTCGCATTGCACCCCAGAAAAAAAAAAAATTAATTAGCACCCTATGCAAACTAATTCAAATCTTTGCATATACATTGACACCACTTTAATCCATGCTGGTAAAATTATCCTTAGAGCACCTGCTTTTAGTGTTGCCAAAAAATTAAAAATAATATCAGTGATAGAGTTTATTGTCGATGTCCTTTTGCTGCTGATGAGCTATTTGCAGTTACAGGGGAAATGTTCTGCAAAGGAAGATGAGTGAGCAGAGGGAAAGACGATATCTGAGGTTACGGTTGCTTGAGCAGCAGAAGAAGAGACACAGGAGGTACTATACCTGTATATAGTTATAGTTTTATATATATATATATATATATATATATATATATATCCCCATTATTGCTAGGTTAGCTATTTTTTTAGGCAGCAGGTGTTATATATCCATTTAATAATAATATAGACTTTTAGCAAATTATGCTATTCCACAGGATATACAGCTTGATAACACCATTCTTGAACTTCTGTGAAATAGGATCTTCTCCTGGCTATGGTGGCAAATTATCACCATCATCCTGAGCGGCAGATTTGGTGCAAGCCAAGAAACAAAAATTGGTGGGAAGATGTTACAAATGGAATGTTTGGAGAAGAATGGTGGAAAGAAAATCTGAGAATGAACCATGACACCTTTGCCATTGTCTGTGATAAGCTATGCCCCTACATTGAGAAGCAAGTTAGTGTATGAATATATACTTTTTGGAATATAGTATCTACCATTTGGAGTATTGATAAGATGTCCACCACTTTGTTACAATATTTTATGCAGGCAACACACTTCTGACAACCTGTTGGAGTTGAGGAGAGAGTAGCTGTCACTGTTTGGAAACTGGCAATGAATGTGGAGTGCAGCACACTGGCTGCTCTCTTCGGTTTGGGCAGTTCAACTGTTGGGAAAATAGTTTTAAAAACTTGCCATGCAATAGACACTAACCTGCTGCCCCAGTATGTTGTAATTCCACAAGGAGAGCAATTGAAAGAGATTGTTGATGGGTTTGAAACATCCTAGGGCTCTTCACAGGTTGCAGGGGCTATTGATGGCCCCCACATACCAATATTACCTCCTGATGAGAGTGCATCCAATTTTTTTTTCAATCAAAAAGGATACTACTCTATCATCATGCAAGCCATGGCTGATTTCCGTGGTTTGTTTATGGATGTGTACATAGGGTGGCCTGGGAAAGTACATGATGCTGGAATATTTGTTCACTCATACCTTTACCATGTAGGTATGGAGGGCACTCTTTTCACAGTGGAAAAGAAGTATCTGTGGAATTCAGGAGTGTTTTATGTATATACTCCTACAATATGATGGCAAAATAACTAGACAACTTAACCCCTTTATCACTCAACTCTTATGTATATACTCCTACAATCTGATGGCAAAATAACTAGACAACTTAACCCCTTTATCGCTCAACTCTTATGTATATACTCCTACAATATGATGGAAAAGAAACCAGACAACTTAACCCCTTTATCGCTCAACTCTTATATGCCTTTGGTGATCCTTGGAGATCCAGCCTGCCCTCCCCTCCCCTGTCCTGCCATCCCCTGTCCTGCCATCCCCTGCCCTGCCATCCCCTGCCCTCCCATCCCCTCCCCTGCTCTCCCATCCCCTGCCCTCCCATCTCCTGCCTTCCCATCCCCTGCCCTCCCATCCCCTCCCCTACCCTCCCATCCCCTCCCCTACCCTCCCATCCCCTCCCCTCCCATCCCCTGCCCTCCCATCCCCTGCCTTCCCATCCCCTGCCCTCTCATCCCCTGACCTACCATCCCATCCCCTCCCCTGACCTACCATCCCATCCCCTCCCCTGCCCTCCCATCCCCTGTCTTCCCATCCCCTGCCCTCCCATCTCCTCCCCTGCCCTGCCCTCCCATCCCCTCCCCTGCCCTGCCCTCCCATCCCCTCCCCTGCCCTCCCATCCCCTGCCTTCCCATCCCCTGCCTTCCCATCCCCTGCCCTCCCATCCCCTGCCCTCCCCTCCCCTGCCCTCCCATCCCCCTGCCCTCCCATCCCCTGGCTCTTAACACCATATCCAGATAATGGACAAACTTCTACAGGACAAACAAAATTATAACTATTGCCATAGCAGGGCAAGAATGGTTGTTGAAAATTTATTTGGTAGACTAAAGGGAAGGTGGCGCTATCTCCTTAAGAGGCTGGACTTTAAATTGTGTGATGTTGTTGACGTTGTTGCAGTCTGCATAGTCCTCCACAACATGTGCCAACTCTACGGCAACAAGCATCTAGATCACTGGACTGAAACTGATATATCTCCTGATTGTTTTGTCAAACAAAACCCCATAAACCCCATCCAAACATTCTGAGTCTGACAAGTCATGGCAGCCATAAGGGAAGGCATGCGCCTCAGAGATAATACCATATTAAATGAAGGTTTCTTAAGTGGGATTGGTAAATTGACATTTGTCACCACAACTAGCCCTAGACAACCCCTCAGGGCGGCATCAGGATGAAGATGCTGGAGGGAGTCATGCAGGGAATGAACACAGGGCAGGAGGTGATTCAATTCGGAAATGCTACGGTTGTGGTGGTGTTGGACACTACAGGAGAGAATGCATGAGATTGAACAGGAATGGATCGGAGATGGGAGGTCCAGGGTCAAGATCAGGAGTTGGAGGGCAGGTAAAAACCAGCTCAGTAAACCAAAGTTCAGAGGGAAGTAGGGTTGCCAAGTGTTTTAGTTGTGGTGAGAGAGGTCACATCTAAACTATATGCCCTGCTAAGCCGGTGTTATTGTGTAGGTCACTCAGTGTGAACAAAAAGTTGTGTAGGGTTGGTATGGTGGAGTGTGTGTGTGTGTGTGTGTGTGTGTGTGTGTGTGTGTGTGTGTGTGTGTGTGTGTGTGTGTGTGTGTGTGTGTGTGTGTGTGTTGAAAGTGGATTTGCAGGCAATTAGTGTGTATGATAGATGGCATGAGTTTTGCCAGGACAGAAAGGGGTGGTTTCATTTGTGTTTAGATGGAGTAGAGAAGATTTCAACATCCAGGCGATGGAACACCTGCTCAGCTAACAAGCAATCTGAATTAAGAACACTGAGTTGTGCCTGTGGAAGGAAATTTTGAAGACAAGGAGATATGACCAGACACCAACATTTCTGTGTAATGCGGTCATAAGCAAAGTTTATTGCCATTGGTCCTAGATTCATCCAGGACACTGCCAACATGGTACTTTGTACCATGGGCAGCTTCAAGGTTCAGTGTGTGTGTGTGTGTGTGTGTGTGTGTGTGTGTGTGTGTGTGTGTGTGTGTGTGTGTGTGTGTGTGTGTGTGTGTGTGTGTGTGTGTGTGTGTAAGGCATATTCCTGGACACAGGCTGTGGCCAGACCTTGGTGAGGAAAGGGTTGGTGTCCAAAATGTAATTGTTATCGGAAACAGTGAAGCTAAGACGTGTCCATGGGGACAAGTGTCTTACCCATTGGCTATGGTCGAGATGAAATTAGATGGAAGGAAATTCTGGGTCAAGGCAGGTAACAGATGAATTACCGGTGCCAGTGTTGATGGGAACCGATGTTGAAGGGAACTGATGTTGAAGTTATTTGAGAAGCTACTTGACAGTGCAATGCAAGCTGAAGAAAGAAAAGACGGGAAGTGAAGGAAAAAGAGGCACGACAAGTGGGGGAACGCTTAGCTGGAGCACGGGTTAACCCAGTGGAAATCGAGGAGTTGGCAGCAACACCTGGAGAGGTGGCTGAGATCAACCTTACAGATGAGATGCTCCCAGTGGAAGTTGAGGAGTCGGCAGCGGCACCTGGAAAGGTGGCCGAGATCAACTTTGCAGTTGAGATGTTTGAAGGAAGAAGGACGAGGGAGAAGTTATCCAAGTCAGAGAGACGATGCAATAAGCAAGCAAGAGTGGTGGAGCAGAAGCAGCAACCACTGGAGCACCTGTGGTGTCAGTGAAGAAGGAGAATACCACCATATTTTATGTCGACTACCGTCGGCTCAATGAGAAGACCCAGGTGGACGCATACCCCATACCTGTTTGACACACCCTCCCCAACTATTTCCATTTAAAAACAGTTAGGGGGTGGAAGATTGTATCTATAACAATATCACCACAGGCAACAGTAAACAACCAGCTGTCTAACAGTCATGCCTCTGGGCTATCCCAATATTGCACCTGCTCAGCATATGCAGTCTTGAGTTTGAAATGCAGATCATAGGAGATAATAAAATACCAGAGGTACTAATAATAGATAGAGGATATCAGAGGTACTGATAATAAATGGAGGTGATTAGAGAAGATTAGAGGTGATTAGAGGGATCAGAGATCAGAATTAATTAAAGGAGATTAGATTTGATAGCAATCAAAGTTCATTAGAAGTGATTAGGAGAGAAAAGAGCTAAACAAGACCAGGTGATTAAGGTGATTAAAGGAAAAGAGATTGTAAACTCGAACATGAATGCAGATCAGAGAGAGAAAAATTCTGGTATGTTTACTGAACTTGCAGTTAAATGTTTCCTTTGCTTGATGTTAAAAGCAATTAAGAAAATTTATATAAACATGGCAACAAGGACAACTAGCAATGTAACCATTACTTTATGTTTCAGACTAATAGACAAAAGTTTAAACCAGAAAGAAGTTTGATAGCTTAACAAAACAAATAGCATAGTTGCTTTTTAAAAAGTTTGTAGTACAGACGCACACTAATATACTGTCTCATATTCAACTCTACACAGTCTGACATGTGCATGCATTCAAGATAAAAATGGTCATCATATAATCTCACACTCAAAAAAAAAACAAAAAAACTTACTTTGCGGAAGATTCTGGGTCCCTCTGCCGTCTTGTCTATCTTCAGCCAACCACACGACATGGCTTTGCTGAAGCCTATCTTAGCATGAGGCACACAGCCCTATTCAAATATACAATCCCATTAAAACAAGCCCTACAGTTGGAGACAATGCGTGGCTATAAATATCTACCATAATTTCTTTCTGTAATGTTCCTTTTGATTCGTCCACTGCATAGTAGACGCAAGCTTCATGGCTGCCGGAGATTATGATTGCTGCTCCTTCATCAGTCAGCTCCCATCTTTCCAAATGCAACTGTTCTGTATCAATTACCTTGAACAACAAAAATGGGGGCTTGTTACATTTTATCGCATTTTTTTTTTGATTTTTTTTTTTTTTTTTTTTAATAAAAAAAAAAATTAAATAAATTTTGTTTTAAAGTAAAATAAAAATAAACACCAATTAAAAAATATATAAACTCAGCTCTCTCTCTCTCTCTCTCTCTTTAAAGCAGAGTTGTAAAAAATACATATATGAAATGCAACAAATAAAACTCCCCCTGCAGCTGTTTTAATGAATATTTTCTGTAAATTCCCCCATAGCCAGTAAAAAAAATTCACAACAAAAAATTTTATTTTCATAACAAAAAACAACACCCTTCATGACTTAATAGATAAGAGTATTGTTCTCTTAAGCAAGAAAGCAGAAAAAGTCCATTAAAAAGATTTTCCTTTTACTTCTCAGCTTCCCCCTCACACCTATATAATTCTCCTTCCCCTCTTTCTCTCTCTCTCTGAAAAAGAAAATACTAAGTGGAGGGGTTACTTGAATTCCTTACATCCCCTAGAGACTTGATACTCTTTATAGCTCCCACCACCTGCTGGTGGTCTCTACCCAGCTCTTGTGATACAGCATACGATTCCAATGAGGCCCTGGAGGCTAACAACTTCAACAAAACCGCTCCTAGTTCACCTTCCACCCACTCAGCAGGCTGACCCGCTGATTTAACCAGACTGGTAATTCCCACTGGGCCCTGGGCTAGTGGAGGGTTCACCCTGCTAGCCCAAGCAGCATGAACAAGCCAGAAATCGTCCCCAGCCATATCGGTTAAGAAGATACCACGTGGCGCCTGCGTGATGAAAGAAGGAAGTTCACTCAACCGAGATTTTTTTAAACCAGGTGTTCTGCTAAATCAGTGCGGTGCTAAATCTGCGCAATTTCTAGCATGAGCGGCCCTCAACGGTTCTGGCTGGCTGGCTGGCTGGCTGGCTGTTCATAGCTAATCTGGGCGTGGCCAGGCACCGATTTCTCCTAAAGTAAAGATTTCCTGCAACATCGCGTACAGAAATTCCTATTTGTGGGAAGTTGAAGCCAAAGTAATTTCGAACGGAAACCTTAATATGCTGTGCATTCATCGGTGTGTTGTGAAGGCAAATTCGTCGTGAAGTGCGGTTAGGGTTACCTCCCATTCTTGCTTCTACAAGTACTGACAACATTCCAGTTCTACATGACTTCCCAGGTGACTGTTGCGCGGTGCTGCGTTGAGTAGGCCCGCTGAAGTGAAATCTGCGACTGTTTGCTGGTTTCCTCTGGAACTACCCTTTAGAAAACGAAGCTAATTTGTTCAGTTATACCCGTGAGGGAGGCGGAAAAGGGAGGAAAGGGAGAGCACCATGTCAAACCGCTTCAGCTCGGCTTTAAGTTACCTGGGTGGTCATGGGAGCGGTAAAGGTCATAGTGAAGCTGTGAACAAGTTCGTGGGCCAGACGTTGAACCTAAACGGGGAGAGCATGCTCAAAGTCAAGAAGGTTATTGCAGAAGGTAAGTCCATGAAAGTACATTCTTGTATTTGTCTCTACGATAAACCAACACCCTGACGTTGTTTGTGCTAGGGGAGATTTATGAATATTTGGAATGTATTGGTGTGCATTGAGTTGTTGCTCAGCTGAGATATAGGAGAGCCATACCTTTATCTTATAAAGGAGAACCTGCCCAATAAAGTGCTACAAGAATTATGATATATGAAAGAATAAACACTCACATAAATAAGATTTCAATTAATGTACATGCATTGATCTGATATATGTCCCCATTTAGCTATTGTCAATCTACCTATGCCCCACCCAGTGTGATGTTGGTCCAGTCTGTATTCTGAAAGAGCTATTTGTAACGCACTTCAACCAGATACAGCCAATGGATATTGATTAAGTGTATGTCCCCTGTAAAACTATTGTCAATCTCATAGAAGCTATTCCTCTACGTATTTTTACCATCAGCAAATCCTCACAGTTTCAACTTACCTGAACCGGTGTGTGTGTGTGTGTGTGTGTGTGTGTGTGTGTGTGTGTGTGTGTGTGTGTGTGTGTGTGTGTGTGTGTGTGTTAGTAACTCTGTAATGAGTAAGTGCTGATGTAAAAACTTGTGTGTGGCAATAAATATGTAGCAGCACACACCCTCAGACCCTCGACCATTCACAGACAAAACACTAACCCATTCACTGGAGAAATCTCCAGAATCCTAGACTATCTGTCTAGGGCAGGGCAGCCACAATGATAGTAGTGTCTATGGCAACCAGAAGAATGAAGTTGTTGAACTCTCCTTCCTGCTACTTCAAATTGACCTTGGAAGTAGCTGGCATAGGCTGTGCCATGAGGTGTTGAGTGAAATTCACATGTTGGTTTTTTTTTATTAACCAGTTCTGCAGGATTTAATTTTCATCTCTATTTTCCCTTTCCCAACCTTGTAATGGTTGTCATGGCTACATGAGTGTCTAGTCAACAAAAACAAATATCGGTATTTTTTAACTGAATTGCATTTCTCTGATGATCAATTGCTATGAATTTGTGTAAACCCTGAACTAACAACAACAAAAATAATGAATAAAAAGTTTTTTAAAGAATGAAATAGAGATCAAATGTTTTATCTCAAATTTCATCTCTAAGTTGCACCAGAGAAACACAGGATTTGAAGATGTCGGTCTTTGTGAGACCATATTGGGCAGTTGCTTATGACAGATAGTCTGGGTCACACTGAGAATCACTCCTGCTACTCTCCAGCTGGTGTGCAAACAAGGCATGACCATATGGTCCATAGAGATAATCCCAAACATCACATTTTACTGTTAGCAATGTGTGGTAGCAAATTTTACATTTTTTTACCTTTTTCTCTTGTAGGTGGCTATGGGTATGTGTTCATTGCTCAGGATATGCAGACTGGAGTCGATTATGCCCTAAAGGTATTAATTCTTGCTAATGAGTGTGGTTTTGTTCAGGTGTGAAATCTTTAAAATTCAACACCAGCCAAAGAGCATAGCTGTTAAAATTCAACACCAGCCAAAGAGCATAGCTGTTAAAATTCAACACCAGCCAAAGAGCATAGCTGTATAAGAACAACTTCAACTTAAATAAACTTGAATGATTAGTGCAAATTGCAATTGTGATAGTTATGAATAGTAGTATTGAACACTGTACATAGCAAATTTCCTTAAACCGCATACCATCTTGGTATCAGAACCTGTACTAGTGTATTATGTGGTTTATCGATCGAATTACATTAGAGTAAAGACTTACATGAACACACATCTCACACTCACAAAGCTTTTAAATACTCTTGATCCGAACCTAATCAATTAGTGCTCTTCGTGGTTGAGCAAGGCACCAGAGTTACTATATCAGAGAAGAGTGGTAATACTTCATGACTGCACTTCCTGTTCTCAACAGCCTCAATGGCTGCGTATGTTGGGACTTATAATGCAATCACAGGAAGTAGTCGACTTCAGGTAGACGTGCAGTCATGCCAAATGATAGGGGAAGACCCTAAAACCCCAAACTGTAGAGCAAGGGGAAAACCCTAATAACCACAAATGGTAGGTGAAGACCCTTGAAAGCTCTACTGGTTGGGGAAATCGCTAAGAACCACAAATACTAGTGGTAGACCCTTAGAACCTCCTATGGTGGGCTGAAGCCCAAGGAATCGCTGTTGAAGATAAGAATAAACTAAATCCAAGTTTTTGGAAAGTTCGGTGTACTCTAAATTTCTTTAAGTGTGTGGGGGGGGGGGGGGTTTGGGGTCTTCACAAATGCAATCATGGATGTACCAACTAGTTAGCCATGTGGACTAAGGAATGGAAGTGAACCAGTTTAAATGTTCGCTGTAGCTAGTCCAATGGAATAGTAATAACTTCAATGACTAAACAAGGTAAGTCACTCATGTTCAAGATTCATTAGTCCATCCATGCACTTGATTTTGCCAAGAGTTGTAATTACTTTAAGAGTGATGATGAATTTGTTCTCTTTTTTTTAATGGAAGATTAACTCTGAGCCTATTGTGAAATTTTAGTGAATGTTTTTTTAAACAGCTGATCCTGTGAGCCAACATCAACCTACATCCCAAATAAACACAGAACCATGTGGAGAGGGTGTGGTCCTAAGACTGCCAGCTGTTGGTGTAGCCAAACTGAAACAGTGCATCTAGATTGTATTGTTGTTGTTTTTTAGCTTAAGTCTTGACCAAATGCTGTGTGGTGAGGGATGTTGTGATAGAGTTTTCTTTCTCCACTTGGTTTACAAACCTGCCATAAATGGTTGTCATACTCAATGAAATTCGAATTCCATTTGAGGCATGTTCATTGCAATTCCCTGTTAAAAATCCCTACCGTCGATGCCATCTATCAAGCATAATTAAGTTTGGAGATTCCCTTCTTTTCTGTCAGCAAGGAGAATATAATGTACCTCTTTTATCACTAAATGTTGGCAGCTTTTAAGGAGATCTTTGACACTATATCAAACACATTTCATGGTCAATTTTAATCTCTTATCTCACCATGCAATGAAGCATTCCATAATTTTAGAATGATCATTTATCAACTTCTTTCTTTCTTTCTTTCTTTCTTTCTTGCACTGCAGAGACAAGTTGTTCCCAAGGAGAACATAAAAGCAATGAAGAGAGAAATTGCCTACTTAGTGAGCTTTACACACTCTACTCTAGAGTATCAATACTGGATGTCTGATTCATATTGTTATTGTTGCTGTAGAAACAATTGGGAGACCACCCCCACATTATCAGGTATGTGTCATCAGCAGGGATTCCCTCGTCTCAAACCTTCCATGGCAATGCAGAGTTCCTCATCCAGACAGAGCTCTGTTCTGGTAGGTCAGACTGCATGCATGCATGCACTAGTTGTAGAGACTGATTCGTGCTTGGTATGTCAGGTATTGCATAGCAACACGAGATACCCTTGTGATAAAGATTAGTTTACAATACCTGTGGGGGGGGGGGGGGGGGGAGGAATGGAAGTAACAAGAATAGTGGTGACTTTTAAACTTCGTATTCTCTCAACGATTTATTGTAACATTTGTCAATAACTTTATCTATACTATAGAGTGCAAATAGTCTGTCTGTCTGTCTGTGTGTCCGCGATTCACGCTTGAACAGTCGAAGTTAGACCCACGAACCCATATATATTTAGAATCAGTGTCACCAGGGGAACGTCATACGCATATGTACATGGCCACACCCCTTTCTGTATTAAAAAGAAGGCAAAAATGGTACTTATGCCAGAAAAAAAGAATGGAGCTAGACCCACATATCCATATATATTTAAAATCAGTATCACCAGGGGGATGTCATAAACATATCTACATTTTTTCTGTATTTAAAAAAAAAAACAATAATGGTACTTTTGCCAGAAAAAAGAATAAAGCTACAGGCCTAAAACTTTGGCATGCAGACACAACTTAACTCTGTGAATAACATGAGGTGGGTCCCATCTGGACACACCTTCCTCTTTGTGTATAAGGCTAAAAGAATATCAAAAATGATAATTAAAAACACTGACCTAATCACATGTTCACTTTCATTTTAATGGTTTACAACTTATGTCTTCAAAATAGACTTCTTTTTTTTTTTACTACTGCCCACCAAAGGTGGGCCAGAAAACCGCCCATAGGGCTGATTTTTCGCTAGTATGTATAATAGCAGAAGTACTCGATGATGTCTGGGATATGACATACCCACAAGAAGAGGTGTGACCAAGTATGACCCAGACCATTTCCCTACCACAATCAGTTTGTGTTTGCTTACCTCTAGGTTTCAAGGTTCATGAATATGGTTGGCCATAGGTACCATAAATCGATAGGTCGTTTATGATATTTTTGGCCTGACATCCCCTCCGTCTCTCTGTCTGTCTTTAGTGGTGCTGACATGGCATTACATGGGTATCATGTGACTATCTGAGTCCGAGCTGCCAAATGGTTAAGGTATCGACTAGTTATTATTGTTGTTATCATCATATTTGCTATTACGCTCGCCTATCTTAGCATTTAATCATGTAGATTAGAATTGGCTTTATTTTGATGGTACCATTTACCCCTGTTTGATTAAGTTGAGACATCTATTGTGGTTTATTCGAACATTTCCTGGTTAACTGTAGCAGTACAGCAGACTCCTACCCAATTCAGGTACGACTGCACTCTTATGTAATCAATGTAATCTCATAGAAGTCAATTAGCTTAATCACTGGAGTCCTGGAACACAAAACTTAATTAGAGTCCTTGTTTGTGGAATGAATTACATTTTACATTATGTAAAGCTGGTCAACTCTGGGCAATGTTTTGGGGGTTGCTGACCTCGCTCAGGGTTACCACTTTCACTCAGGGTTACTGTGAGTGGGGATTTTCCCCATCATGATCTGCTCCTGATTATTTTGTGCTGAGGTAGGTTGTATTTCAATGTTCTTCACATGTGCCAAAAGAATATGCAGCTTCATTCTGTGGGGTCCTGTTCAGCATCAGTTTATTTCTCATAGTGACTAAATTATGTAGGCATTTGAGCTTTCTAATCTCATACTTTTGAAGACCTAGTGGGAATTTTTGAGTTTGTACATTACATAACATCAATTAGAGGGATAGTGTCTCCTCTGCACAAGATAGTACTTTTATCTTCTATGGAGCAGTAAAAACCCATTTTAGTATGAGTTACTTAACAAGGAAGTATACGTGAGTATAAATACATTCTCGGCATGTCATTCTAGCTTTTCCTGGGCTAGGGCTAGAGCTGGGGTTTGCAGAGGCCAGTGACTCTGTGTAGTTCACTCCAAAGCTTCTTAGTTGGCTGTACTGGTAAATTACTGAGTTGTACAGACTCAGAGCCAACAACTTGAAACAGTCATGACTACCTAGAGTCTATTATTTTTCCCAAAGGAATCTTCTGGAGATCCAATAACATATTCCAGGGGTTATTTGTGAACATAGACTAATTAGAATCCTTTTGTATGATATGCATAACAAATGTTCCTAGGTCAGCTTATTGGAATGAATGGTTGAACCAGTTGATTTAGAATTCGTTTGTTTAGCTATCCCAGAGGTTGGCCCAGGAGACAAATTTACCATATCATGGCTTGGTCCTGATAATTCCCAAGTGTAATGCATAATTACTTCGGATTAGGTCCAAAAATGTGACTGACATGGACTGCTAGACAGACAAACTCGCCATGACAACCCTCTGTTGCCCGGAACTACATTATAGATCAGAGAAAAGTGATGATTTTTAAAATTGGATAAATTTTAATGTTTCCATTATATCAGTCTGATTAGAAAAGTTGAGATGTCATGATGTGGTCATTCCAATGCATCTTGGTCATTTTGAATTATGTCAGACTGAGAGCAGATACAGAACAGGCATGACTGCATTCCTTGGTTTTCCCAAGGGATTTTCTGGAAGTTGGTTAGCTAAATCATTGGGAATGTTATACAACGCACAAAACTAATTAGCATCTCTTAGAAATATTCTTTGGTCGCTTAACTCCATATATTGTAAAGCTGGTCAATTGTGGATCGTTTTGATTACTGCCGGAGTGGTGACTCATCCACACCATTGTCTGCTCCGTGTAAGATTCATCAACTTTGGGTCAAAGCTATCCCTATATTTATCTTACTAAACACACACACACACACACACACACACACACACACACACACACACACACACACACACACACACACACACACACACACACACATTTATTTTATACATATCAAAATATCAGATGACACAGCTCCATACAGTATATACTTTAAGAGTCATATGTGCTCTTTTTTTCTCTTGACTTCTTGACAACTGTGCTGGTTTGAGAATAGTACAATAATAGCAAACAATATTTGCACAGTTCCAAGTGGCTATTGGCAAGCTCAAAACAGCTAAAATCATTAGGGAACCGTTCAAGTGCTGGATGTGGCCATTATATCCTGTATTAACCCATTTGCCACTTTATGTCTGTGGTTTCATTGGTTTAAAATTAGCTTGAGAGAAGGACTTCATGACTCTTCTAAGTACAACTTGTGGTGGCACTTTAGGAAGTGCTTAATCTTCAGCTTCCTCCCTACTCTGAGATTTGAGAAATGATCTATTGAAATGGTATGAGATCAGGGGATATCGAGTTGTCCATGACTTCCTGTCTGTGTAGGAAGGCATTAGATGGGATGGCTGTCTCCAGTCATGTGACCACAAACTACTTCCTATCCATAAGTGGAGTGGTCATGAAAACTTGTGGTCCGCAATACGGCTCCAGCTTGCCACTGCGGCATTCCAGCAATCCTTAATGTAGTGTGAGGCATTCATTACTGAGAGAACTTGGGAATATACGTGCATGCACATAAACTCTTAATAAGCACACGTGTGTGGCAGTAAATTCTACTTGCCTTCCTAATATATCTGCTCCACAACAGCATTGTTATGACTATACAACAGTAAACAATGACAACACAGATAATTTTTAATCGTGGTTTTAACAGAACATCTGTAAACAACAACAATTACAGACCATTGTTGACAATTGTCATTAATGCTGCTATTGTTATAGTAAGTGTTACTGTTTATCACTGACTTCCTTGCATGGCAGGAGGGAAGATGGAGGAGGTGTTGCGGCGTTGCCACCTGACCCCCAGACAAGTCCTGCGTGTGTTCTATGCCCTGTGCTCTGCAGTGGCCCACATGCACTCCCAACACCCTCCCATCATACACAGGGACATCAAGGTACGCATGCACACACACACACACACACACACACACACACACACACACACACACACACACACACACACACACATACGTAGTTGTATGATGGCAAAAATGTAGGAGTGAGGCGACCATTGCCACACACAGCCACTCACCATAACTTGCAACTCAGGGGGTGGGGGGGAGAGGGGATGGGGGGGGTGGGGGGGAGAGGGGATGGGGGGGGTGGGGGAGCTTCCAGAACTGCATATACCTAATAAAGTATATGCTGATTCTTACTGAGGCAAAATAGTCTTTTTCTTAAGAGTGCACAAACATTTTAAGATGTTTGTACTCATTTGGAGGGTAATTTAGAAGACCCAGTCTTGCTAGTGTGCTATGCACTTTTCCAGACTGGAGTACTTTGATGTGTGTTCTAGATTCAGTTCATCCTCCTTGATTACAGCTAGTGCTGCTGTAGCACCTTTGGTTACTGAGGAGAATATTTATTTAATGCTATACCTCGCACGCACACACACACACACACACACACACACACACACACACACACACACACACACACACACACACACACACACACACACACACTCCAAATCTAGACATGCATTCTTTTTCATTTCCAACATATATTGATTAATAACTTCATCAAGAAGAGAGAGGGGTGAAGTTAATGGATGCATTCTTTTTCATTTCCAACATATATTGATTAATAACTTCATCAAGAAGAGAGAGGGGTGAAGTTAATGGATGGAATATTATTCCCTCCTTTCCCCCCCCCCCCCCCCCCTCATCTCTCTCTCTCTCTCTCTTCTTGCTTAGGTTGAGAACTTACTGCTGACATCAGACGGGGAGATCAAGCTCTGTGACTTTGGCTCTGCCACCACTCAACAGCTCAACCCGGACTCCTCCTGGACCTCCCTGCAGAGAGGACTGGCTGAGGATGAGGTAGGCTCTTATTAGAGACCCATTTACTACATAGTGCATTGCCTTGATAGAGTCCACACATATGTTGACCTTTACCTAAGGGGCGTCTGTACAATGTTAAAAGTACAGCTTATACTGTAGTGCCTTCTGTTAACATTCCTTGTGATTTTATTGTGACTGTAACGAAAATATGTGATTTTCATGAATTATTACTTAAGCTAATTAATAGAAAACAGCTCTTTCTCTATGATTTCAATATTTTGTACCTTTTCTAATACTTCCTTTGCTGTCATCTTCAGGACTCCTTTATATATATATATGTACATTTTCTTCCCATCCTCCCCCCCCCCCTCAATCTCCATGTATTCCCAGATTCAGCGCAACACCACGCCCATGTACCGCTCCCCTGAGATGGTGGACCTCTACAGCAACAAGCCTGTCAGCGAGAAGGCAGATGTGTGGGCACTGGGGTGTGTCCTCTACTTCCTCTGCTTCAGATCCCACCCCTTCGAAGACTCCGGGAAGCTTCAGATCATCAACGCCAACTTCAAGTTTCCCGAGTGTGACCACAACTTCTCCATCTTCCACGGGCTTATAGGTGTGGTTTACTGTACTCAC
>OZ017785.1:12971360-13031445 GCA_963969325.1 Lycopodina hypogea
CCTTAGTGTCTTGGTTTGTTGTTTTTCTAGATACCCTTAGCCCACTTTCCTTATTATAATTTAACATGCTGTTAAAAATATAAGTAATAGTCAAAAGTTAACTCTTTAACTGTTAAAATTTATCAATTTTGCTTACATATTTAATTATTCAAAAATATAAAGTATCAATTCAAAAGGAAAAAATGAAATGCTCTCCAAGAATGAAATATATAGCTAGCTAGCTCTGACCTAGCTGCTGTTTTATAATGTATTGGGTTTTATTAAACTTATTTGTAGCTAGCTAGCTATAACTATTATTTCTAAACGCAGCTATTTCTGAAATTGAACTCCATACCAAATTTTTTCAACATTTATCAATCTGAAAAATAGTTGATGCTTCTCTGCCAATAGCTAGTCCTACCTGCTAGCTATTGGAATAACAGTGATTTAGCAAGTACATAATCATATATCAAATGGCTAATAGTATTTATGTATATGTAAGACTATGATACAACCATAACTGCGTTTACTCAGGACCTACATCACGTGAGAGTAGGATTTAGCTTCAACCTTAGACAAATGTAAACTACAGTTCAAAGTTTAAATACAAATAGACCTAGGTGGTGTGATATATTTTCGTAGAATTAAAACAATTACAGGACTGCCAGTCAATAAGATCTAATGGAGGTATGCGTTGACTCAGTGGAATCAGCTAGGATTGCTACTTTGGGAGGTGCCTCTAGGCTGGAGCTGTGTGGGAATCTTTCTGAAGGAGGCACTACTCCTACACTGGGCATGCTCAGATTGGTTAAAGAGGTAGTGGATATTCCAGTTTTTGTCATGATTCGTCCCAGAGGTGGAGATTTCCTCTATTCTGATATGGAGTTCAAAGTGATGAAGGAAGACCTTCAATTTTTAAAAGCGAATGGAGCAGATGGTGTTGTATTTGGAATCTTAACAGATGAGGGAGACATAGATGTACAGAGAAGCACAATACTTCTCCAACAAGCTCGACCATTACCAATTACTTTCCATAGGGCATTTGACATGACACGAGATTTGGATGCATCTTTAGATGTGTTGATGGATCTCGGAGTGGAACGAGTTCTTACAAGTGGAGGAAGTGGCACAGCATTGAGTGGACTCCCTGAGATAAAAAAACTCGTTAGAAAGGGAAAAGGGAGAATTGTAGCTGTCCCTGGAGGTGGCATCAGTGTGAACAATCTAAGTGAGATCTTGACAGTCAGTGGAGCTGTAGAATATCATTGTTCAGCACGGTCCTCCTGCGACTCCCTTATGGAGTATCGGAATACAAGGGTCAGAATGGGAGCAAGTTCTGGGTCTCCAGAATATGCAGTGATGAGGACAGACAAACAGCTAGTGAAATCCTTGCTTGCCATAAGTGATGAACTCCTGCACTGAATCTCACACCATTTTACATATATGAAGACCATTACCATATCTTTTGTGTATATGTATGTATGTATGTATGTATGTATGTATGTATGTATGTATGTATGTATGTATGTATGTATGTATGTATGTATGTATGTATGTATGTATGTATGTATGTATGTATGTATGTATATCTTGGTATTCATGTTGATTTCCACAAAATGCACTTGTTTTTGGTAAAACCAGTGATGAAGTTTTCATTACTCTTGATTACTTTGTTCAATGATGTAATGCATCCTTGATAATGTAGACACTTTTGGTGATCTAATCCACTGTTCCTAATTTACTGTTGAACAATGCATGGCACTGCAAATTAAGAGATCAAAGTAAAAAAAAAGAAGAAAAGGGTAGCTTATACACTGCATGTATGCAAAAATATGATTGCACAATTCCAATAGTTATAATAAATCTACATACATATATTAGTTACTAAGGACAATATTGCTAACCATTCATTCTAGATTTATTGGTCACGCTACATCTCCATTAGTATCCGGATCATTCTCAGTTACTTCTTCAGAATGGGTGGAAAGTTCAGCTTCTTCGAGGTTTTCATTATCTTGTGTGCTGTCCAATTGAGATGTTCCTTCCTCAGCTAAAACTGTTTCTGATTCTTGTTCCAAATTTGGAGACTGTGAAGATCTTTCTTCAACTTTAGGCTCATCATTTGGAATGTTTGGTTCTGTTGTAGGGTCAGGGGAAGACTCGTGAGGATTCTGAGGGGATTCGGTTAGACATGGTGGCTCTTCTGGAGGAAGAGAAGATTCCTTTTGTTCATCTTGTGGAGATAATTCTTCTGCTTCACCTGGTTGAGCTGGTTCATCTGGTTCAGCTTTATCTTCTGGTTCAGCAGCTGGAGATGGTTCTTCTGGTTCAACTGCCTCTTCAGGTTGAGTTTGTTCAGTTGTTTCTTCTGATTCAACTTCTTCTATTTTAGCTTGGTCTTCTGGTTCAACTTCTTCAGGTTCAACTACTGGAGATGGTTCTTCTGATTCAACTTTTTCGGGTTCAACAAATGGAGATGGTTCTTCTGATTCAACTATTTCTTCTGGTTCAACTTCTTTTTCAGGTTGAACTTCTTTTTCAGGTTGAACTTCGTCAGCTTGTTCTTCTGGTTCAACTAGTTGAGATGGTTCTTCAGATTCAGCTTGTTCTTCTGGTTGAGGTGGTTCTTCTGGTTCAATTTGTTCTTCTGGCTTAGCTATTTCCTCAGGTTCAGCTGCATCTTCAGGTTGATCTGGTTCAACCTCTTGAGGTGGTTCCTCTGGTTCAACTTGTTCAGTTGGTCCTTTTGATTCAGTTTGCTCTTCTGGTTCAACTTGAGGGGGTTCTTCTGGTTCAACTTGTTCTTCTGGTTCAACTTCTTGAGACTGTTCTTCTGGTTCAACTTGTTCTTCTGGTTCAACCTCTTGAGGTGGTTCTTCTGGTTCAACCTTTTGAGGTGATTCTTCTGGTTCAACCTGCTCAGTTGGTCCTTCTGATTCAGTTTGCTCCTCTGGTTCAACTCGTTTTTCTTCTGGTTCAATCTCTTGAGGTGGTTCTTCTGGTTCAACCTCTTGAGGTGATTCTTCTGGTTCAACTTGTTCAGTTGGTCCTTCTGATTCAGTTTGTTCCTCTGGTTCAACTTGTTCTTCTGGTTCAACTTGTTCTTCTTCTGGTCCAACCTGTTCTTCTTCTGGTTCAACTTGTTCTTCTTCTGGTTCAACTTGTTCTTCTTCTGGTTCAACCTCTTGAGGTGGTTCTTCTGGTTCAACTTGTTCAGTTGGTTCTTCTAGTTCAGCTTGTTCTTTTGGTTCAGCTTGTTCAGTTGGTCCTTCTGGTTCAGCTTGTTCTTCTGGTTCAACTGGTTCCGATAATTCTTCTGGTTTTACTTGTTCAGGAGGTTCTTCAGGTTGAACTAATTCAGACTGTTCTTTAGAAATTTGAGGAGCCAAACCTTCAGCTACAGATTGAGACAGCTGCTCTTCAACCTCAGGAGTCAATTCCTCCACAGGAGATGGAGAGTGGACAATGACCTCTGTCAACACTGGCTGTGTGGGAGCAGATGCCACTGGTGCCCCCACATGGGCTGCATCCTTCTTAATAACCTCTTTTACTTCAATCTCCAAATCAAGAATTTGTGGTTCTGAAGGATGCAGCGGTGTCTCTGGTCCAGTACCTGTGTTCCCAGCTTGTGAGCTGGCTTCACTACCGGCCACGTTCACCTGTGGAGAATATGTAGTCTCTTCCGTTGAGTCGGAATTCCGTAAGCATTTGCAGAGATTACCCATAGTACAGCTTCAGTAGCTGGGCGGACTCCAGCTAGTTCTAACAGCCTGCGAAAAGGTGTGTGGTAGGTAGCTGTAGCATCTAACGGACTTAGTAGAGAGTATATAACGGGAGCTAAAATCAAGCGCTGCAGTTTTTCAGAGATTAATGTTTATTGCAATTATCTGCGTGTTTTGCAATTCTCTACTACAGTGTGTGTGTGTGTGTGTGTGTGTGTGTGTGTGTGTGTGTGTGTGTGTGTGTGTGTGTGTGTGTGTGTGTGTTGACAGAGAAAGTTCAAAATTTAACAAACAAAGAAAAAGGCAACTATCACAGATGGAATGGCATATTGAAGTCAATGAGTAGCTGTAAAATAATGACTGCCACTGGGTATTAATCATGGATAGAATATTATGAATTTTCTGAAGTTTGTTGCAGTTCCTAAATGTTAATTCTACTAAACACTATCTTCGAACTCTTCAATAGAATCCTCATCAACTTCTTGACTTGCACTCATTCTTGAGTTCTGAGAGAGAGTTACACTTTGCTGTAAGCATGTTGGTTCAGCAGTGGAGGGTGATATTCTTCCTTGACTTAGTCTGTGTCCTGCTCTATCCACTGCTTCTCCAAGTCCTGTTTCAATGCCCAGTGACAGAGTGGACTGCTCTACCTCCCAATCCTTCTCACCCAGAATTTGATGGAAATGTCTACAATGTTCAAAATATAATAAAATTTAGTGTAACATTTCATAGACATAACCACCTCCCCCCCCCCCCCCCCCAAAAAAAAAACCCCCAAGAACCAAAAAACCAAAAACAAAACCAAACAACAAAACAAAATTAAAAAAAAACCCAATGACAACAAAATATGAGCAAACAAAATATGAGCAAACAAATTATTTAGACTAAGTGGACCAAAACAATACAGAGATGGCTCTGGCTATCATAAATTCGTCAGACCAAGTATCAATGTGACTTTCTATACTTACAACATACACACAACTGCTGCACTGCAGAAAGAATTCATTATGCAAATATTTGGTTATCTGCATTCAATTTGTGTCTTTGTGACATATAGTTTGTCTGTGAAGTCCCTGCTCACTTGTACAAATGTATTTTGAGTACTGATGTTGTACTTTGAGTAGTTATTCAGATTAGCCAAAGGAATAATGCCACTGATTAATAAAGAAAACATAACTGTGACTTCTATTGAAGGGAAACAAGGTTGAAGTCGGAAGATATTAGAAAACACAAAAAAATTGGTGCATACAGTAACCAAAAGAAAAAAAATACAGGGACATCAAGGATTACCTTGGAGCAGACAACTTGAAATGAGCCGCAGACTGTAGGAAAGTAACCTGATCTAGGGAGGAAAGGAAATCAATAATTATATACATACGTACAGATATAATAACTAAAAATCTAATGAAGGAATGATATCTGATTGAAGTGTAGAACTCTACCATTATAGGATTCCCCATTGTTAAATCAAACGTTGCTCCTGATTTCAAAATCATACCCCCCCCCCCCCCCCAATGCAAATCACTTTCACTTATGCCTCTTCAAACCCCAGACATAGAACCATTCTACTACAAATCCGCCTTCATGGTTAGTGTAGAACTATACATTATTGAAAAATACCCCAAAATCAACCCATGGAGTGTGGAAACAAAATACCAGTAAATTAACCCCTCCAGTAGAAATATCAGAACCCCCTGAGTCATCAAAGTAGGAAACACTCGTTGAACACTAATCCACTTAGGAAACAAAAAATAAAAAAGGAGGAAGTATAGAGTGATCTCTGATTTGTATTCCCCATATCACAACTTTGCTCCATGATAATAATTTTGTGTCAAAGATTCATGAGCTCTGAGTAGAACCAAAATAGATGAGGAAAATGATGGCAAATGTGCAAATATTTCCCATGACTATGGAACCATTGTGGAGTGAACATGTACCTAAGCTATGGAAACATGTGCTCTTCAAAGAGTGCTGCCCATTCTGTCTGCTGTTATGGGATGCCATTTTATAAAATAGGAAATAGCATTTAGTCTAATTCAGAAATGCTGACAAGATCTGTAACATTCATTTAGTGCCAATAGGTTTTTTGAGTGGCTATAAGATCCATAAAAAATCCCAGATAGCCTGTAAGATGTGGTAGAGCCCAGTCAATGAGGGTGAAGTGCCAATAAAGTATTGTGATGTTTATGAAAGAGATACAATGTTGATTCTTTGATAGATATCTAGTGTTCATTTCATTATCATTCAGTGTTGAATCTTTCTGAATTGCCTGGCATTGAATTGGAAGCAAGAGAGATAGATCTCTACAGGTGTTCATAAACCACCTCAGTCCCTTCTACCACCACAAGCTTTTCACCTTATCAACCAACCTAGTTTAACTGGGAATCTCTCCCATCATCAAACACACTCAACTCCATATCTACGTAAAACCATCTGCCCAAGTAATCTTTCACTTCAACTTTTTTTTACATAAAGATTGTCTGAATGGAGCATATTTCATTGGTCAATTACAGGAACCTTGGATTCCCACTGTGGAGGTCCAAGCATATCAAGTTCACATCGTTGGGTGCAATAGAGTTACTACCTACCCACCACCCCCTAATTGTGTTATTGTCATGCTAGGTTCTTAATTAGTTTATACGTCTGAACCTTAAAAAAAAATTAAGTCCTTTGTTGCTTAGTGCATAGACAAATACTTCAAGTGTCTTCCCTTTCACACCAAGATCTTGGAAAGAAACTATTTAATCCCAGTCACAGAGGAACCAACATATTTCCTCAGCAAACACCCACGTTTTGTAAATTGACTAATCACTCAAACTATAACAGTAATGAGGGGGTGGGTGGTCTGGACTTCTCCTGTAACTTCCTGATGAGGGAACCCACTGGGTATGAGTACCGTATGAAACATAGTGCCAATGTGTGATTATTGAAGCATGTGAAGGCTTGGCCAAGTGCTATAGCTTCCATAGAAAGTCCTCACTTTCCAAGGTATCACACCAGGGCAGATATGCACCTTTGTTCACCTCAAGGAAGAAGATGATGATATACACAAGGCATGAGTTGGTTTTAAACCACTCCAAGGCTTTGAGCACATCTACTTACATAATAGTGTGGTACATTTCCACTCTGGGCAGCTGCTTGGCAACTGATCATCCCCAAACAATGCAGACACTATATATATCAAGCTTTCTTTGTCAATACATACACACACAAACCAAAAAATCAAAAAAAAAAAAAAAAAAAAAAAAAAAAAAAAAAAAAAAAAAAAAAAAACCCCAACAAAATCAACCAATTAACTGGTCATGCTAATCAACATGATTTGATCTTCTGGTAAGGAATCAATGCTTATCAGAACAGAACAGAGTGAGGCTTGTGTGTGACATATACGTCTCTCAGGTTTCAGAAATACGTACCTTTTTCAAATTTGGTGGCCGGTTGGCCAATGAGATCATGAGTTCTCATGCAATAACAAATCAAGGAACTGTTGCACAGACCCTTGACAATGTGCTTACATAATTTTACACTAATTATAACCTCGTCAGTGATATTGTAGTCAATTCAGTAAGCACATATCTACTTATGAATGCTTAGTCCGTCACATCTGTGGCTTAGCAGAGCACTGAGATATTTCAGGAATGGTTGACACCATGACATTAGACTTACACCTATCTACCTATCTTCGTGTGAATTTTGTGTCAGCATGAAGTAGACTTACACCATCTTTAGAGAATACCTGTTGCAATCAATCTGTCAAAACCTTCAGTGAGACAGAGCTTGCTAACATATTATACAATTTTAATACACTCCCATTCATGCTTGTGTACACAACCATAAATCAATAAATCCATACCACAGCAAATAGAAAATACATTCACTTCAGGTCACCCCATGTAATGCCAAATCCACTAGCCAAGACAAAAAATGAAGGGAGGATGGAAGTTATGCTTTTCCCCAGTACAACAATGGGAAAGATGTTAACATTAATGAAGATATCTGGAGTGACCTTCATATTTTACCATACTACTCACCTGGGTTTCTTAGCTCTGTGTTAATAACTGCCATATATGGAATAATTTCAGTTAGCAGTTCAACTGGTGTCCACAAATGAGCTGAATAAACAAATCAATAAAATTGATTAAAAAACATACAACAAAAATTTAAATTGAAACCATTAATCAATAATCAAAAACAACAAAGCAATAAAAAATAAAAGAATCAATATATAAAAAAAACAACAAAGCTATAATAAAGACAGCAGTAGGAAAAAGTACAAAATAACACTGGCATATATCAAAACTGTCATATTTTGGCACACACTGGAATACTCCTCCATGGCACATGCCAAAACAGAGCAGCATATTCTGTGCCCACTCAGCTACAGCAACAACCATGTGTTATCTCATTAGGACTGAATAGTTAAGTAAATTAAGAGTATGAACATCAGTGAAACTCAAAGACCAAACGTAAGTGTCTATAAAGGGGTTCAAAGCTGGACGGCAGCCAGACTAATCAAAGGCTACGTGTCAATAGGACAGTCTTGATTGACCACAGCACATCATGATCTTGGCAAGTTGAGGTATTTTAGACTTTTCTTCCTTCACAATGACTAATTGGAAGGTAAAGGTGGGAACATGCGAGTTAATTGATTACAAAGAGACAATGTTTCCCTTCCAAAATGTTGGAGCAAAGAAGATAGGAGATGATCAAGTATGTGGGATACTCTGACTGAAGCAAACGCTAATTCGCTGAATGTTATGATGGGGAGCAGACGTTTGGAAGCAATTCATGTGCAATAGTTTGACCACACCCATCTTTCATTAACTGTCAGCAAGTGCTAAAACTCTGTTCCCTGCTGAATATTGTTGCCTCAATGTTGCCCCATTCATGTTACTACTAACATACTGTTGCCCAGCTATTGCTACCTGAAGAATAGTGTCTAGATATTACTATCAACTGTAGATGTCGTTTGAAAAAAAAAGATGCTCCAGTCTGGACCATATAGACATTTTTGTATACACATATGTATTACCTAGCTTTGAAGCGCAAGCTTTCTTAAACTATTTCAGTATACTTACCATGCCTTGATTAAAAAAATAATAATAAAAAAGTAAATAAAATAATAATAAAAAAAAAAAATAAAAAAAAAAAAATAAATAAATAAATAAAGAATTAGAATATTGACATAAGTTTCAATAAGTTGAGTGATCTTGAACAGTTTTTGGTTGTCTTTTTCTCCTTCCATGAATTCTTTTTGTTTCATTATGAAGTTGTGTAAGCTCACTCAACGATTCCGCAGCTCTATCTACGGCATTCGAATACCATCAAAAATTGGCATAGTTCTTGAATGTCACAGTCCAAAATTACACCATCATTATAACATCACATCACAATAATTGTACAATCAGTTGTAGACATGAAGGCGAGGCCACTAACTATGGAGCCAGAGAATTCAAACAAATTTTATGATGTCATCAACATGGCAGTGGTGTGAAGACCCAGTCCAAATAGTCTACACATGAAGAGTATATTCTGTGCCTACATCCAAATAGTGAAACACACCTTATCCTCCACTAAACTCTATTCATCTTGGCTTTGCCGCTGGAAGTGAGAGGTTTATAAATGGGTGACCAGTACCAGCTAAAAATGACCACAATTACATTTTTGGTGGATTAGGTACTTGATGCGCCAACGAGCCAAGCACTGGAAAGTCATATAGCTGCTACTCAAGCAATGTCTTCCAAGTTCTACATGTTTTTTTTTTTCATAATTCTTTGAAGAACATAGGTCAATACTTGCGTAAGTTGAGTGCAGTTGTGTTCCCTTTAAGGATAATAAGTTGTAGTGGCCAAAGGGGATTTGCTTTGGTTCTATTGCTGGTCCTTACTACCAGGGCTCATAATAGACAGATACTTCAATCTGGCAGCTAAATATTGCAATATGATTAAATATAAAATTTCTGTTATAATAAAACAATGACCGTGTTCTTAATTTAGCAATGGGTCAAGGAAATGACTGCAGCTCTAAGGATTTGAACTAAGAATAAAATTGAAAAGATGTTTGGGAGAGGAATGAAACAATATATATTGTGGAGAACGTCAGAGTTTGTTTGTTTGTTTTTTTTTGGAAAAAGAAAGGGTGCATAAACTGAAGGATGAAGATAACTGATGGATTGTCTGAGGCAACTGGCATATATCAAAAGTGTCTCAGTAATATACATACAGAGCTCTTGGCTAATGATGGAAAGTTTTTATCATTGATAAAAGTGTTACAGCACTTCAAGGGTTAAAATAAATATACACTCCTTCAGTAATGAAGCTATACGTAGGGTGGTACAGTTGTTTTTGAGAAGGTAAAGACAGATAGAATATTAATGGATTCCGGTTCTGTCTGTGGGAACTTCTTCATATTATTGAGCTCTCCTACAACAAAGGCAGTAAATGATTCATTTTGTAGGCACATGGTGGAAATTGAAAAATGACTATTTTGACAAAGGCAGACTAGAAGATATGGTAGGTGAAATAATTATTGAACATAATGAAGATGAGGATGCTGACAGACATTTAATTGACATGGCACTACAATTATCACGACAAAGTGAAGCTAACAACAGAACCAAATACAACTATAAATTGTAAATACAATTTGACTAATACAATAGTAAAATATGGACCCCAATTTTCTTGAATGTGTTCTACATTTACCTACCCTCCACACCCAATTTTCTCAATATTCCCAATTTCTCATACCAAACTACTTCCACCATCCACCACAGCTATCTTTAATGCAGTGTATATAATTAATTGCTTAGCATTTCCTGATGATCCACCCTCAATGCAGTAAGAAATGTTACCTGGCAGTTCTACATCTTAACACACTCCCTTTCAGCACTTTCAAATGCATTGCCCATTTTTCCAAAGAAATTTTATGCCAATGCTCTCCAATTATCTCAGCAATCTTCAAACACAATGAAAGTTTCCTCAACAGTTCTATGTCACAATGCCCCCACCCACTTTTCCTATGTTCCACAGTTGTCTTCAATGCAATAAACATGTTACCCCAGCAGTTTCATATCACTAGAAATCTTCAATCCAGTAACAATGTCATCCCAGCAGTTTTATAGCACAATGTTCCTCCATCTTCCATAGTTTTCTTCAATGCAATGAACATAATCTTAACCCAGAAGTTCAACATCAAAATCTTAGTTTGTTATCAGGAGTGTGCCATGCTAGCTCCAACAGAATTGATATTTTGCCACAGCTAAAGCTATTAATATCTATCTAAATACTTCTGTGTTTATTCTTTGCCATATATTAATATCTAGCTAAATATTTACTATGTGCTTCCCTATATATTGAATGAACCTGATTGTACAGCAACTAACAAGAAGCTAATTGTCAGACATCAGTTCTTCTCAGAGTTTCTGCTTCCCACCAGTAGGCAAGGGACGATAGTCCAGTTACATTCCGTGTGGTCTGAAGAATGCCTTTACTCTCCTTATAAACTATACAGCTAAATCCTGATTCTGGCTTCACAGACCTTCAAGAGTAGCATAGGAAGGAACACCACTTCAGGGGGAGTTGGATGGTATCTGAAATATTGGAAAAGTGTCAATATTGAGACTTTTATAGTGATTTTTCCACTGGCAAAATAAACAAATAGAGTTTCACTTATCATGACATTCAGTGCATTTTTTTTTTTTTTTTTTTAAAATTATAAAATTAGTTAGGTAAAAAATAGTTTTTTTTACCATAGGGGGGGGGTTTCTTATACCAGATATTCTTGACATTTAGTACAATTTTAAGGATTATGAAATTAGTTAAGTAAATGGTAGACAATGAATAACACCTTACCAGATTTTTTTGACATCAGTGTTTTTTAAAAGAACTATGAAGTTAGTTAGGTAAAGGGTAATTTCTTACCGTGAGGAGAGGCTCCTAGGTGCAGAAACAGAGCTCTGGCCAGTGTTCTATTGTCCCTATGCTGTAGCAAACACAGATAACAATGTCATATTTATCTTGTACAGTTGAATAACTTTAATATTGGTCTTTCACAGACAACTATTAGAAATGTATAGATACGTACAAAAATTAATGCCATTAAAAGTGCATAACGAAACTCAAAGTGTAATATTTTATGTGAAGCAAAGAAAGAACTTGAGAGATAAGCGTAAAGGAAGCTTAAAATTGAGCTTCGCAAGAGAGAACAGGCTTTTAAGAAACTGATACCGAGAAGCTTCTAGAACTATATTATCTAATTAAAAGAATGCCACATAAAATAAATATCCTTATAAGTATAATAGTTCTTTCAATATCACAGAGGAAATCAGTTCATTTAGTTTTTAAAAATCACACATGAAATTATGTAAGAAGATGAATTAAAGTTACCATTGGAGGATACATGTATAACCATTCATCACTTTTTAATAGTAAGACATTACTCTCACAGATCACAATTATATAATGGCTGGATAGCACGTGGACTCGCAGACATTCTTTAAACCAATAGAAAACAGTGAATCACAAATATGAATTAATGCACTGGCAGCTACTTCACACATAATCACAAGAATAATTATGAGTTATGGGTATGTTTAATGCAATTAATTAGATGTGAATTTTTTGACACAGCATCTGTCAACCTTAAAAATAAACTAAAACTGACTCGCTGTAGCATCATTGTTCTCAAAACAAAACCAGCAAAGACATCACATACAACCCACTACATCTGGTCATGCATGTAGCAATATCAACTTGCCTGTTTGTTAACTGAATTCCAGCATGGTTTATGCAGAGGCCTCCACTTGCTCTCAGCTCTGCTCCTGTTGCAATGCATTAGTCCCCTGCATGCCACACTACTGCTGTACCTCTCCACAGTGGTCCTCACCTCCTACACATGTAGAAAACACTTAGCAAGATCAGCTAAAAAAAAGAAGAAATAAATAAAAATCATTTTTAACCAGCCAAAAACCCGCTCACTTATGATTTAATATTTTACTTAATCGTGGGTATAAAAAAAAGAAGAAGAGAATAAAAAAAGGGGAAGAGAAAACTCAACCATGACCAATATTTGAACGGGGGGGGGGGGGGGGGTGGTGCCTCAGCACTTGTGGTCAGAGGAAGTTTCACAACAAGAACAAGATTCCCAACAAAAATAACACGTTCGCGGGTAAAAAGTGGACTCTAAATATAAATGCTTTTTTTTTAAAACTTTATCTCTTTTTACTTTTTAGAAGAGGGAAATGAAAATGGAGAAATAATTTCCACAACAGGACCATGTAAGTGACATACACAACTATCTGAATACATTGCCTTAGGTGAGTATCTTTTTGGAAATCCAGTTATAAATTTGACATAAAAGGCAATTCTTAAATGACATTGCTAATTAGAGAACACCTTTGATGGTAACAAACTGTTGAGTATATGCACTTGTACATATTCTTCCTGGTTTTCTACATGTCCATGAACAACGCCATTGAGTAATAATATAGAGGGGAGTAGCTCCAGTGCACATTTTGAATATATGTAATAGAAATATACACAATAGAGTGAACTAATTACATATACTGTATATGTATATATATATACATATATTCCCTTAACCTTGGAGACTGACCACAGCTGTCCAAGAATGTCCGAGGTACTTAAATATTCAAGCCCATTGCTCTATAAGATTGAGGGGGGGGGGGGAATTATTGGCATAAAAACAAACAAATATAAAAAAAAAACAAAAACAACCAAACAATAAAACATGTGCAGATATTTGTTTATCACAGAGATATGGTAGGTTAATCTAGTCAGCATCTAGTTGTGGTCTTGTAGGTTTATTAGATATTTAATGGGTGCACTGGATGTGAAGTACATATGGTGAAATGTAGGAAACATTAAGGTTCAACATGTAGATAACCATTTAAAAATAAATTAAAGTTAAACATCACAAAACACTCTGGGATTACATGTGGGCTGAAAGTAAAGTTAGACATCTTTTTGGGTGTTAGTGTAATTCAATCATGATGATATGCCTTCATGTTAATGTTATTTTGTGGTAATACTTCATATTGTGTCTGTGTGAAAATGATCTTACAAACAGCAAAGATAATTTATTATGCATCCAGCAGAGCATAGACTCTTAATTTTTCTCTATTAGATGTACGACAAAATTTTGAAATTCTATATTTACTGGCAACTATGAAGAGGTGGCAGACAAAGGGACGACATCTTGTGATAATTTTTAATTTCTTCAACAGATTAAAAAAAAACAAAAAACAATAACAAAGTAACAATAAACAACAAAAATAGTGTAACAAACTCTCCTTCGAAAGTTCCTGTTGTAAAAATATTATATTAGCAGACATTAATCAACTGGTTTAGTTGATCCCAATTTAATGTGCTTGGGTTAGTGAATTGTTTCAAAATGTGAATGGGGTGTGTGTTTGCCTTCTATCAGGTGAATGTAACGTTTACTACCTTTAACTGCTGTTTGTTAATGAAATATAAGCTGTTTCCAATTCAATCAATATTCTCATGCTCTAGCCCGGAAGAAGGAACTGCCACATATGGTGTGACAGAACACAAGCCTTGAATTATAGCCACGACTCACTCACTATGTCATGGAGATCACTGAAAAAGTCGAGGAAGTTTTGGTGTAGGTAGAGAGTGAACATGTCCGAGGAGAGGTGGGTATTCTCCACCACATCCTGCAGAATAAAAAATTATTGATCAGCAAAGAAATAAAATAAATACAAAATAATATTATTATTGTTTTTTACTCTCAAGTCTGTAACCACGACCGGGAAGTTTCATGTGCTCCTCACAACTGGTGAATGCATGCAATTGGCTCCTATGAACACCTATTAGTTCGTTTAGTGACGTCGTAATGATCGATATCAAATATATTATTACTAGCCAGCTTAACAAAATGCTGATGAATAAAAATAAATTTCATGGCGGAAGCTTATTGCGCTCATTCTATTCACGTAAAACTGAGGTTAGATTCAGTACATTATAACTATCCATGCAAACACTAGAATACACCTCTTGGCAATTCAGTACACTAGAATACACCTCTTGGCAATTCAGTACACTAGAATACACCTCTTGGCAATTCTAGCGTTTGTGGTAGATCGCAAGGATGTAATCGTATCTGCAGTTTCCATGGATACGTACCTCTGGGGAGACCAGTAGAGGTGACCTCTCATGCTGTGTCAGGTGAGGAGGGAGTGTGTCTACCACTCCTTGCTCTGTAGCACCTGATCCAGCAGGAAATAAAGTGCACATATATATAGTAATGTAAACCAACAACATAGAGTAAACATCTAAATGAATATTTCTCCTAATTAGGTTTAATTGATTACATGAGCATCATGTAAAAGTTAATTATTTATTTAAACATTTCATTAAGAAATAGGTAAGCCACTTCATCAACATCAACATCAGCTCACGTTTGCAGTAAAGAATCTTCCCCAGTGCTCTGAAGAGAAATAATGAGTTATCTCGTTCTCCAATGCCACTTCTCTCAGTGGAAGATAGACTGGAACAGGTGCTGCTGCTCTGTTTCCGTAGTTTGGTTGCAGCCGAAGCAGGCATAAAACCTTTGAGTGAAGATGAGGACAATTTGTTGTTGGATTTCTTGGGTTTGGCTGGTATGAGGGGGCATGCTTTTAAAATGTCTGAAGACTCTAAGGAAGTAAAGAGAATGAGACTTCTAAATCTCTTATTAGGAAAAAACAAAAAAACAACATGACCACATTTTCCATTCACCGATAGGTTTCTCAAAGGGAATATCTCTGATCTTTTGACATTAATGAGAGCTTTAGTCTGATAATTCAATATCTACTTACCACTTGTCATTTGAGTTGCTTAAAACTTAAAAAATTTGAACTCTTAAAATATAATGGCACAACATATCATAAACAACATAATTGTTTGTAAGTGCTTACAATAGAAGTTTGGGAATGAGTATCTCATAACTGGACAATAAAGTGGCCGTTACCTCTCAGACATAGGACTTGCAATGAGTTGACAGCACTTCGTATATCGCCATTGCTGCTGTTAGCCAGTGCCTCTATCACTTCTCGGTGTGGCATGTGGAAGTGGGTACCCTCAAGCACGCTGCCTGCTGCTCCGCTGGTCATCTGACACTCTGTCGAGGCAACACGTAGCAATGTCTTGACAATACTTGTGTGGGCCACAGGGTTAAAGCTGGAAAGGGATAAGACAAGTGTAAGTAACCATTACATGCATTATCTAACTTTATAGCAGTGCAGTAGTGGCTTCTGATTACTTTATCAATGTGATTTATTATGCAAGATAATGTTTGTTGTCTCAAAATAAGCAGCATGTCATTAATTAAGGTGGTGGGCACTATATCTCGTACATCCTGATTTAACCACACCCAATTTGTAAGATAGAAAATATTACAGTATAATATCTCTCCCTTAAATAATTTTGTGAACATAAATAATTGCGCACGATCCAGTGACACAAATGCCTTGTAAAATAATTATTACTTTTTTAACTTATTTATTTTTAGTTGCCGTTGAAACAAACTTCTATATTGGATTCACTTGTTAATACATAAAGGAAATAAAATGCACGTATGCAAACAAAAAGTTAGAAGACCCTTACCTATTCCATTCAATGCCCCAATCATTGTATTACACAAAATTATTACGTGATTGATGCAACCAGTTTTATAATTGGTAAAGGGTCATAAAACGTGGATATAATCTTGTGCCCTCAATATTTCACAGATCAATCCAAAATAACCATTGGATACAAAATTAAACTTAATTTTTTCTCTTGTGCACTTACAATATGCTATAAAGAAATATGCAGTGAGCAGCTAATCTATGTTGTGTGTATGAGCCAATAGAGCTGGGATGGGTGAAGAGTTACCTGATGGAATGGATGTTCGCCTTAGCAAGGCGATCCTTCCTGAAGGTGTTGCTGGCACTGAGGTCGCTGTGGTGGCTCTCAGAGGCAACAAGCACCAGCGGGAAGTGCAGACAGTGCCACACTGAACTGCGTCGAACAAACATCATGGAATTCCATCACCACACAAGTGAGTGACTCTCACACAAAATGGGAGACAAACAGACCTAACCCGCTTCCAGTCCTCGATACCTGTTTTAAAGATGACCTGATCCCCCTTCCCCCCTACCCCCTCTTCACTGGTAGTTGGAGCTCACATCATTAAAATGGTGAGACTACAGCATGTATTGCCAGCTACAAACTGAGTGGGTGTTCATTACTACAACGAATAACAATTCACCAACACCCAGCGGTTTGTGTAATATCTAAAGAACATAATATCCTTCCACACACACACATGCACACACACATGCATATGAATACAAAGGAAAAAAAAGGACAAGAAAAAAAAGAGGAACAGAGATTAATGAGCAAATGAAAAGAAAAACAAACTTACTCCAAAACCTGATAGAATTTGTTAGGATCCTGTAAAAAGGCATTAGGGAACTCCTGAAAAGTAACACACAAAATAAGAAAACCACAAAAATAAATATGCATGGATTTACTTAACCATTCAATCTGTCATGTGACAGTATGTGTACTAACATACCTCCACCAGCACAATTTTATTCTTCTGGATGGCACTACTAGAAGCTCCACCCACTGTTGCTGAACTCCCTCCCAGGGCAAAGGTCAGGGTGGGATAGCGGCTTGCTCGGAGGATAAAGTTCTGAAACTGCTTGACTTGAGATTCACGATAAAGGATCTGGTCTCCTGGGAGAGCATCTGTAAAGATCAAAGGCCATTTCAGCAGATGAATTTACAAATCTAACACTCTGATTGATTTTCACACATTGTAAAAGTGTTTTTGACAAGATGTCAATGTCATGTTCACTTAATTGGAAAATTCAATTAGCCCAGAGGTCGGAATAGCCAGTAGTAGATGGTCTGTGTTCCTTACCGCATATCTTGTGGTGGTATTATATATTACATGTAATATTAGATCGTTTTTTTAAATCTCTCTTCTTCTCTCTCTCCCTCCCTCACACTCACATCACTTAAAACTCCACTGGGTTGGTGGTACTATTAGAAATCAGGGGCTATTACTGAGGGTATAATTCAACACTACTGGCTTCCACTGAGCATATAATTGAAGGGCATTGCCCTGGAGAAAGGCATTGTAATACCTACATATACATTACTAGTTGATGGCTACTTCATAGCTATCTACTTCAGTATATACTGCAGCTTTTATAAAAAAAAATTTTTTTTTTAATTAAGAAAAAAAAAAAAAAATCCCAATCCTGTATTTTATAATCAGAATTTCCTTCTCTGCAGCACACACAAATAGCAGAGCAGGGGTTCACTACTTATCCATTGGCTGACAGAATGCAAATCCATTGGTGGTTGACTGTTTGGAGTTATCTTTATTCTGAAGGAGATAGGCATGGTGCTGTGAACTAATCAAATTTATTTCACTTTAACAAATAATGATCAAGTTATCATCACAAAGACTATTTCTAGCACGAAAAAAATCAAAGACAAATTGTAGATTTGACAAGACTACTCCATTTGCTACTTGTAGGGAAGACTTTAGTTTGGGTGCAGTTTAGGCTGATGGGGTAAAACTAAAAGCTACTGAAATCAGTATGTCCGACTGGGAGTGGTTGAGTATCTCTGTAGCTAACTATTTATAGGACTCCTCTTTGTCATCAAGTGAACTGTAAGGATTGGGACATGAGGTCGAAATAACAGCTGGAGAAGTTGCAGCTGATAACTGGAGGAAGTACTTTCAACAAGTCGTCTATCTGTGAACTAATAATGTCACCTTACCAAGTGAAAGTCAGTGACTTGGAATTGTTTCTAAGAAAATTTGAAAGCCAAACAGTTTAGTAAAGTCATATACATCTGAAAGTTATTGTGCATTTTTTGTTGTTGTTTTTCTTTGTTGTTATTGTTATTAGATACATCAATGGTAAACAGAGGACTGATGTCAACCAGTCAAACAGAAGGACATGCTGGCAACAAAAGATAAATAATCAATACGACCCTAGTGAATATATCAATCTCCACCAACGGAAGTTCCATTTTTTTGGCATTTTGCTTGAGGTGCCTAAAGGAAGTGGTGTGGCCAGAAGGAATCCAGCCTAAAATCACTCTGGAGCTTCATATCTGCAAAGATTCATCAAACCCTTTTCAGCTGGTTGGCCAGCTATAGGTGATACACACACACACACAGCCCCATATAGTAGGATTATCAGCTAAAGAAAGAACTGTAAATGGTATGATCACAGGACTTTTTCGGAAATTGGTAGATTTTCTGATTGAATGCACCGGAGTAAAACAGAAACTTGGCTAAAATATAATTACATACGTAATTGTGCAATGCATACAACCATTCATTCCCATACCACAGCTACTCAAAGAATTGAGTTATGTTCACAAAATAAGCAGTTTCACAGATTAATAATTTTTAAGAGTTAAATCACACCCAGATTTTCATATTCACAGAAACTATCCACTTCTGGTGAACTATAGTATGGACCTGCATGCAAAGGTCAAACCATGCCGTCTAGCAGTGCCTAGCTGCACTGTTTGAATAGTGAAGGTTTTGAAACTGGACTGAGCACAGGTGATATTTTATTGTACATAATTGATAGTAAAACTAATGGCACACATCAAAGAAGAAATAAAAAGAAAAAACAATATATATATATATATTTTTTTTTAATTTAAAAATTTTTAAATACAGCTCAAGGACTCACCGCTAAATTCCGGTTCACTGCGTAAGTTCCAAAACCCTCCCCCATTGCAGTTTGAATTAGGTAAAGGGTCTTTCCTCCTAAGACTTCACACTGTTAATAAACGCTCTTGCGCCCAGCATTGTAGCTGATAGCGACTAATAGACTTTCCCCATGTGTAGTCCTGCAACACTGAACAGATTTTAGACTTGCGGACATTCAGGTAGGTGAACCTGGACACTATAGTGAAACTTACAACCAGAAAAAGGAAAACACGCTGTTGGAAACGAGCAAATAACATCAACAATTAATCTGATCCCGAAGATATCGGGATTTCATCTACTGAACAGAGTGAAAACCACTTCCGCAGCTGGCCAGGAAGTTGACATAAACCCTGCCCCAAAAAAAATCACAAGAAACTGAGCCAACTAAGAATAGCCCTTCCTTGCAGGCTATTAGGAAGGTGGGAGAGCTAGCATCAGCAGTCCTTGAATCAAAAGTTGGGGTCTCCACTCCTAGGGGAGGTGCAAGTGTGGATTTGAATCCTTGTAGAGTTGAAGCTCTTGGCAGTGGACAGGCCAACAGTAAAGCGGAGAAAAGTAAGATGGAAAAGAGGGGTTATGACTATGAGCTTTTAGAGTCAGAAATAGGGAAAGTGGAAATGTGCTTCATATGCAATTTGATTCCTTATAAGCCCCAAAAACTCAGTTGTTGTGGAAATGTTTTCTGTGACAATTGCATTAACAAAGAGAAAAGCTGTCCACTTTGTAGAGCAGACGACTTCAAGACCATGATTGACAAGAAGTGTGAGAGGAAGATTAATGATTTAGTGGTCTATTGTCCTAACCACAACAAAGGATGTGATTGGGCGGGAGAACTAAGGAATGTTGAGGAACACTTGAACAAAGATCCGAGCAGAAGAGATGGGCTAGTGAAAGGTTGTGGACATCAAATGGCTCCTTGTGAGAGATGTGAGGAGCTAGTGATGTACGTCCAGATGAAGATGCATTTGGAAGAGGACTGCAGTCAGCGTATAATCCCCTGTGAGTTTGAGCTTGCTGGATGCAATTTCAGGGGTCCAAAGAATCAAATGCCTGAACATATCCAATGTAATATGCTTCAACATCTCTCACTGATGGCTAAATCATTGAAGGAAAATAAAGATTGTGTTAGTGCTCTTGAAAGCAGTAACTTAAGGATGCAGTGGTCCATCAGGAAGAGAAATTTAACTCAGTTTTTCCTGCTCTTTGCTCTGGTGTGTGCTCTGGTGTGTGCTCTGGTGTGTGCTCTGGTAGTCATCTTGCTATTCTACTACCAAAGTAGAGTGCAGCTTATTCAAGACCAAATCAAAGTCCATACACATTCTCTCCTCATACATGAAGATATTTATGCAGCACTCCAAAAAGATATGAACCAAGTTATTCAAGATCATAGGGAAGATCAAACACATTCTCTCCTCATTCATGATCAAGTCAAAGAAAATACATATTCTTACCTCATACATGAAGATATTTATGCAGCACTCCAGAAAGATATCAGCCAAGTGCTGGATAATCTGAGCAGGTTGAAAGCAAATTTTGATATCAAAATGACTAAATTTAGTTCAGAAATACACAGATTGGATAGATATATTGGTAAGGGAATATCGGACTGGGAGAACAAGTTATCGGACTTGGAGAACAAGTTTTCGAAACTGACAAATACAGTGCAATCACTAGTCGATGATGTCCAGAAATTGAAGGATGGATTCATCACGAGGTTTATTGATTATGTCATCAATGAATTAAAAAAATATTTTTTTTTTCCTCTGAAAAATTTACGAGTGACATGAAGTATTGGTTGACTTCCAATGAAAATAGCAAATAATTCCTGTATGATTTACATGTTAATGACTAAAATTTGTTTGATTGTTTTTATTTTAATTTTGTTGGAAAATGAAGCATATCTTGGGAGAGGCATGTATCTAGTGCAAGCACATCTTACTATAATTTACAAATTTCTCTGTCTTCTCTGTCTGTGTGTATGTTCTCTATCTCCTCCCATATGCCTGGACCAATCATCCTGAAATTTTCAGGAGTTGCTCACAGAACCACTGGCCCTGTTTGGGGAGAATCTGGTTAGGGTTAGGGTGTAGGTCCAGTAAATAATTGTCCTATTCATAAGTAATCACCCACTTAGTTGTAATAAACTTGTATTTCCATACAGTAAGTAATTTGTTAAAAATCCATTCTTGACAAAAATATGTCGATATCTAGAGGTTATTATGTGTGATTTTAACTGGCACTATTATTATTCTGAAGGAGATAGGCATGGTGCTGTAAACTAGTCTAATTTATTTCACTTGAACAAATAATGATCACGTTATCATCACAAAAAATTATTTCTAGCAGGAAACAACATCCAAGACAAAATTGTAGATTTGACAAGACTCCTCCATTTGCTACTTGTAGTGAAGACTTTAGTTTGGGTGCAGTTTAGACTGATGGGGTAAAACTAAAAGCTACTGAAATCAGTATGTCCGACTGGGAGTGGTTGAGTATCTCTGTAGCTAACTATTTATAGGACTCCTCTTCATCATCAAGTGAACTGTAAGGATTGGGATATGAGGTCGAAATAACAGCTGGGGAAGTTGCAGCTGATAACTGGAGGAAGTACTCCAACAAGTCATCTATCTGTGAACTAATAATGTCACCTTACCCAAGTGAAAGGGACTGACTTGGAATCGGTTCTGAGAAAATTTGAAAGCCAAACTGTTTAGTAAAATCACATACATCTGAAAGTTATTGTGCGGTTTTTGTTTTTTTTTTTCTTTATTATTGTTGTTAGATACATATCAGTGGTAAACAGAGGACAGATGTCAACCAGTCAAACAGAAGGACATGCTGGCAACAACAGATAAATAATCGATACAACCCTAGTGATTATATCAATGGAAGTTCCATTTCTGGCATTTTTCTTGAGATGCCTAAAGGAAGAGGTGTGGCCAGAAGTAATTCAGCCTAAAATCATCCCTACCCTACACTCGAGCTTCATATCTGTAAAGATTCATCAAACCCTTTTCAGCCGGTTGGCCAGCTATAGGTGATACACACACACACACACACACACACACACACACACACAGCCCCATATAGTAGGATTATCAGCTAAAGAAAGAACTGTAAATGGTATGATCACAGGACTTTTTCGGAAATTGGTAGATTTTCTGATCGAATGCACCAGAGTAAAACAGAGACTTAGCTAAAATATAATTACATACGTAATTGCGCAATGCATACAACCATTCATTCCCATACCACAGCTACTCAAAGAATTGAGTCATGTTCACAAAATAAGCAGTTTCACAGATTATTCATTTTTAAGAGTTAAATCACACCCAGATTTCATATTCACAGAAATTATCCACTTCGGGTGAAACAATAGAACTGATAAACTATAGTATGGACCTGCATGCAAAGGTCAAACCATACTGTCTAGCAGTGCCCTCTGGCAGTGCCTAGCTGCACTGTTTGAATATGTGAAGGTTTTGAAACTGGACTGAATACAGACCATATTTTTTATTGTATATAATTGATAGTAAAACTAATGGCACACATCCAAGAAGAATAGAAAGAAAAAAAAAATTTTTTTTTTTAGCTCAAGCATGCTAAATTTTGGTTCACTGCGTAAGTTCCAAAAACCCTTCCCAACTGCAGTTTAAATTCACCTCCAGTATGAATTAGGTAAAGGGTCTTGCTGTCTAAAACTTCACACTGTTGAACACATGGTTGCCAGGTGCTGGGAGTGAAATTATGTCAAATGACCACCTAGAAAAATGCCCAAAATGCAAAAACATTTTTTAGAAAGCCACAAAAAGCCACATTATGGGAACAATAAATGCCCTATATTATCATATTTTTCACATTGCTTCTCACCTTGAGCAAGAAATCTTTTGACAACTGGGACTTTCCTGGGGGGAAAAAAAAGGGGGGGGGGGAAGGAAACATGTCCCAGATACCCTTGCGTACCCTCCCCATAAAAAAATAAAAATGCTCTTCTGCATTAGATACCCCACCCAAGGAAATATTTCTGTTGGAAAGGACCTTCACCTTTTTTCTTAGATACCCAATCATGAAACATACCACACCCACAGAATATAACATTTTCCTGGTTTTATGGAGACCACATGCCAAATTTAATTGATCTTGGTCATTTGTTAGTTTTCCAAGTCACCAAACCACACCCATCCACATTGCCACATCCATAGCCACTCAATCTAAACTAAACTTCCTTGAGAATTTGCATGGAAGTGCCCTAGTCAATTCTAATCCCCTCCTCCCCTGTGGATTGGAAGGAGTTTAGAGGCCAGTGAATTATAGACCCTCCATTAGAGCCATCATTTCAACCAATATGCCACTTTTTCTAAAAATATGCCAAACAATTTGAAAAAAACCACAATTATGCCACATTTAAGAAATATACCACAAAATTTTTTTTTGTGCCAAGCAGTTGAAAAAAAAAGAAAAAAGGTCATATTTTCTAAAAATGGCATAAAAAAAAAGCCAACCTGGCGACCCTGGTTGAACAAGCTCCCAGCATTGCAGCTGACAGTGACTAACAGACTTTCGCCACGTGTACTCGCTGCAACACGGGACAGATTTTACACTTGCGTACATTCAGGTAGGTGAACCTGGACACTGCAGTGAAACTTACAACCAGAAAAAGGAAAACACGCTGTTGGAAAGAGCAAAATAACGTCAGCAATTAATCTGATATGATGTCGCAACTTACTCGGGAAGATATCGGGACTTCATCTACTGAACAGAGTGAAAACACCACTTCTGCAGCTGGCCAGGAAGTTGACATAAATCCTGCCCCAAGAAAATCACAAGAAACTGAGCCAACTAAAAATAGCCCTTCCTTGCAGGCTATTAGGAAGGTGGGAGAGCTAGCATCAGCAGTCCTTGAATCAAAAGTTGGGGTCTCCACTCCTAGGGGAGTTGAAGCTCTTGGCAGTGGACAGGCCAACAGTAAAGCAGAGAAAAGTAAGATGGAAGAGAGGGGTTATGATTATGAGCTTATGAACTCAGAAAAAGAGAAAGTAGAAATGTGCTTCATATGCCATTTAATTCCTCGCAAGCCAAAGAAACTTAGTTGTTGTGGTAATACCTTCTGTACCGATTGCATTCACAAGGAGATAAACTGTCCACTTTGTAGAGCAGATGATTTTAAGACCATGATTGACAAAAAGTGTGAGAGAAAGATCAACGATTTAGTGGTCCATTGTCCCAACCACAACAAAGGATGTGATTGGGCGGGAGAACTAAGGAATGTTGAGGAACACTTGAACAAAGATCCGAGCAGAAGAGATGGGCTAGTGAAAGGTTGTGGACATCAAATGGCTCCTTGTGAGAGATGTGAGGAGCTGGTGACATTTGTCCAGATGAAGATGCACTTGGAAGAGGACTGCAGTCATCGTTTAATCCCCTGTGAGTTTGAGCTTGCTGGATGCAATTTTAGGGGTCCAAAGTATGGAATGTCTGAACATATCCAATGTAATATGCTTCAACATCTCTCACTGATGGCTAAATCATTGAAGGAAAATAAAGATTGTGTTAGTGCTCTTGAAAGCAGTAACTTAAGGAAGCAGTGGTCCATCAGGAAAGGAAATCTAACTCAGTTTTTCCTGTTCTTTGCTCTGGTGTGTGCTCTGATAATCATCTTACTATTCTACTACCAAAGTAGAGTGCAGCTTATTCAAGATCAAATTAAAGACAATACACATTCTTACCTCATACATGAAGATATCTGTGCAGCACTCCAAAAAGATATTGGCCAAGTGCAAGGTATTCAGGATAATTTGAGCAAGTTGAAAGCAGATTTTGATATCAAATTGAATAAATTTAGTTTAGAGATGCACAGTTTGGATAGAGATCTTCATGAGGGAATATCGGAAGGGAAGATTAACTTTTCACAATTGACAAATGCCATGCAATCACTAGTTGATGATGTCCAGGAATTGAAGAATGGATTCAGCAAGAAGTATATAGATAATATCATCAATGAAATTAAAAATATAATTTTTCCTAAAAGATTGACAAGTAGCATAAAGGACAGCTGGTGGACTCCCAATGAATATAGCAAATAATTCCTGTATGATTTACACATTAATGGCTTAAAATTTGTTTGATTGTTTCTTAATTTTTTTTTGGAAAATGAAGCATATCTTGGGAGAGGCATGTATCTAGTGCAAGCACGTCTTACTATAATTTACAAATTTCTCTGTCTTCTCTGTCTGTGTGTATGTTCTCTATCTCCTCCCATATGCCTGGACCAATCGTCCTGAAATTTTCAGGAGTTGCTCACAGGACCACTGGCCCTGTTTGGGGAGAATATGGTTAGGGCTAGGGTGTAGGTCCAGTAAATAATTTTCCTATTCATGAGTAACCATCCACTTAGTTGTAATAAACTTAGGCTTCCATACAATAAGCAATTTGTTAAAAATCCATTCTTGACAACAAAAAAGATGTGGATGTACTCTCTCCCCCCCCCCCCCCCCCTCCACCTTTCCAAGTGTTTCTAGACCTGTGTGCCACAGGTAAATATGTGATAGTTCATGTATAATCTGATCCCATTTAAAAGATATTTCTAGAGGAAGTTGTGTTTACAAATCACACGTAAGAGATGCATCAATGTAGACAGGAACTTTTTCTAGTTCTCATAAATAGTGAGGGATAGGAAGGAATGGGTCACATTTAACACTGCAGCCACCTTGGGTTCCTTGCAATGCTATGGGTTGTTTTTTTTTCAGAAAAGGTAAGATTCACCACAGGTAAGTGTGATAAGTTCTTGAAGGAAGGGAGCTTCAAACTGCACTATTAAAATGGACCTTGGTGTAATTGAAAAGAAGTGGAATTTTTACCCACCAGATCAGGTAGTCACAAATCCAGAGGTTATTATGTGTGATTTTAACTTGCACTATTGAAATAACCTAATTTAGTAACCTCCACTCAGCCAGTGGCTTATCTGCAATACTTAAAATCAAATAAATGCTCCTTAAATCAAATGATGGTTTAAAATTTCCTCAACTTTTGGCCTTGAATAAATGTATTCCCAGGACAATATTATCATGATTCCCCCAGACATATGCTCTGGTTGGGTTCAACTCACAATGGAACATTATGCTCCACAGCTCCAACATAAGTGCCCAGAAAGTTAACAAGCCAGCTCCTCCCAGAGTTGTGCATGCATGCCAAGTTTCAGGTATCTCAGTCCAAGGCTTGGCAGGCTGTAACCCACATAGGTAGATAGCTACAACTATGAGTTTTATATATACATGCAGACATACCAGGTGATACCTGGGATATGACATTCCCACAGGAAGAGGTGTGGCAAATATGATCCAGCCCATTTGCCCACCAGAGTCAAGTTATGTTCGAAAGTCTCTTGGTTCATAAATTTCATCGGCCACAAGTATCATAAATAAATCACATGCTTGCCTAACATACTCACAGGAAGTGGGACAACCATGTGGCCTAAATTTTTGGGGTAAAAAATCCTACGACAATGAAGAGTGGGTTTCATTTGATGTGGTGGTTTGGTGGAAAAGTGGACACAAACGTACATACATACAAACCAATTTCAGCCTGACACACTCACAGGAAAAGGAGCAGCTAGGCGACCGAAATTTTTGGGCCAAAACCTATCCTTGATATAGGATGTATCCATCATGAAGAGCGGGTTTAATATGGCACAGTGATTGGCAGGAAACAGATGCATATAAACGAACTATTCTTAGCCTGATACACCAAGAGGAAGAGGTGTGGTTAGTAGTTAGACAGACCCAGCCCATATTACTACTCCCATTTATTGTATGCATGCCAAGTTTCAGTTCTGAAGGTCCAAGATTAAAAAAAAAAAAAAAAAAAAAAAAAAAAAAATTATTATATTTTTACCTGACATGAATACAGGAAGATGTATGGCTAAGAATATGTTGTTTATTGTTTTTTTTTTTGTTTTTTTTTTTGTGATAATATAATTGTTAATAATTTAATAAGTGCAATGGATTCAACACATTAATCATAATCTAACAGGAGCGTCACACACTGAGACCTGTGGCAAATAATTACTGTAATATTTATTTAAGCAGTGTTTTTGACCAGGTGAACTAACTGTTTAGAACACTTATGATGAGGTTAGATTTGTGGTAAGATTTATAAATTTTGGGTTTCTATATAGTAGGAAGTAATTAGTTGTAACCAATTAGCTGTAAAAACAAACTTTGGTGTTTCCAAACACCAAACAACAAAAAAGAACAAAACTTGTCGATGTATACACCCCCCCCCCCCTCCCCCCCACCATTCCAAGTGTTCCTAGATCTGTGTGCCACAGGAATTAAACAGGTGTCCAGCAGTGGTCTGATCAAAGTGAATGGAAATAACTACATGCTCATTCTAAACACTTGGATTTTCTTGAGTAATCTGCGACAATAAGAGAATAATCAATGTGGTTGGTATTCAGCACTTGCATTAATCAATCATATCCACAACACACCAAACATCCTATCATAAATTAATAATGCATTTACTTACTGTTCTATTCACAGCCTTACATGCACTCACACTTCATACTTTAAATGGGTCAGTTCGATATTGACCAAATTTTCAGACAGGTTGGGGTGGCTAATGTAAGAAATGACCATTTACCTAACTTATTTCATAGTTTTAAAAATGCACCAAATGTCAAGTTAATCTAGTGGAGGGTAAGGTGTGTTTCACTATTTGGATGCATGCATAGAATACATTCTTTTATGTGTAGACTATTTGGACTGGGTCTTTATATCATTGCCTTAGCAACAGCTGGGCAGCAGTATATTGTAACATGCTCAATGTAGCAACGTCTAACAGTAGCATATTAACAATAACACAAATGAACCAACATCGAGGTAACAACATTGAGCAGGGAACAGTCTTACCACATGCTGAAATTCAGTGGTACAACCTGGCACTGTGCTTCCCCCCTCCCTCCCTCCCTCTTTCTTTTCTCTTTCTCCCCCATCCTTTGATCTTTGAGCCTTTGGGGTAAGCAGCTTTTCTCACTTTGAACAAACTGTTAGCATTATCATTATTACTAGCATGCAATCACGCGTGCACTCCTGGCTACCTCACCTTCGCTGGACTGTACACACTGATAGTCTAAAGGGAAGACACTCTTAAGTGGTGTGAGTGCCTACCTGGAGTATTATAGTGTACTTAATGTAGTATATTAGCGTACATTATAAAGTATTGTTGTTTACAAAATTGAGTATAATGGTGTGTTTTTTTTTATTGTTCTTTTTAGGATTGTGAAATGAACAAACAATGAACCACGAATACAGCTATGACTGATGTATTTTTCGTTAAAATTTTTTTTCTCTAATGAAATGTACCATGTACCCCCTGCAAGGTAAGGTATTAACCAGAAGTAGCACACAGAGTGAGCATATTTTCAGGAAGATATGTTGTAGACAGAACTAATCTGGTTTTGGTATCTCAAGGTTTTGTCTGAGTTAATGACCACACACACCCACCCATACATTATTATTATTATTATTATTATTATTATTATTATTATTAATATTATTATATTCATGCTAACACCACAGTCTTATAGTCTTAAAAGTGGAACCAACATTATGCTTCCTGACATAATGAAGTCTTTGGTACAGGATGGGTTTTATCTTGCAGACATACAATATGTGTGTCTGCGTGGTATATATATATATATATATATATACTAAAACTAACCACAAAACGACCTCAAAATAGTTTATGCATCCACCAGGTGAACACCAACACAGACAAGTTGCCTGGGCTATACCAAAGCAACAGATTTACCCAGCGATGTTGTTGTTTGTTACAGCAAATGATCACTCATTGCACCACAGATGCACACCAAAGTTCACACCATAAACACTCAGAACCATTCCCACAATTCAGGAGAGGAGAGAAAAACTTTCACAGCCAAAGGTATGCAATCAGATTATCTATAGCATCCCTGATTACCCACCATCACTACTCACCCACACCACGCAGTGTTGACTTGGTCTACCAACAAGAACCCACAGAAGACTAGGAGTAGTTGTATAGTAAGAAGTCTGGTGTGTTCAACACAGCCACATTCCCCACAGCAACATTGTGAGAACAATTATGGAGTTGATTCTCACTGCTTATAAATGCATTTTGTCCACATTTTCACAGCACTGAGTAAATTGAAATCTATTCCAGTTTACACAATTAGGATTTGAATTGACACACCATTGAAAACACAAAAAAAGAGGCCGTAAACATGATGGTATTTTGGATCAGGGGATTGCACTAAATACCAGTCCTCTAATGTGCTCACTGGTATATATAAAAACTGGTAGCAACCTGTACAGAGTCTATGGAGTATTTTACAACATCCATATATGCTCAAGATAGTCTTGTCATCCACAAATGTTTGTTTGCTTCTAATACTCTTCGTTGTTGATATTATGGATGTGTGTGTGGCTATGGGTGTGGTGAATTAGTAGATGTGATAATGATAGATCAAATATAAATACAAGAGGAATATTTTGTGTGGTTTGTACTAATCATCAGTCCAGCTGAATATCAAAGCCAAACATAGCTGAAATCATAATACAATAACATCAAGGTCCCACAAAGAAATTTAAATGCTGGAGATATTGTGTAATGTCTCCACAACCATACTTCTGAAACTCCAGTTCCAATCAAGATGCCTGGAGAAATACTTCGATGAAATACTAAAGGGTGGGACACCTAGTCCACTCTTGAGGGAGGTAGAGTTAATCATTTTCTTCCTTTCCCTTCCTCGTTGACCAGTGGTGCAGCAACAAAGGCAATGATAGCAGTCTCCAAGAAGAAGTCATTTTTCATACTCCTCTATAAAACAGATCTTATCCTACAATATACAAAGGCATTGACTTGTGGCCAAAAGACATCTTCCAGTGGATATAGACAAATACGAGATTTGGGAAGGTGTCATCATTTGTGTGAGGCATGATTGAGAAAGCCAGGAGAAATATGTTGGAAAAAAAACAACAAAAACATCCACAGCTTTAATAAACTTGGTAAAGATTGACAGAAAAACATTGAATTTTGTGGAAGCAAGGGAATTCTTTGACAATGTCTACAAAGCAGGAAAATCTCAACAAGCAACACAATGACAGTCCCAATATGCCTTGCCAAGAGTGGGAGATGTTTCCCTTTCTCTTTTTTTTAAATTTTATCAATATATATATATATATATATATATATATATATTTTTTTTTTTTTTTTTTTTTGCTTTTTGTAATGGATTATCTTGGACTGCTTACAAAGAATACTCCCATCTGATTGGACGCCTGTAACCTATAGACACTTAAAGGATGTGGTCTGATACAGGTGTGACAATACAGTTTGAGCAGTCTGGATCAATAACAAGTCAACCAAAGAGCTCACCAATAATACTTGAAGATGTAAATATAAACAAAACTAATAGGAGTTACAAATAACAACAACCAAATAATAATTAAGATTAATTTCATTGCTTATAAATTAGACCAAATAAAAAAAATTGTTGATCACTGGATGTTTTTTTTTTTTTTTTTTTTTTTCAATTTTCCCTTTAAAATTGTACCTTCATTATGTTTGCAACAACATATATTTAAAACTACTTCACCAATTAATCTGTTTAGTTTCACCTCTACCCCCTCTCACCTTCAGGGGTTGGTCCCCCAGTGTCAGTCACTGGGTTCACCCACTCCAATATTGAGAACCCCATCTCTAGCGCAAGCACCCACAGGCAGGCAGTCTTTCCACAACCAGGGGGTCCTGTCAATAACAATATAGGCACGGGGCAAGGCAGCTGTGAAATAGATGAGAGAAGAACAGCTGTGAAATAAAAATGACAACAGCTAAATGCACCTACTAGTTGCAAATCTCAAATAGAGGCTTAGTAATCCCCTCAATCTGGCCAATTGAACAGTACTCTTACAGTGTACAAATCATTATCAACAATGTGCTATTCCCAGTTCCAAATCATTAGTAACAAGTCTCTCCACATGACAATAGGTGAGACAATGAGGGAGAATAACTTTATACTTGCATTATGTTGTGAGCTCTGTTGTGCTTCGGTTTGTGGTCCACTCAATTAATAAGTGTGTGTGTGTGTGTGTGTGTGTGTGTGTGTGTGTGTGTGTGTGTGTGTGTGTGTGTGTGTGCAAGTTTGTCCTTAATCTAATATTTCTACTAACCTATCACGAATAAATATTTTGAAAATAATTTTTTTTGTTACTTGTTTCAACCCCAAAAATACTAGAAGCTGGGAGTAACTAATATGAGTAGAATGGATACTTTGCCTACCATATCATCAACCAGTCCGTCTTTGTCAAAATAGTCATTTTCAATGTCCACCACGTGCCCTCAAAACTTCCTCCACATGTCAACTGTTGTATGTTGGAAACCTTCGGAGCTAGTCGTTGTACTTCTGTCAAGTTGAACTTTACTGACCGATGCCCATGCTAACTCAATGGGATTGAGTTCGCAATGGGCCACTGGCAAGCGTAGCACTGTAATCCATGTTGATTTGCTGCTTCCATTTGTCAGGTAGATATGTTTAGGTAGATGTTGTCGTATTATTTCCAGTAGCGTCTTTTGTATGTCTGTGTCAGCATATTTTATATTTTGTCTGTTCAACCATTATTTAATGTCATCTTTTTTGTTTGCTGTTGCTGGGGCTTAGTCCATTTGTTTGTTGTGGTATGTGGCATATGACTACAATTATTACAGAGTTATGTGGTATGTTTGGCAGTAATTGTTGTGTAAACCATTCCATGTAGTGTTCAGTATTCATCTCTTTGTGGTAGTCAGCACTGCTAGTCTTAGATTTAAAAACCAAATCTGCACCATCCACCCAGTCTTGGACTCCTCCAACATGAACCACAATCAATCTTTGATCTTTCCCACTTGGTACCTTCCATCCACCTTTGCCGTCGTAGTCCACTCATATCTATTCGTTAGTGTGATGTGCATTGACCCAAGTTTCATCTGTGTATACAATATTTTTATTTTGTTCTCGAAGTTTTCGTACAGCTTGTAAATATGTATGTCGTTGTTCAATAATGTCATGCTGTTCATAGAGGAATCGTTTATTGTCTGCTTTTTTGTAGGAGAACCCCACGCTTTGAAGAAGTTTCCACAGACAGAACCGGCCTCCACGAAAGACTCCATTGGTCCTCACTTTCTCCAAAACAGCTGATAATGTCGAATATTTCTTTTTTTAATGTAGAAGTTATGTACCAGCCTTCATATCACTTCCCTATTGAAAGAGTCTGTATTTATTCTAACTCTTGAAGCGGTGTAACAATTTATAAGTGATAAAAACTTTCCATCATTGGCCAAGAACTCTACGTGAATGTTTCTTAGACACTTTTGAGATATGCCTGTTGCCTCAGACAATTTATCAATTATATTCATCCTTTTGTTCATATATTCTTTAATTTTTTCTTTTTCAAAAAAAACTCTAACATTTTCCATAATATACTTCGTTTGTGCTACTAATTTCACTCCTCTTCCAGGCATCTTTCCATTTTTATTTTTAAGAATGAGGTTGGAATCCTTGGAGCTGCTTAACTCCTTGGATCCATTGTTATTTACTCGACCTATTGCTAAATTAATAATAACACAGTTAATGTTTTATCATAGGAGGTTTTACATTGATTGGATCATGTTGCAAGATAAAGCCATCAGCTAAATTATGAGCCATGGTGGCAAGGAGCTGCAATAGACCATTGCACAACTCCAGTTGCTTGTGCTACTTATTGTATCTGTGGAACAGAACATACTATACATATAACTCACACAAAGGTTGAGCAACAATGATAAAAAGGACAGAGGGAACTTCAGGAAGTTTGCTACAAGTCAAGTGCAGTTATCTGGCTTCACGGGAATTTGGCTGGTTGGCGGGAAAGCTTCAAATACCTAATCCCCAAAAAATTTAATTGCAGTAACTTTTAACTGGAACTGGTTGCGCCGTTTATAAATCTCTCACTTCCGGTGGCAAAGTGAACAGGAATAGAGTTTAGACACAAACAAACTGGGCACCATGTGAGATTAACACTGTTGAGCAAAGAACAGCTCATAGTAGACCATATACCGCAGGGGTCTGTGCATCCTCTGGTCCCATTCCCAATTCCCACGTACAATATATATTTACTCACTGGTGAGGATGAGAGAGCTGTTTCCAGCCACTGCTTGACTTCCAACACCTTCTTCTTGTGGACTGCCAGATCATTCTACAAGTTGACAACAAGCAAACAAACATAAAGTTGTGAGAACAACAATAAACACAATTTAGATTATATCCGCTTGTCAATTCTTACCAGATCTTTTGGTCGATATTTCTCAATCCAAGGTATATACACATCGTGATCTATTAAATATTCCAAAGTTGATCAACTTTTAAACACACACTCTCACACAAACACTCACACAAAGTGACATACACACTCACTCACACACACTCACTCTTACACACACTCATGCACATACACACTCATTCATACACATATTCACACACACACACACACACACACACTCGCACACACAGTGACACAAACACAGTGGCACACACATGCACACAAACATAGTGACTCACACTCATGCACACATACACAGTGACACACACATACATACACAATGACACACACTCGCACACACACACACAGTGACACACACACAGTGACACACACACAGTGACACACACACACAGTGACACACACACACACACAGTGACGCACACACACAGTGACGCACACACACAGTGACACACACACACACACAGTGACGCACACACACTCGCACACACAGTGACACACACTCACTCGCACACACAGTGACACACACTCACATGCAGGCAGGCAGGCAGGCATGCACTCACACACACTGTGACACACATACACACACACGCAGGCAGGCACGCACACACACAGTGATACACACTCACTCGCACACACACAGTGACACACACACACACACACACACACACACACATACACCTGCACTAGTTGGACAGTCATAATTCTTGGGTTCATCCAGATGCCTGTGTCTTGCTTCCCAAGGTTTCTTCTTCAATGATGTCGTTCTCTTTGAACGAGAAGTGGCTGCTCCAGAGAGCTCCAGATTAGATCGAGCATTAATCATCCAGTCTGACAAAGTCTAGAAAAATCATATTTATCAACCTTGACCATATATATACTAGTGGACATACCCGGGTGTTGCCCGGGATATGACATGCCCACAGGAGGAGGTGTGGCCAAGTGCGTCTTACCCCACCTCTCTAGCTGAGTCAAGCTATATTTGAAAGCTTCTTGGTTTTTAGTGCATGAATTAGATCAGCCATAAGTAACATAAAAAGATTGCCTTTCAGCTTAACACTTGCACTTAAAAAAGGTGTGGCCAGGTTGGATCCAGCTCCATAGCCTTGCTAGAAAGCCAAAGATAACAAGTTTTTCAGTTCACAATGTACAATGGGATGCGGTGGGAGGAGTTATGTAAATTGTGAACCAGGCTTTAGGGTTGGTGAGAAACTGTTTTAAAATAATAACATTTTGAATTGTAGTATTTTTGTTGCTTCTCTCTCTACCATTCTATCTGTGCATGACCACTGGGCCTATTGGGATGAAATTTTGTCATAAGTAGTAGGAGTGGGTGGGGGGTGGCTTTAAAATAATACAATTTGTATTTCCAGTCTTTTAGGCTATTTATCTATCTCAATTTTTTCTAGCTGTGAGCAACCTCTGAGTGGTTGGGATGAAATTTGGCATGAACCATTGCAGTGAGTGTGGGAATGTTTTAATATAATGAATTTAGAATTATAGTATGTTTAACCTATCAATCCAATATTCATATTTGCGTATGCATGTGTGATTTTTTTTTTTTTTTTTTTTTTTTTGCGGACTATATCTCATCAGTTTCAATCTCTTGGTGGGATTTCCCCTCCCTACCATTAGTTTTTCCCCCATAAAATTTCTGTCCCTTTTCCACTGCAATGGGCATGGGCATACGAAGAGGATCCAATGGGACCAGATCCAGCATGGTCAATAACTTAGCCCCACATCTAATCTATTAACAAGCTCTTCCACCATTGGCCCAGGGTAGGCATATGGTAAAACCAAGCAGCTAAATGAAATGGCCATGAGGCAAGACATTGGTGACTCTAGAACAATGAGTGTCTTGCAATGGAGCTAGCTTTATCTCTTTATCTAGGACTAGTGCTGCCATAATGGTATGGATGAACCAAAAGTGACACATCACCTCAGACTAATCATGCAATTAAAATATACTTAAATTTAAAATTAAAAAAAAGGAAAAATTAAAAGAAAAGCAACATTATCCCTCTGTAAAGCAGTGAAAAAGAAAGATCCGCACTTAATATCAGGGCAATGCAAGGGTTGGTAATCTTGCAGTTTAGCATTCAGGATTATCACCATTGTGAATTAAATTTTTGACCAACTGGTTTAAAAAGCCCACCACTAATAAAAAAAAGAGAAGCACCCTAGCCTTAACTCCCTAGCTCTAACCCTTGCCCTACTTTAGCCTTAACCCTTGCCCTACTTTAGCCTTAACCCTTGCCCTACTTTAGCCTTAACCCTTGCCCTACTTTAGCCTTAACCCTTGCCCTACTTTAGCCTTAACCCTAGACATAAGGCTAAGGTTAGGTGGGGTTTAGCAACTGGTTTCTTTCATAATTAGTGACGTGGGGTGCCATTTTTTCTTCTTTTTTGGCATTTAGGTAAAATCAAGGTGATGGTCCAGGCCACTAAGAAGTAGCTATGGGTGAAAGAAAAGCAGTAATAAAATATAATAAGATAAAATAAATTTTAAAAATAATAAATTAAAAAAAAAAATTTTTTTAATTTAATATAAAAAAAAAAAAAATTTAATATAAAAGGAGAAAACTGTCAGGGACGTGGGCTGGGCTATGGCTCTTGCCCTAACACAAGCCTTTGCCTAAGCAAAAAACTTATGATTTATAGTGGTCTATTTCAGTTACTCCTTCCTATATGTATGTTCAATAATGTTCCTTTTTTTTAACATGACACCCTCTCCTCCTCCTGCTTGCTGATGCAATATAAGCAGCTATACTGATATAAACAGCCAAGAAGTATAATTGTGGTATATTCCATATTCCACTAAGCTTACGGGATGTTTGTCGGGATGTTGTTCGTAAGTATCAGATGTAATTATAAGAATTATTACCTTCCCTTTCTTCATTTCTAGATCTTCTTCTCTATCGGGAATTCTCCGCAAAGCAACCCAATCCAAATCGAAATAGTAAATTAACACTAAACGGTTGGTAAAGGATATATCAAGTTGTCTCTGCACAGTTAAACCCTTTACCAAACGCTACGCTTTGGTAAAGGGTCTGGCTGTCGAATGAAGTCCTGGATTGCACAGAAAATGGAAATGATCATTTGACCACCCATTGATTTTCACAAAAATGGTAATGGTACTGGTCCTAAGTTAACTGTTCACTGGTCCTAAGTTAACTGTTCACTGGTCCTAAGTTAACGGTTCCACTGTTTCTGCTAGTCCTACTGCTGCTGGTGTTGGAGTTGAGCTCTCGTTCTGTCTGCCCTGCCAAATAAAAAAAATCTGAATACCTGCGTAGCATTTAAACATGGGAACCCTTTCGGTACTACAAAAGGCACTGATGTAGTTGAGGGGTGGCCCCCCTCCACTATTTGGGGGAGGGGGAATGATTAAATTGAATTTTTACCGGATATGTTCAATTTACTACTATTATGACTAATAAATGCTCTATCAATATAGACAATGGGGAAAGAGATTCAGTTCCTCCTTTTCTTTATCAAAAGAATCTCCAGCTTATTAAGCATTTGAAACCATTTCTGCTGAAATATATATTTTTAAATTTTGTTATGATGTAATCAGAAACCTCAATGTATTACCTTCCATACTGACCTTGAATGACAGTTAAATACTCAGGGGTAACTTCACTTCAAATTTTCTTGGATTAAAAAAAAGAAAAGAAAAGACATTTAGGCATTGCAATGGATGCATCAATTTCTGATTATCTCTATTCAATATACTTCCAGAAGGGATCAAAATCCTGATTGTAGCTCACAGTTTAAGAGAGCGCGAATATATTTTTTGACAACAATTTGACCAATACATGCAAATGAAATTCCTTTTTGAACTCCTTGAGACAAAGTGTTACTATAGAAAGGTATTTTTGTGGAGAATTTGGTCCTTCACAAACCCCAATTACATCGAACCCCAATTACATCACTTGCAGGGTTTTGTGATGCGTTGCCTCAGGATCATCCTTAGGGTGTCCATAAGGGAGAAAAACGACACACCACCATCAGGAGAATGGCTAAGCAACAGAAACTCTCCTCAGTGCTCTCCCAGTGCAGATTCCGTTGGCCACATCTCTTGGGTGAATGACAGTTGCCTACCAAAACAGCTGTTGGTGTGTGCCCCTGTGGATGGTAAGTGTGCAGCAGGTGGGCAGAACTATTGCTGGAATGATCTAGTGTCCAAGGACTTGAAAAAGTTGTGAGCTCTCAGAGGACTGGCGTGAGTGTGCACACAGCCAGAGTTTATGGCGAAAAGTCATCCATGACAGTGTAGAGTCCCACAATGTGCTTGCTGAGAAGGAAGAGAAGAGACGGAATGATGACAGGAAGAAACTGAGAGAAAGGAGACAAGTGGATGCTAAGGTGTCACTTCGCTGTTTTGTCACTGTGAATAAGGCTGGTCTAACTAACCACACATGCCAGAAACACATGCTGCCATTAAAGTCCATGTGTCAGTTGTGCAAGCAAATATTTCATCAACAGGGTTTTCATAACCACCAAAGAGATTGCAACAAGAGACCACGTTCAACATATCTTCTTGGCCTGTACCACTCCTACCATGTGTGGCAGGTGAAGTGGATACAGCCTATGGATAAATGGATGGTGTGTGTATGTAGGGGGGGGGGGGGGGGGGGTAGCAACACTTGATGCAGCCACAGAGTTGTCAAATAAAAAGTGGTTCACCCAATTAAAATCCCACTTTCCCCATCAGTCAGATCACTTTAAAGAGCTCTGATAAAACCCTTTGTACAATTCTTGATGAATTAAGGGTCCAAACCTTTACTGTTCCCATATATAAAAATATGCATCCCCATTGGTACTGCCAATAATAGCAATATGTATCCAATTTTGGTGGTGATGTAATTGATGACTCATAGTTAAAGTTGTATTGTGAAGTGAGGCTAAAAAACACCAAAGTTATCAACCCCCCAAAATATATACAGGCCCTTCTGAAATACCTAATTTACCTAATTCTGTATATAGATATACCAATGGCCATTATGCATTACCCAAGTGAACCAATGTCAAAAAAGAAAAGAGAAAAAAAAACCTCTTTGGATCCACTACCATGAAGTTAATGTATTACTTCCAATGTCCTTTGGCTTCATAGTTTTCAAGAATGTCAAGCTAATTATGTTGGCAATTATTAACCATGATAATACATATGGCAATATATAGGGATCCCACAGTTAATGTGGTTTCTTGAAGTCATTATATTTTAATTAAATAGATTCCTTTCTAATAACCTTGAATTGCATGTTTGTGATTAAGCCTTTCAGTGTTAAATTAACGTACAGTGGAAAGGACAGTGCATATGCATATTTTTCACATAAAGAAGGCAAAATGTAAGGTTCAAATACAGTTCTTATCAATATAGTAGAACTATAAGTGAGTCATTCTGCTTGGTCAGCTGTATATGCATGCTGCAGCCTCGACATTCTTGAAAACTATGAAGCCAAAGGACATTGGAGGTAAGCGCAGGAAAGAACTTGACGGTTCTTGCTTTGGTGGCATCTCAGGAAGTGTTAGGTTGTCCACTAGAGTCAACACTCCTCCATTAAGACTGACAAGTCTGCAGAAAGAGATGAATAGAAAATAATAGCAATATCATAATATCTATTGAAGACACCAATAACAATTAAAAAAACAAACAACAATAACTACAACCAATTATAAAGTAGGAAGATAGGCCCCTCCACCTCATACACTCCCTCTTTACTTCTTTACTTCTTTCTCTACTTTCTTTCATTCACATTTTTGAAAAGCTTAGTATGTCTATTTTTTAAGGTCTGAATTCCAGTAACTAAACCATTGGTAGAAGCAAGTATATCACCATCTTGGATATTTATGAAAACATCATCGATTATAACTAGTGAACTAAACATTGTATAATTACATACTTAGAAATTAAAAAATAAATAAATAAATTAAAAAAAAAAAAATAATAAAAAAAAAAAAAAAAAAAAAAAAAAATACAATTTTAGCATTGGGAATAAAAAAAAAAAAAAAAAAAATACAATTTTAGCATTGGGAATCAGTTTTAGGAGGTATTCTAGACATTAAATGCTATTAAAATTATCCAAAAGAAAACATCTCTATATTATGATAAGACACATCTAACTAAGTGACTTTCATAATAGAGTAACCATATCAAATATCTTTCTTTTCATGTTAATTCTCAGTTACTTTGGTAAGAAAATTTTTTTAGAGTCACACTTAGTTCTAAGAAGAAAAAATCCATTATTAGCCAAATCTCTTCATATGTGATTTTGATAGCTATTTTAAAAAATCTATTGCCTTATTATTAGTGTTAATTATGGATATTATATAATGGAGGTCAATATCGACGTCAGCTTCCTTTCCCCCTCCCCCCCCAAAAATCCAGGACCACGCAAGTTCCACGATCCCAACCTCAATATTCTCCCAGTGAAAATAATAACATAGCCTAAACTCTTGCATTTATGGCTAGACAGTATTCTCAATTAGTTCATTCCAGTGTGGAATCATCATTTGTGTACTTCGGCATGAGGAAGGAGGACCCACCATTGTCAAAGGTTTTCAACAAAAAATGTATTCTCACTGCAGTAGCAGCGTGCTCTGATAGATTCAGTAGCTCGTGAATGACTCAATATTCTGTGAATTGTTGGTTACGTGAGTGAAGCAATCAATAGTGGATTTCTTGAATAGCATTATTACAGTAGCCAAGATGAAGCAACCACATCCAGGGACAAGTTGCTCCTCCCCACTACCTATCATCTGTATCAAGGTTCATGCTCAATTTTTTTTTTTAAGGCAATTGGTGTAGAAATCGTTATTTTCAGCATCAATATCCACTTGCAGGTATCCTGCTAATCAGGGATCTGCAAATGAGGGCATGGTGACAAAATAGATGGAATTTTTCACTAACTACCTGTGCTTCATGGAGAAGATGACCCAAAGGTATAGTAGATAGGTTAAAAAACAAAACAAAAACAAAACATAACATGTTGAGGTGTAAAATTACATTTTTCTTTGGTGTAATATTTCAAATATTTATGTAACTCATGAGAAGAAGTGACTAATGTACATATAATGTCATCTAAATGAGATACTGAAAGGGATGTCCTGAAACACTCCAAAAGATTATCTCTCAACTGTAAGTCCCAAGTTTTTCACTAAATGAGTGGATAGAACCACTGATACATCCAATACTGAATAGGTTGGTTAAAAAAAAAAAAGAAAAAAAAAAAAAAAAAAAAAAAAAAAAATCAAATGTTTAATCAATTATTGAAACCTATTTTACAATCTTTTTTTTTTTCAGATGGTTCACCAGCTGACTTTCACTTCAATCAAGTTGTTCACTGGCTTGTGGGGGAAAGGAATCCCAATTTTCCTTTAAAGAAAGCCTAGTGACCATGATCTAGTGAGGCACAGGTCTCCCGAGGTAAAACAAAAACTAAGGTATTCAATCCCAGGCCTGGGCTTCCCTCCCCCTCTCTCCCATCCCCCCTCCACCCCACTTTTTTTTTGTGGCTTCCTTCTTTTCTTCTTCAAATTCCTGTTAAAGAGGACTTAATGGGTCGACCCTGACCACACCTGGCCACACTTTTTCCTGTTCTTACATATGTGGGTTTGCATGTAAAGAACCAAACTTAATGAAAACTGATCTTCAGTGTAGATACATCCTATACAAAGGATGATTTTAACCCCCCACCCCCCCCCCCCCCCCCCCCCATTCCCAAAATTGGGCATCTGGTCACACCTCTTCTGTGAGTGCATCAGGCTAAAATGGCATAACTGGAACTCACATAGGAAAAACCCTCCTTGGAATACAGACCTGAAACTTGCTATGCACACAAATCATGACTGTGGGATTGATATGGGCTTGGTTTTACCCAGCCACACCTCTTTGTCTGGTCGTTTTAGGCTAAAATGGTTTCTGTATATGTGTGGACACGTGTTTGTGCATATCTACTTTCCCGCCAAACCACGCACCAAATAAAACTCGCTTCAGGGGACACATCCTACACACAGGATAGTGTTCAGCCCCTAAATTTTGAGTCACCTGGCTATGTCTCTGCCTGTGGGCATGTGAGGCTAAAATACAAAAAAAAAAAAAAAGGTGCCTACAATAAACACTTGTGTACCTAGAGACCCAAAACTAGGCATGCACATACATCATGACTCTGCTAGCGATATGGCCTGGCCACACCCCTTCTTGTGAGTGAATAGGGCTAAAATGCCAAAGATGATACTGAGGACAAACCTTTTGAACTTTGAGACCTAAACCTTGGCGTGCATAAGTCATAATTCTGGAGCAACATAGGCTGGGTTCCACTTGGCTATACCTCTTTCTGTTGGCTTATCAGGCTAAAAATGCCAGGAATTAAACCCTTGGCTATGCACTTGGTCACACTTGGATATGCACTTGGTCACACTTGGATATGCACTTGGTCACACTTGGTCACACTTGGTCATACATCTTTCTGTGGGTATATCATTGTCCCAGCCAACACCAGATATGTCTGCTTGTATCAAATAATGATATTTATGAGTTTAACAGTAAAACTATTCCATTTAGTGGCATATGATAGCGTAACTTACTTGCTAGTAATTCCATCCTTGCCATACGGCTCCAGCCAATATACATCCCGAGATGCTGAAGCCAACTGGTCATTATATAGAGATAGTTTGGAAGATGACTTCCTAATATTCAGCACCAGGAGGACGACATCTCCATCCTTGTAGCGGCTGTTCCTCTGACATGTGCAGTGGGCATACACTCGCACAGTGCGACCGGATGAGAGACTACCAGTCACATTCAACACAGTAGTGCCCACTAGGTTCTTATAGAGCACTGACAGCCAATAGTCCTGAAGAAATGAGTTAAGGAATGAGAGAAAGATGAGAAGTGGGGCAGATAAAGCTGATCACAAAGTGTTTCTATTACATATGCTTTCATGTGTTACTACATAGAGCAAAAATATCATGTTTTAACCACAAAAATACTTTATAGTAGAAATTCATTACTTTTAGGTACAATCGTCTAAGTTAGCACCTGTGAACGTACAATAAAGAATATGCAAATACTGTAATTCTTTCTTAAATGTCTTCTTCATCTTAATCTATACAAGGAAGAATTAAATGAAACTCTTTGATTCCAGACACGTTACCTAATTATTTAGCACCTTTAATTAGATTTTGCAAGGAAACAAACAATTCTTTGGCAATGAAAATTGTTATTCCATTTCTTCCTTATCCAAATTTGCCATGCCCTAGTTGTAGAGATATTGACGCAAAAGCAAATAATTCATCAAATTACTTCCTGATGCCATGATGAATACCTCTTACAAACCTGTCCTGAGTGCAGATACTAGGTTAAATTTGGTTGCCATGGCTGCTATCTAAACAGGTTACACATTTTCAATAATATAAAACTTACAAATGGAAGAAATGGGACTCACATTGCACTCACTGTGCTGCATCCTAAACCTTTTTTTTTTGTGCTCTAAATGCACTCATAAAAATCATATGAAATACACAAACGTTGCAACAACTACGTATGTGCTCTATCGTACATGTACTCATGTACTCTGTGGCCTGAGTATTTCTTTGCCTGTTCCATTCAGTTCTACACATTCCATTATGATGCCTTGGCTGGGAGACAATAATAAATCATACAAGAATATTCCACTGACTGGTAAAGGGTAGCTATTATTGTCCAGCAATCCATAAGATCCGCCTTGAAAGGTCTGTCTGAACACTCTGGAATGGTTTCGAATGGCAGCCAGTCCTAGTTTATCAAGCCACCTGCATTCAGCATTATAATAACATGCAACATCAAATTTAATATAAAAAGCAACATAAAAATATAAGCATGCTAAATTAATTTCCTTGTTATATATATAATGTGTTCGCATGAATGTGTGTATGTGTCTGTCTGTCTGTCTGTCTGTCTGTCTGTCTGTCTGTCTGTCTGTGTGATAAGAGTTTATAAAAAGTGGGTTTTGAACTTTTCCTACAAACTGAGTGTAAAAACTACATGCATATTACATGAAGCCATCAACATATGCGGCAGAGAGTCCCCTGCCTCCACCAGAAACACTGGAGGTTTCTCCTAGCCAGAGTTGAGCAGCTGGTTGGTATTCCTTGGCCATTTGCTGGGCATAGTAAGAATAATCACCAAACTCGTCCAGGTTGGTTATCTTTGTATAGTCAGCTTCTGAACACTTTCCATGTACATCATAGCTGCAGCAAAATTATTTGTGGCATATAAGAGGTAATGGTCTGGATCATAGGAACAGGAGTGCCCTACATTTACATTTTATAATTTTTTTTACAGCTAATCTATTTCTAATTCACGGTAATTCATTTAGAAAACATTAGTATTCACTGTGGTCTGAATACACTATATTAGGTTTACCCAGACAAAAGTGCCAATAAAAAAAAGCAATAAACAAATAAACTAAAACAAATAAAAGAAAATAAAGCTAAAAAAATAACAATAAAAATACATACATCTATACTATAAAGTGCAAATAGTCTGTCTGTCTGTTTATCTGTCTCCCTGTCTGTGTGTCGTGATTCACGCTTGAAAGGTTGAAGTTACACCCACGAACCCATATATATTTAGAATTAGTGTCACCAGAGGAATGTCATAAGCATATTTATATGGCCACACCCCTTTGTATTCAAAAAAAAAAGAGCCAAAAATGGTAATTTTTCCAGAAAAAAGAATGGAGCTAAAGGCCTAAAAGTTGGGCATGCAGACAAAGCTGGACTCTTGCAACAGAAAAAAAGGATGAAGGTACAGACCCAAAAGTTGGCATGCAGACACAACTTGATTCTGTGAATGACATGGGGTGGGTCCTACCTGGCCATGCCTTTTCCTCTTTGTGTGTAAGGCTAAATAATGCAAAAAAAAAAAAAGGTAATTAAATAACACTTTGACCTAATCACATATCCACTTTTTTTTAAAGAAGTCTACAACATATGCAATCCAAGCAGACACTTTTGTGACTATAGCCTATTAAAGGCGGGCTGAAAAACCGCCCATAGGGTGGGGTTTTTTTCTGCTAGTATATATAATGTTTTAGTCTCTAGTTTCAATTTATATTCCATAGTGCCTAAAGTTTGCAAGATCGAGATCAGTCTCAGTTGTGACCTGAGACTTGGCATGTATACACCATTTGATTACAGGAGTAACATGGGCTAGGTCCCACCTGGCCACACCTCTCTTTCTTGTGGGTGTGTAAGGCTAAAATAATTTGTGTGTATGTATATTAATGTGTATCAACTTCCTGCCAAACCACTAAGCCGTGTAAACTCTACTTTTAGGGTAGATACATACATCCTACATTGACATTGGGTCACCTGCCACACCCATCCCTGTTGAAACTTGAGAGTGCACCATCTAGTCCTGCATGCTCATTTAAACACAACTATTATATATTAAAAATAAAATAAAGCTACAACTATAAACTTTGGTACTGTGTATCCGACAAATCTTAAACTGAGGAAACCAGGTAATTCAATTCGTATATTGTATATATCCAGTGTACATCATTGTACTATTATATGGCGAGAGATTGCAAGTGAATTCTCATCCTATACATGCCACAGGTTAACAGAAACTACACAATCAGCTCATATTATTTCGCTTACCGGAAATAATGTTTAAGTAAACAGAAAAACTTCTTAATGAAATGAAAAATGCATAAAAATAATGTTTACTGCACAAACTTCTCCAAAAAAGTGGATAATACAAATGTTCTTATGGAGTGAAGTACTATGAAAAAAAAGGATGAAATTACTATTTTTTCTTACATTTATGAGTATGTGAAGTAATACTACTTTTGGTGAAAATGAAATCAAAATGAGAGTTCTAAGAACTGGAATACATATTTAGGATTAACTTACTGATGGTATGTGACAGCCTTGATGGTCCCTTGCTTTACACTTTTCAAGTATCTATCACACATAAGATGAAGTCAGCATGAAACGAAGAATGTGATTAACAGCATATAAATATTACTTTCTAAGTATTCTTTAAAAAATCTACAAAAATATACCACTATAAAATAATAATAAAAAAAATCATGACATATTCAAATGTCAATTTCCAATGAAGCATCAGTCAATGTAGAGATGGTTTCTTCGTTGTTTCTACTAAGATCCATGATCATGATGCTAAATAATCAAGACAAGATGGCTTGCAGCAGCTTTCTAGTTTCTTTTCAACCATCATGGTAGCTGTTGCTAAAGGAATTGTATCACTTTTCATGATTATTCCCTTGCCATCTTATTTGGAGCAGTTGGTTCGGCCAAGAATATAACACCAAGAAATAGTGGGCTGCTGTCTTGGCATGTAAAATTTTTTTTATGTCATGGAGCCAATGCATTTACCTTCGTCAGTACTGCTTAAAGGTCACTAAGGCAAAATCGACATCTCTCCTTCATTGTTGAATTCTACATAGATGAGCACATCAAAGGCAAGACAAACATTGTTACTGACACCTTTTCCAGTGCTGACATCTCTACAATCACCCTGCCAACAATAGACTACTGTTGATTGGTACCGATCAGCTAGGTGAACTCCACCGCCTATAGAACATCGATCACCAGTTTCTAATTCACTGACATTCCTTTAAAAGAAGATTTCATCATCTTTCGATGTCTCCACAGGAAAGAACATACCAATAATCCCATAAGAGTGGACCAGATATACTTTTGAAACTATTCATAGACTTTCTTATCCCCGATGCACGCCAACCAGCAGAAAAAGTTAATAGTTGAATGACTTTGGTGATAGAACAGGGTGAGGAAAATATTTCTCTTTGCTGCACTCAATTTTCTTTTCTTTTTTTAAAGTGAGTTGGTTTCTTATGCAGAGACAGTAGATCTTTTACCAACTTTTACCTGAAAACTATATGCAAGCTAAAGTCTAGCTCTGCCAATATCAATCTATAACTAAATACTTACCTAGTACTCAAAAAGTACTCCTTTATTCTACGCTGCCTGAATTAACCCATCTGGATTCGAACCAAGGATCTCCTGCTTAGTAGACCAGTGCCTTAGCCATTGTGCCATGGTTTTTGCAACAATAATGATAACAACAATAACAATTGAATAATAACTACCATTGTAAAAAGAACAATAATGTGAACAAATCTTTTGGATGGACAAGAAAATTATTTAAAATAACCAAACTAACAAAATGTGGCTTAAACATGCGCAATGATGTTTTATCATTGAAAATACAATACACCAGAAACAATAAACAATTAATTGAATTAACCTTGGGGGGGGGGGGGGGGGGGAACAAATCAAGACTGCAAATGTATTTCACAAATTAGGTGACCTTTTAGCATCAGTGATTAATTGGGTTAGATTATTTGATTGACAAAAGGTTATCACACATTTGATTTATTGAGGTACTATCTCATTTACCACATATTAAGATCCATTTATACATAAATTTTCTGCCCCAAAAAAGAAGCATTTTTCTTTTGTATACATAAAAGATTTCATGGTTTAGTGAATCCTTAATCACAAATTCACATTCACAATGATTAAGAACTATATAATAAGTTTCAAGCTTGGCACATAGCTATACATTATAGAGTGTGAATAAGACTCACTGAGCATAGTAATGTTTGGGTGATGTCAGATCCCCAGCGTCTGGTCCCACCAGAAATATCATAGGATAATCCATCTCCACTAGCAGCTGCTGGAGATCCTCAAAATCAGAGGCCAGAACACTTGGAGATATAATGTCGTAAGGGGAATGATAAAGATTGGGCTCTGGAATGTGATATTTGTGTGAGAAAAGACAGACACTTGGGAGGATACTTTGGTTAATGATGAAAATTAGAATACAAGGAATATCATTCCAATTACACATTTTTAAAAGATAATACCAAGTTAGCAGTTGGAGATCACAAATCAAGGTTATAGTCAACCACAAAAGTTTTGGGGTTGCATCAGATATATGGAACATTTGGGAGGAACCCCTTATCTATGACAGAACGGAAGTAAATTTAGACAAATAAGTCAGCACTTTTCACAGTACCATATTTGAAGTAGCACTTGTCTAGGATCAGACTGCTTATGAAGAGATTAAGAATGCAACCAACACATATGTATCACAAGTAGTACTCACTATACTGTACATCTCCTTGTATTGGTATTAAAAGACCTACCATTGACCAAAAAAAGAAGTGAGCTTCAATAAAATTTTGATCACATTAACTATTAAAGCTTCACCTATTTCTCACTTCAAAAACTCTGCCCACCAGGTTTGTTTAATATTTAGATGGAGAGTGAAAGACAATAAATAGTTACATCAAAATGTCTGAGTAAGTTATCTGATCTGTTTTCTTTCAAAATATCACATTTGCTTCATTTCTAACTATATCCATATATAGTAGCACTTAGCAAGGTCAAAGGGCAAGGGCTAGGATGGACAATATACAAACATCTTGTACAAGTGTTCCCTACATATGATAGAGTTTCATCAGTTGCATAAGATATACCTGTACTCTGATATATCCAAAGCAACTCCCTTATTTCCTTAATTAGATCGGAAATGAGTCAATCATTTCAAAAGCATTTGACTGTGGTTACTATTCAAGGAAGCATCTTATTTTATTGAGTGTTGGGCAGAAGTAATACCCTGAAGGCATCTGCGAAACTGCAAGACCATCACATGGCAAGACCCTTCATCAGTAGCACAACATATGGGCTGTTAACATACTTTTTCTAGAATTTTGCTGCTATTTGGATTTTATGTGCTTTAGCTAGATAACCATACTCATCTGTATTAATATCAGCACTTCAATCTAGCTAAATGGAGGATAACCTATCCAAAGAAGTGACTATTTCACTGAATGGAGGAGCTTTAGAGCAGTTTACTGGACATGGAACATCAAGGGTGCAAAAATATCAAGAAAATAAAGATTCCCAAAACACTCTATATAAGACAGGTAGCACAGAATGGATGGGGTGTTAGTGATATTGGATCAGAAAAAAGCAGCTGTTTTAAAAGGCGCTTGATCACATGCCATTAAACAAATAAACTTGTATTCAAACAGTATCCACTACACACCTGATGCACATACCATTGCCAAGTTCCCAGGCCACCTTGTAGCCCCTGTCCATGGTGTACTGAATGAGTTCCTGGGCATTGCTGCTGTCCCATTTGGCCAGTTGCCAGTCTTTCATCAGGAAAATGTTTAGGCCAAAAACCAGTTCCCATCCTGCCTTGAGGACAAAGTTGTTTAGCAAGTCCCAATCAGCACCACTCATAGTGAAGTTGTATAAGTCTTTATTAGGTTCACAGCATTGTAGTTTGCAACTTATATCATATTCCATTCCATTCTTGGAGCAGTTTTGGAATAGAGGTGACTTTGGATTAGTGGTGCTGGATGCCCAGTCCTCAACACTCCCATTAGGAGTGAAAATGACTCCATTTCCACGATAACCCCCTACTCTGAGAGTAGCAGGAGAGAGTCCCTTTGCCAAGTTCAATAAACGAGGGATTGTGAAGTCTATCTGCCGCCAATGGTTACGGATATGTCCTGCTCCTAGAGTGATGGAGAGAAAATAGTCGTTCAACACAACTAAAGCTTCATCCAAGTTCACTTCCACTATAAGTTCATTGGAATAACTGGTTGGTGGAGGGACATCCTAAGAGAGAGTTAAATACAAATATCACAGGGTAACACTGGATAAAAGGGGAAATATCCTAAGAGAGAGTTAAATACAAGTATCACAGGGTAACACTGGATAAAAGGGGAAATATAAAAAAAAATTTTGCTATATAAAAATTTTTTTGCTATGTTTCTATTACCTCATGCTGGAGCTGACAGTGTCCTGGATGCACATACAGTTCCAGGCTTGAGAGGAGAACAATAATACTAGCTGTGAGAAACAACTTCATCTATTTTAAGAAAAAAACCTTATAGCTCCGGTCATAGGGCAGGGACGTCCAATTACTTATAACTAGCCAAAAAGCTAACCACAGTTACACCTAGTCTCACATAGTCACTGTAGTCAGGTTTTCAAGACCCCAGCGGAAGTGTGTCACAAGCCAAAAATTTAATTGGGGTTACAGATAGTAACATGTGAGTTAGTGAAATATGGATTAAACAACTCATTTCTCTTCCGTGAAAGAGCAAAACAATTACATGAATAAAAATAGGAAGAAAATATCCTGGTGGAGAGTTGTCTCAACCTCAGCTTTTGCCCCCTCCCCACTCACATAGACACTCACTCACAGTGGTGTGACAGCTATGACTTTCTGGTTCTGAAAAGTATTTCTAAAAATTGAGAGCCATGAAAATTAAAAAGGGTATTCCCCCCCTCCTTTTATTCATCTTTCTTCCTCATTCATTTCCTTTTTCTTTCTTACTTTTCACTTGACTCAGGTTTAAAGTACTGTATTTATGCGTATGTATGTATGTCGGTCTACAACTGGGACCAATAGGCTCAATTATAAATATTTACATACGTACATACATGCATGCACGCCCACCCGTTTATATTATATTTTACGTTCTATTTTATGTTTTATATAATGATATCACTGAACCATTGTCTGAGAAAAGTGTTATGAAGTGGCATTGAATCACACTTTTTTTTGCCAATTTTCTTTAAACTATGCCTGTGCAAGTACACAGAACATATATTATTACTAGCCCCCCCCCCAAAATTCCTTATTACATGCAGATTTCATTCTCCCACCTGCAGCAACAAACTTGTTCCTTTTTTAGCTTTCTTAATGTAATTAGTAGGGGTTATTGACACTAATCTCATTAAAAAAAACAAAAAAAAACAAAAAAAAAAAACAACACAACACAAAACATAATACCATTAATGAATACTTGTGAAAGGAAGATTCATTTTTGGTAGTGAAAACAGCTTCTAGTGGGTGTGGCCAAATAAACACTCCAGGAGGGTAATAAGGCTTTCCAAGTCAGGTGGATACAGCATGCCAATTTTCAGCCTGATTAGTCCTGGGCAGTGAAAACAACCTCCAGCATACATATTATGTACATGTATATTGAAGAGAGTAGAAGTGCTGGAAAACCTGCCATTGCTCTCTTAATGAAGGATGCCAATGACATTATTGAGCTGGGTTGTATGTTCTTGTGTTTGTTGGGTTGATTTTTTTTTTTTTTTTTTTTTTTTTTTTTTTTTTTTTTCCTTTGCAGGCACCTTGAGTAATATGGAAAAAGCTCCAGATAGATTATTGCTCAGCTTCTTGTGCAACTTTTTGTATCTCTCCATCAGCCCCAAACAGCCCGCAGATATACCCAGTGTGCAACATTCCAAGGTCGGCTTCATGATCATCCAGGACCACATAGTCAATCTCTGCAAGTATTTAAAAATATATTTGCTGAAAAGAGCTTGATAACAGGCATCTTCTCTTCTAATCCTCTCCACTGGATATTATTTTTTCACAAGTGAAGCAATTAGGGTTGTCTATCCCCAATATTGCATTTACAGGTCACCCACCAGATAAATCAATTTGTTGAACAGGAAGAAAAAAAGTTGCTAGTCTCTAAATCTGTGATTTATTCCATCACACTGTCATATAAATATTATTCTACAATATTAATGATAGTATATTATACTAACATAAATACTGTAGATTAATATTTAGAGTAGAATATTTGGTGTAAATTTAGCTATCTTTTGTTTCTTGATACAATATATAAGCCTTATCAACAACTAAAGCTATCAAATTACTCTTAAAAAGATTGCTATACATGGGGAAACAACTAACACCATACATTTCTTTTCAACCTCAAAAGCACAGGGCAATTACATACATAAATACAGTACTATTTGTTTGCAAGTAGCAACATGAAAATTACTGAGGTACATTCTGTTCTATCCATTGTGAGGTTCAAAAACATAGAGTGAAATCAAAGGAATCAGTAAACGCAGGGAAAAAAACTATTGAAATAAACAGAACACTACATATTAACAAAATGATGTGGGGTATACAACTGTCCAGCAGTTAATGGAATTCTAGATAATTTTCAATGAAAAGAAATACTCTTTGACTTTTTGGATGATGTCATCCATATACCTCTTGCTGTCATCAATATACATCTTGCTGAATCCATTGTTTAATTCCCGTACGTCATCGACTAACGATTGCAAGTCATTTCTCAATTCTGAAAAGTTAATTTTCCCTTCCAATATTTCATCCTGAAGATCTCTATCCAAATTGTGCAACTGTGAACTACATTTACTCCATTTCATATCAAAATTTTCTTTCAACCGACTCAAATTCTTCTGAATCACTTGCGCTAGAATCATATCTTTCTGGAGTATTGCATAAATATCTTCATGAATGAGGAGAGAATGTGTTTGATCTTCCCTATGATCTTGAATAACTTGGTTCATATCTTTTTGGAGTGCTGCATAAATATCTTCATGTATGAGGAGAGAATGTGTATGGACTTCGATTTGGTCTTGAATAAGCTGCACTCTACTTGGGTAGTAGAATAGCAAGATGACTACCAGAGCACACACCAGAGCAAGCAGGAAAAACTGAGTTAGATTTCTCTTCCTGATGGACCGCTGCATCCTTAAGTTACTGCTTTCAAGAGCACCAACACAATCTTTATTTTCCTTCAATGATTTAGCCATCAGTGAGAGATGTTGAAGCATATTACATTGGATATGTTCAGGCATTTGATTCTTTGGACCCCTGAAATTGCATCCAGCAAGCTCAAACTCACAGGGGATTATACGCTGACTGCAGTCCTCTTCCAAGTGCATCTTCATCTGGACGAACATCACCAGCTCCTCACACTTCTCACAAGGAGCCATTTGATGTCCACAGCCTTTCACTTGTCCATTTCTTCTGCTCGGATATTTGTTCAAGTGTTCCTCAACCTTCCTCAGTTCTCCTGCCCAATCACATCCTTTGTTGTGGTTGGGACAATGGACCACTAAATCATCGATCCTCCTCTCGCACTTCTTGTCAATCATGGTCTTAAAGTCGTCTGTTTTACAAAGTGGACAACTTTTCTCCTTATCAATGCAATTGCTGCAGAAAACATTGCCACAACAACTAAGCTTTTTTGGCTTACGAGGAATCAAATTGCATATGAAACACATTTCCACTTTCTCTATTTCTGAGTCTAAAAGCTCATAGTCATAGCCTCTCTCATCCTCTCCTTTTTCCTCTGCTTCACTTTTGGTCTGTTCACTCCTGAAATCTTCAACTTTACAGGGATTCAAATCCTTACTGGCATCTCTGTTAGTAGTGGAGACCTCTACTAGTGATTCTGTGACTGTTGATGCTAGCTCTGACATCTTGGTAATAACCTGCAAGGAGCACCTATTCATAATTGACTCAGGTTCTTGTGAAGTTTTTTGGGCAGGGTTTATATCAGCTACCAGACCAGTTGCGTTGTGCTCACTTGGTTGGGAGGTAATGTCAGGACTCCCAGTGACTTCAGTTAGCTCAGGATTTACTGACGTGTCTAACTTTTTGGTTTCCATTTTCTGGCTGCAAGTTTCACGAAGTGTCCAGGTTCCTCACCGTAGAACGTTATAAAAAAGTCTGACGAAGATAGCTTGCGCTGGGGGTGAAGGTTGTTGTTAGTCGGTCGTCAACTATCAACAATGCTGTCGCATGAGCGTGTAGGTACGTCATAGGTGTGAAGTTTTGGGTGAACCTGGGTTTTTTGGCAATGGTTAAATTGGTCTTTTGGTCACCCTCCTCTTGACCGCACCTTTTTTTCTTTATCAATCGCCCATCCCTCTGCCCAAGTCTCAGCCGACCCTTTCCATATTTCTATGCTGGAAAAGGGTCGATATGCTTTATGCGGGACATCTTGACCCCATACGCAAACATGATCTACCAGAAAAGTCTAAAAAATGTATAAATATTTTGGGATTATAAAGCGGCTTGCTTGGAGGAAAAAATAACTACAAAAAAACCCCCCCTTGAAGATGGCTGTGAACAGGACTGTGTGATGGCACAAGTTTGTGAAATCACACTCTCCACAGTAACAGCATACCATTGACATGAAGCATACAATTAAATTATATTATCATGATTAATTCTAAGGTGTGGAGACCAAGAGTTTTAAATCAAATTGGAAAGGGTCTATGAATTTGATAGCTGTACCCTGTGCAGTGTACATGACTCCCATTATGATTTATTCTCGGACTCTCAAACATTGAGGTGTTGAATGAGATTAATAAATTGAACGCATGCGTAAAATTTTGTGTCAGTTAGCATTTTCTTGTGTGTGTGGCGGCGAGTAGAATTACTCAGGAATGGCTGAAGCTCTTTATCCCGTGGAACCGCCACCAAGTTACGAGTCCCAGGTTAGTGTTAAGAAGAATTTTGTAGCTGGCTCCTCCTGAAAGTTCAATTAATATCAGTTCCCCCGTAGTGATCAGTATTTCTATTTACAGCTGTTGCAGTTCAGACACCATAAAACAGACGACTTAGTGAGTTACACTGTGAAAACTGATCATTATCCATCCATGAGCTTATATTTATGCACATAAAATGAATCTATCTGGTCTTCATGAGCTAAAATTTATGTAAAAAAAAGCTCATAAAAATTATTAGATTTTAGTGGTAGAATAATGAATATACTATAAAAAAATATATAGCTATGTCAATCTAATGTACACATATTCTGCAGATTCCTGTTTTGGTAAAAGTGATTAATTAATTGCTTGTTTTGGGATTCCATTTTGTGGCTATATACATAAAATCATTAAATGGTAATTAATCAGCAATGCTGTTAATGGACTTAAACATTTTAATATTAATTTTTATATGAACTATAACTTGAATATTCTTGTGTGTGCATATACATTATCTTCAGTGAAGAACTCCTAGTCAATCAAAATTCTTTTACAGTTTTCCAATTATTCTGAATATGTGATAATAGATGTGTTAAGATATATTTTGATCCAATGCTATTTTGTTTTAAAATTGCAATGAGAAGACATGAATTGATAGTTGCTAATTTAATAGAACCTTCTTATAATATTACCTGTTGTGGGAGCCTGAATTTTCAACTAATGCATCAACTTGATGTGAAATACATTTTTCCAGACAATTAATGGCTGCCTATATATATATAATAATAATAATAATAATAATAATAATAATAATAATGGTATTGTGTATTAGAAATGATGATTGTGTGAATACCCCCCCCCCCCCATCATTTTATAGTGTATTGCAAAGGTATTATCACTTTTTGCCAATTATTTGTTCACATTTTTACTACTTCCTTGAGGAGAGATGCTTAGACATTAAAAAAAAGATAGAGTTTATTTAGCTCTTGTTTTGCACATATTTACACATGATATATAGATTAGATGCAGCCTTTATCTTCTATAAGTTGCTTCATTTGTTAACTTTTTAAGCTCTGACAATTAAAGATTCATATTTTGGTAAGAAGCAAATTTATGATTATGCCACTACCTCACATGGGCGTTAGTGCATAGAGTTCACAAATTCTGTTGCAAACTTAGCAACTAATAATACAGCAATGTATGTACATATATATATATATATATATATATATATATATATATATATATATATAACATAGAAACTGTTTGTATTAACATGAAAATTTTAGCCTAAGTTTCCATGAAATGGATTTAATCTTCGTGGTAATGCAATGTTAACCACTGATCAAATGTCAAACAGTTAATCAAGTATAAGGATGCAAACATTTTTGAATTTTTATAAATGTATTAGTTTTTATATGTAGATGCATATGTTATATAGATTTTGACACTACTTTTATTATTATTATTTTATTATTATCTTCTCCTATGATTTTCACTTGATAACTTTTAAGTTTTAGCAATTAAAGATTAAAATTTTCGTGAAGGGCAAACTAGTGACAATAGCACCTCACACAGACTAAAGCCCTATCCACACTATAAACGGGTTTGTACATTTCTCCAGCAACACCCAGTTCAAATGTTTTCTTGCGTCCACATTAGCATAGTGCTGAACCCACTCCACATCACCTTCGTGGGCTGACTAATTGGCTGGGCATATTAATTGGTTTTCCTCTACCACTATAGAAACGGGATATTTTATTTTCTGCTGTGCTCCATTGTTCTGTCTCTTTCTCTCCACAATATCATCACACAAAGGGATGATAGAGAGTGGGGAGAGACCTATTAGTAGCTAAACCCCTAATAGTGAACATCAGTAATTAAGCCACAGGTATGTTCAATAAGTCTGAGCCGCTTGAAGCCTACCCTTCTGAAGGTTTCAGGTGGAACCAGTTGGGATGAAACCGGGTGTAATGTAGACGTGTGGAACCCAATCCAGACACGGGTGAAACCGGTTTTATTGTGCAGTGTGGACAGGGCTTAAATCAGCCGTAAGGCTTATTCATCTTAATACAGCAAGTAAAAAAGAGGATAGCATGAAAGTATAATATTAGTATGCAAACTCTGACAAAAGTTTCCATAAAAAAGGCTTTTTTTTTTTTTTTTTGTTGTTGGAGTATTTAAATGGTTAGCGGCAGTATGATGGTTCCCTTTGATCAGCTGCCAAACAGTCAAGTCATGTATGCAGATACAGAACATGGGTGTGAATCTTCAAAAAGGCTTTTATGTGATTCCAAACATGCAGTTCCGGATGAACACATTACTTGAATACATCATGATATTTAGAGCAAGGAATAATTTCTTCATGGTATTTGTATACATTGCTCTGGCGAACTGATAGACCAGTTAAATTAGAGAAATGGCTTATGTGATGTGTGTATGACACTTCAAAACAACCAGATACTCTTTTTCTTCATAATTTATAGCTTTTTTTTCCTTCTCTTTTTAGGACAAATATATTGATGAATATACTTTTCTTCAACTTAAATAAATTGTATACACTTATAACTGTCAGTATTGAGACAGTGTAATGGTGGGCATGCAATACTGAATACAAACAATTCGAATTCTCCAGGAAGATGACGACTTCTTTACAAGGAATAAATATCCCGTATTCATTATGTCCTCTCTTATAGAATTTAAAATTAAATAATTCTAAATCATGCAATATGTGTAAATAATTAAAGATCTATATATCTAGGTAGCCATAATTATGATATATTTTGGCCAAATGTTTTAAAACTGTCTGTTCCAAAAGGAATCCATGTCGTCTGATATGTTATCATGTTAGATAATTTAACTAACCTTGTTTGAAAGCACTATCTTGTTGTTTTTTTTTGTTTTTTTTTTGGATCTAACTTCTATAGCATAACTTGGCAAAGAACACATGTGTTTCACTATAAACGGAGATCTTACTTGTCCTGGTTAATTTCCTGGACATACAGGCGTGAGAAAGGATCAGCTGAGTCACGACCAAATAAATAGGAGCTGATGTGTACATTTTGGACCTGGCATGCTTGAATTGGCAGACTACTTCTTTTTGTTTAAGTGAATTCACCATAAAGTGTTTAATTGCTGTGTGTGGTAGACTTCAAAGACCTCATGTGACCGTATGCTGGATCTGGCATGATGTACAAATAGTTTTAGTGCATACTCTCACAGATGCTACTAGCAACTGTGACATTGTGCATATCCGTAGTACACAATCTCTGTTGCATACATAGCTAGTGTGATATAATACTTTCAGAATTTATTCTATTCTGTCTCTTCATAATGTATTTTGAATTTCCTGTTGAACATTTCAGTTAAGCTCATAAAAATTGCTTTAATGTATTTTCTCAGTAAGTTGAACATTCTCAGTTAGTATTAGCCTCATGTTAAGACAGAAAAATTTTTCCATAATATTCTAAGAACCTGCTCACAGTGCTAGATTTGCTTCCTATGAGCGTACAGCTAAAAATTCCCCCAAAATAGTATAAAACAGCAAGAGCATCTCTAATTATTCCTGATTTTTTTTAATGTTTCTTTATTGCCCACAGCCTATGCCTTCTGCCCCACCACATCCATCCATCTATGAGAGGATGTCTCATGGAAAATCCCCATCCACTAAAGAAAAAGGCGTTCCTCGCAGTACAGCACAGATGAAACCTCAGTCAAAAGGCACATGCACCTCAGAGAATATCTCAAACAAAATGTCATCATCCTGCAACAAAATCGACCTCTCCACTAAGAGTGGACAGAAACGTGTACCAAAACGACTTCCTCCTCCTCCACCTTTACCTATTGGTGAAATACCTGTTCACCCTCAAGCAAAGCCACGAGGAAGATTACGGCCTTTGTCTAGCATTCCTCTTGGATCCAACTATCCTTCTCATGCTATCAGTGACCAGTTCTTTGGACCATCTATGGATATGCAAACCCAACCAGAGGAAAATAGATCTAGAAGAAGCGACATATCTTCACACATGTATGGCATAGAAGATACACAACCTAGTACAGATGACCACTACCAATCTTTTTCAGTCACACAGACTCCTGCATACCAACCTCATCACATGCATGAGTACATGGGCAATCCTCCTCAGCCTCTATCTTCTAGTATGTCCTTACCAAAAGATAATATGAATGAGGAAGCGGAAGAATCTCTATATGCTTTACCAATACACAGAAGGGCTGCTGTTTTCAATCGACAGGAATCTGCACCTGCAGCAGTATATATCAATCACAAAAAGCCTCAAGTACGTCCTAGTTCTATGCCTGGAGGAGCTTTTGATGACAGGCAAGAATTTTTTCCAATGACAGCAGATTTGCCTACAATTGCCTCTGATTCTGAGCCGATAGAGCATGTATATCACGTGAATGAACCCAGCAATACTCAGCAACCCTCTCCTCCACATCAGTACATTGTGAATCCACAGCATTCCAGCCATCAGGCAGTTAATCAGCAGATATCTCCTTACAATAACCACAGTCAAGTGCCTCAGCACCTTCCAGTAGTTGGCAAGCCTTTAGTGCATTCACAAGCACCCTGTCAACATAGCAACAATCAGGATGAGTGTGTGCATTCTTTGCCTAACCACATGAATAACATGAACCCACAAGCACAGGTTCCTGATGCTTTAATCCAACAGCACACTGCTCCTTCTCACACGATGCTCGCTCAACCCACTCAAGTAGGTAATTCAAACTTAATTTCTCAAACAACAGGAAACCAACTGTTCCCAAAGCCAAAAAGCTCAGCCCAGCCTGCCAGCCAACTTGCCTTGGTATCCAACAATTATGCTGCTCCACAATCACTCCTACACAATATGTCTAACGTTCCATTTCCAAATAATAAGGTTATCGTCTCACAAAACAACAATAAGTGCATTGCAGCTAACCAGATACTGGCCACATTTCCTGGCATGTCACATTTACAAACATACTCATACACGCAGCAATCTTCAATAGTGACCATTCCAGAGCAGTTACAGCAACAGTCACCTAAAGGGGTGATGGGGATTCCATTATCTCAATCTTCTCCTGTTATTGCGACTATTTCTCCTTGTTCACATTCTATTACTGGACCAGATCCATCGAATGTTAAGTTATTATCACAGCAGCCAAAGCAACCTAATACAAGTGATGATATATCAAGAGATATATCCTCACAGGCAGAAATAGATCAGTCTGGAAGTAGTCCACAGCAGGTGCAAGGGGAAGATGTTCAACAGCAGAATACTGCTCAGGAAATTACCGATTCTCAGAATGAGAATCCAATATCAGAACCAGTTTATGTGAATGGAAGCCAGGTTCAATATCAGGATACTACAGAAAAAGGGGCGCAGAAAGAATCAATTTCTGTGCCTTCAGCTATCTCTGTTCCAGTCTTAAGTCCCCAGAGAAAACCGAGGAAGCCAGTACCAAAGCCTAGGATGATGAAACAGCCTGATTCTAGAGGCCTTGGTGCTACATCTGAAGGTGAAGGAACAGAGGGGATTCAAAGAGTCGATTCATCAGGTAACAACAGAAGGCTCTGTTAGGTATTGTATTAATCTCAACATCATTTTTTAATGAGGTTATACTAGAACATATTTATCTTTGTAATGGTTGCAATCAAAGTCTAACTTAATCTTTGAATTAAAAAAAAAAATTAAAGTACATTAGATAATTTTTTCATCAAATGATACTCTGCACACTTCATATATAGTCAGTCATCGAGTTTATATATATATGCATACATACATACATACATACATACATACATACATACATACATACATACATACATACATACGTACATGCATGCATGCATGCATACATACATACATACATACATACATGCATGCATACGTGCGTGCGTGCGTGCGTGCGTGCGTGCGTGCGTGCGTGCGTGCGTGCGTGCGTGCGTGCGTGCGTGCGTGCGTG
>OZ017785.1:13031645-13058654 GCA_963969325.1 Lycopodina hypogea
TATCCTCTCATTCTCTTACTAATGCCACAACGAAAGAAATGTTATTCAAAACTGATAGTTCATAGTTCATACTAGATGGTATGTGATCTGTAACAATTGAGAGTTGAGATATGTATAATATAACTGCATTTATGCAAGACAAAAAAAAAAGGTAGTTAGAAAGTTAAAAAAATCAGAATAGTCCAAAAATGTATGTAGAAGGATTTAATAATAGTTGGAAAGTATGGCATTGATCATAAATCTATTTACTTATTCATCTGATATTTTCACTCCAAGTAACTTTATTTTTTTTCATTGTTCAACTCTCTGTCTCTAAATGTTTTGTATCTGATGACTTTCTTGAAATAGAGCCTAGAGCTTTTTGGTCAAAATGTCTGAGTTCAATCCTCTTTCATATGAATATCACATGACTATTGTCAAAGTTAATATGTTGTAACATAATAATCTTTTATCATGTTTGTATATATATATATATATATATATATATTATTTTTTTATTTTTTTAATTTATTTTTTATTTATTTATTTATTTTTTTAAAAATTTTTTAATTTTTTTAAAATAATGCTTATTTAATTTCTTTAAATTTAATTTTGTTCTTGTAGAGAATTTTCAATCCCTACTCAAACTCACTAAGAATCTTCAACAGATCATCAACTGTGGTAAGAAAGTTATATGTGAAGTTTTACTCACTCAAAATATTCAAGTGATCCTATTCCCACTTCCCACTTATTTGACAATTACAATTGTTTAATAGACTATAATTTATGATGCCCATTAAAAAAATATTGAATTTATACTTAATGTATGTGCTGCTTAACAATCTTACTAATTATTGATTTAAATGAAATATTATATGAACAAGAAAAAAAATGGAACAGTCTATTTGATCATTAATAACTTAACAAAACAAGGAAAGTACCTGTCCTATGGACAGAGACACAAAAAAAAGGTTACCATAATTTGAGATTTTTGTTGTTGTTTTGTTTGTTCTCCCTCGCATACCAGATGCTTGGGATTACAGGATTCAAAAAGAAGTAAAGAAAATGAGCCGGTAGTGCTTTGGGCACATTGTTTCTGGCCTATGTGCGTTTACACAATTTTGGTTTTTAGTAAGTGGGGTAGTTTACTCAGGCATAGAGTTATGACCCCAATCAGGAAATTAAAAAAAAAAAAAAAAAAAAAAAAAAAAAAAAAAAATAGCCCCATTTGTTTTACTCCAATCTTTACCAAACTTCCTTATAGCCACACCTGGGAACCCTCAGCAAACCCTAAAATTTGAGTCATTTAGGCCCAATTGTCTGGGAGGAGTTACTTGACAACAAAAAACAAAAAACAAAAACCAAGCAAAGCAAAAAATGAAGAATTATAATAGGATGCCAGAACAAAATTTCTACAACGAACATTATTAGCTAATACCTTCTGTGTGAGTTAAATATGCCCCGAACCAATTAGGGGGTGTTGTTCAATAGTCAATGTTAAGACAGGACTGGATCACGGTTCCTTAAGCATGTGAAGTTGTTGAGTAGTTTTCTCTTTCTTTTTTTTAAAAATTTATAATACTTATAGCGTTTCCCTTCACCTTCTTTTGAACTCTAAGTTACTTCCTTCCAGCAGTGTAACTTCCATTACTGTTTCCTGGTGTGTAAAGTATTCAATCAGCTATTTAGGCCAACCTTTTCTACATTTTCCAGTTTACATTCACATTATGCAACGCTGGACCAATTCTTTTTATAGTTTGCACTTTAAAGCACTAAAACATCTCTAGTGGACTACAGCCAAGCAGTAGCTGTCCCACACAGAATTTATTTTCCCTAAAGTGTTTGTAGTGAATGAAATTTTGGTTTAAGATGCTTTCTATAACGTTATCTTCCACGTACTATATACTGTACCTACAAGACTATGGTTATTGCATCTGTTGGTAGACAAGCAACATTTTATTCATGAAAAAATATACAAAAACACATTGCCAATATTTTGTATTTTTGTTTGATGGTGGATAAAACAGTTACAGTTAGGGGTTGGTATGTGGCGCTAGTATGTTATTTGTTATAGTTGAAGAAAGAGTTAAGTACTCTAATAAGTTATAATAATTAGAGAAGTACCCATCATACATAGGGAAAGGGGAGGGGGATATGCGAGGCATTGCCTCATTTCTAAAGTAACTATTATGATGAATCTCTAGTAATTAGTGTCTGGAACTTTGTATGTTATTTGTAAACGCAACTTCCTCTAGAAATGTCCTTTTGAATGGGAGCATATTACACATGAATTACCACATAATAATTACCTGTGGCACACAGGTCTAGGAAACACATGGGGGTGCGGGGACATCCGCTTTTTTGTTGTTAAGAATGGATTTTTAACACATTGTTTACTTTATAGAAACAAACGTTTTTTTGTTAAAACTAAGTGGGTGGTTACTCAGGAATATATATACATACATATATATATACATATATATACATATATATACATATATATACATATATATACATATATATACATATATATACATATATATACATATATATACATACAAACATACATATATATGTAGCTACATACATGAAGACAGACAGATAGTAAATTATAGTAAGATAATTTAAGGAGTTGTTCTTATTTCCCACAGAATGTAGTTCATGATCGGGACATCATCCAGCTACAGTGTATCTTCTCCTCCAAGTTCTTGTGCATCACTCTCAAAGGGAAGCTGAGCGACACTGGGAACAGAGGAGACTTGACAAGTATATTTCAGATCCTATTTGCACAATGCTGTGGTTACCATGAATACATGCATAAAGTATGAATGTTGAATATGCAGATTTGTGAGGAAAAGATGTTCTCGTTGCTACGTTCCTATCATTTACCATGATTAATACAATGCCAATAATATTTTTGTTAGCATTGTAGCTCAATCTGCTTCACAAGCTTTTTGCAACTTCATTGATATGAGAGTTCTATAATATAATAAACCTACATGGATTAATTTTTCTTCAATTGTTACACTCAATAAATTATGTACTTATTTATAAGGAGTGACTTTTATAGGTGTGTTGCTCCAAATGTCATGCATAAACTCTGTGCTAATTGGTAGGGTTAATACACTTGTTTATAATGTCACATTCTGTCATTGTATAGCCCATTTCATGTTCTTTGACCGCGGGATGGGTACTGTCTCTCTGCGTAGCAGTAAGAAACCAAAATATTGGCTTCGAGTGAAAGAAGGAAGAATACATGGAAATGTAAGCGCCAACTATATAAAATATCTGGTTGTGTACTGTATTTGACTGTCATAATATCTCATGTAGATCTTGCCCCAATTCAGCTTGTACTCTACATTTATCACCAGAAAATAAATATATATATATTTGTATGTGGTCCAATTCATATAGATACCTGATCTGAATTGCATGTGAATTCTGATCAATCACCATGTGTTCTTATTCCACAAGATAGCAAATAGTTTGCAAGCAAAAATTAGGTAACAACTTCAAAGAACATTGATTACTCAAGGATATGTTGGGGTTTGTTTGTTGTTTTTAATGTTTGCCCTTGATACTTCTTAATATTTTATGCATAGAGTCAAATATTATAAAAAGGAACAGCATGGTTAACTCATGAAGTGTGAACATCAATAATTTGATATTTTGTTGTTTTTCAAAATCAGGGTAGGCCAGACTTAGCAGCTGATTTTCGTCTACTGGAGGCTCCTGATGGTTCCATGCTCTTTGAGTCTATCATTGTACCTGGAATCTTTCTGCATGCTCCACTTCATGGCAAGGAAGACTGTCAGGCCAACAAAAACTTTAACATCAAGCGCATCACTAAATGACAGTACTTAATATGATATGCAAATTTACATGCACTACACCACTTCACACTATTGCTGCTACTTAGCACTGCATTACTACACTATTTGTCATCTTGTTATATCATTGAATTTGTATCTATCACTGTTAACAGCACAAATATGTAAACTTCTCTTTTTGTTTATATACATTGGTTCTCATTTTTGATGATGGGTGGTACTTTACTCTTTGGTTGCTATCAAATTCATTATAGGTCAATAAAGTACTTCCAAGTTGTATCCTATTGTATTTCGACTTGGTGACTGACAAGGTGGCAATAACAGCCATGAAAGTACAAAATCATATAATGTATTATAGCTCTGAAGTAATTTGTGCAAATGTTAGCAAGAATGTTAACTTGTATTGGTCACATGTTACTAGGGTGAAACAATTATTAAAGATACTTCCCAACACAGCATTGCCATCTAGCATACCCCTGAAAATAAATTTGGGAAACCAGCCAAGATTGAACATGCATGTCAAAACTCAAGTTGGTGCTCTACAGTCAATGGTGTATTGACCTCAGTAAGTTTCTCTGCTATTGCCTTTGCCACACTGATAATACTTCCAAATATAAACTATGAACATAAACTTGTAGCTAGCTATATAGTCCATTATCATTCTCATATCTGCCTAACATAACATTATCTGCCCTGAATTTTTACAGTTTTACTTTTTTCATTTTAACTTATAATTCAAAACAATAGCCCCCCTTCCCAGATGAACATTAAATAAACACTCCCCGACTTCACATAGCCCATGATAATACATATCTCTTCCATCCAATCAAGACCCTTGGCCATTTATGCTGCACAGATTTATGAAGTCTAAGATCTATTACATCCAGTATAGGAAACAATAAGAACCAATTCATTGAAAGTGCTGCACAATCTTTAGATCAGATGAATTTACCAGAGGTAACATTTTCTGTGCCATTGTTTCTTCTTAATATTATTTGGTGAGTTGTGTAATTGAAACTTTCTTTTGATTTCTACCTATTTGTAAAGCTAACACTGTGTGCTTGCTTTTAAAATGTTTGGAGATATTTAACTCTAATTCACAGAACATGCAGGACAATCTAGGAATTCATTGAATGCTGATACAATCAAGATTGGCCAAATTTCTTAACTGGATGGAACACACTCAGGAACACACACAAGCTATACGCCTGTATTTGCCCATATAAATTATAAAATTATGATTACATCAACATATAATTAACATGAAGGTGAGCTCTGCTCTATCATAACATGATCAAACTAAGTTTCAATAACTCAAATAGCAGCCCAATTTTTGATCCATCCAATAATAACATTTTCAGTTGTTTCATCTTGAACAAAATCAAAGAAAAAACTTTAAAAATCTGAACACTGCTACTATTTCAGGAATGGTTACTGGGTTACATGATTCAAGCATTTTTCTATACCAAGTTAAACTTAGGTGGAATAAAATAGAATTTGGATGTCTCAATCATAGCTTGAACAGTTTTCATTTATGTAGTTTCTTAACTTTTTCTCAGCTAGTGTGTCGCAATTGGTAAATCATGCTAGAATTACCTTTATATTTCTATTCAGGTAAACCTCCTCATAGTCAAACAATTTTTGGTTCCAGCGAGTATTCGTTCCTTTGGTACCTGGTTCTAGTGGGTTTCAACAAATGTGAAATATATATTTTATGATTCTATCATGGAAGATAACATGAAATGTTTGCAAACCAATATGTGAATTGAGTTCCTTCTTTATTCATATTTTTGTTGTAAATTTTGATATCAATTATCCATCCTTGTGAGAGCAAGCCACATATAATCTTCAAATAGACTTGTCTTCTTTTAGTATTTTCCCTCCTTAATTGTGCTATATTCCATTTTATAGCATTTCCTTAATTTTAAATTATTCCTCATGGCCTATTTCTTGGTTTTTCATTTTAATATCTTTAAAGTGTTCGGCTTCTTTTCTAAAACTATTTTTTACTCCCTTTAATTTTGTAAATATAGTTACTATTATTTCACTTTAAATTACATTGCAAAGACTTTTTACATTTCAGTGATGGATCTAAATAGGATCCACCTTGTTGTTGGTAACTATCATCACAAGGACACTAGAAAATCATAAACCACCAAGCCTGCAGCTCAGATTCCCAACCAGTTTATTTATATCTATGTATGTGTGCACACACACACACACACACACACACACACACACACACACACACACACACACACACACACACACACACACACACACACACACACACACACACACACACACACACACACACACACACACACACACACACACACACACACACACACACACACACACACACACACACACACACACACACACACACACACACACACACACACACACACACACACACACACACACACACACACACACACACACATCCCCCCATATATATTTTTCTAAGTAGAGGGTTCACTTTGTTCATAGGTTGAGGGTTCATGGATTTCAGGGTTCATGGATTTCAGTCTTCTTTTTATTTTCTTTTCTTTTTGGATTTCCTTTTTATTCCTGTCACTAATTTTTGTTGACAAGTATCCTGGTCATAAATTCAACCAGTGCTTGTTTGTCTATCCATCATAACTCTGGATAAAAACTGACCTTTTCATAATACCCTTAAAGGAGGAATAAAATCATATCAGCACTTTCTAAACAGAAATGGCACAGAAACGGCACTGTGACCAGAATGGATCCTGATGGTAAGGATCATCACTGTAAAAAAAAATGCAAAATCTGCTGAACATCCATGCCCAATTGAGCTTGAATGTGTTTATTTTTGAGTTAATTTTCCTGTCTATACTTTACCCATTGACCCCGTTTATTTGTATCTACTGTAATACAGTTGTATCCACAAAACTTCTCTTACAATGCAGGAATAGTAAGTAGATCAAAATCCTACCAGCTAAAGAAAGTAATAAGAGAAAAAAAATCCAATAATATTTTTGTAATAATAAGATTTTTGTAAATCCAGACTTAAAATTGATGGCATTTGCCATTCCATACTCTGGAAACCCTATGGGAACAGTTTACCAATGTTATATTCTATTAAATAAACACCACCTGGTTGATCAATTAGAGATATAATTAAACAGGTGTGATCACTAGAGCAGGCTATCTCTATAACCTTTGGTTCAATTGAATTCCATCAAATATATGTGCTATTTTCAATTTTTGGTCATTAGGTAATTTTTGCCTTCCAAAATTTATACAATACAAATCACTATAATATTAGCTATGAAATACATCAGGGTGTCACTTTTTAATGTTAAATTTACTTCAATTCTGTAGAACAATCCAGCCATATCTATTATTAGTATTCCTTGGTTGGCACACACTGTACAATTACTACTCATGCAATTAATATAATTTCCAACTTTAATTAAGTCAATGAGCAAAAATTAATGAGCTTGTATAATAATTTTGTTAGCTTGGTCCTGTACCAAACTTTGTCCGCTCTCGCTGCCCCCCCCCCCCCCCCCCCCCCCAGATTTGTAAAAATGGGTGGGGGGAAGGGGATGGGGAAAATTTCAACCGGAAATCTAGGTCTTTGCCCAGTCACGCCCCACAACATTCATGCTCTTCCCGGAGAGCGACAGTGTGTAGATTTGTGCAGCTGTCAGATCAGCCTGGACTGTGCTATACAAAAAAAGAAAGAGAATGTCGTACCCACCCCCTCAAGGCCCACTTTCCCACCAGGACAGTTATCCTCCCCCTGGACAGATGGAGTACCCTCCAACTTACCCTTCTTTGACTAGGAATAGTGTAAGTTCGAATTCCTCCCAGCTGGTTAGGTGGTTGGCCCGAGGTTTTGGTTCCTTAAGGCAAAGTCTGGGGTTGTTTGTTTTAATGTGTTTTTGTTCCTCTGGTGGAACCTTTTTTGGTATTATTGGTAAGAGTAAAAACAAGCTTTTTCCTGCCTGTGCAATAGATAATCTCTATCTCCAATTCTGTCTCAGCAGAATCTCATTATGGTTTAAGTTTCATGATGAACTCTTAGTGCTGTAAAATGAAAACAAGCTACAAAAAGAATGATTATTTATCAGCAGGCTACACAAGGCCTGGTGGTTAACACAGTAGTTGTGTTATTAACTCATCATGTTTTGCTTACAATTTTTCTCTCAATATTTTTAGTTGGTGCCTGAAATGGAAAGCATGAGCTTGAAGCCAAGAGCTGGAGATACTGCTGTGTTGGTAAGACACTCTATCATCCTGGTTAATATCTGTGATAACTTAGCTTGTAGCTTAAGAAAATGTTCACTCTTGTCTTTTGGACAGAGACAAATAATCAAATATATACTGTAGTAAAAAAACTACTCCATTATGGTATCCATCTCTGATAGCTGATTTATGTGTGAGGTCACACCAAATAGAGCTGGGCTGTTGTTTTTTTGTTGTTTTTTTGTTGTTGTTTTTTTTAATGTGTGTTTTGTCATTTTTTGGGTTAGTTTTTGGTTCAAAATTATGCTTTCCTTGTGGAATCAGGTGTGTAGCCAGGTCTGTATGGCTCTATGATCACACCTGGCATTAAAATAAAAAATAGTTTTAATTTTAAGCAGACATTTTGATAAGGTGAACATTTTGATAAGGTGACTAGAATATGCCACAAAATATATTTTACAAGTCAAATACAATTAGTCTGGCCACATGAATGGTTGCTTTGGTTTAGAAATAATATAGTGGTGGGGCCATTCCAACAGAATGAAGGAGCCCATGCTATGCCCTCATAAATCACACACACTGGTCAAATAGATTCCTGCCTAGTCCATTTTGAATGCACCTTAACATTGATTGGAACATTCTAACATATTTATGAGCAATTATTTTGGATAAGCCTCCCATGTTATTTGTGAATAATCTTGCTTTCTGGGCACTCTATAAACTGTCATCTGATTGGGTGGTGCACAGTGCTTGTGGCTAGATAAGATTAACTGAAACACACCACCCTGTGGCATGTGCAGCACCCCCTAGTGGGAGCTGAAGTTCTGGTGTTGTTACTTTGGCACATGTTTCTATCTGAAGTAAAGATATATTTTAAGATACTTAATATACACATAACAGATTTTAGTTATCTCTAGATCTTTATTCATGACTTAGTCAATGTTGATAATTGATCAACTGTAACATCAGGTGATATGAAAAAAAACCTCAATTTCAATGCACTTGAGTTTGGGCCAAGGACGTATGGATTCAAGATATCAAAGGAATGAAATTATTAACACTGCAATCATCGTTTTTTTTCATAATGTTGAATTGGCCTGTGTTACTTAATCTTAATTTTGGAGTTAGCATTTTAGATCAACTAGGAAGTGTTTTTATTTTTAATTTGGTTTAGAAATTACTTGAATGTAGCTATCATTTGGTAAATAAAACATTTTGTAAATAAAAAGAACCAATTGTGATTTTTATCTAATTTCTTCCAAATTTTCTTTACGAGTTCTTTTCAAAAAAAAAAAAATTTAATTTATTAAATATATTTAATAGAAGCGGCTGTGCAATGACATTTTAAGCTGTTTGATAATTACTTTGGGTGCAAAAGTATAGTACCAGGAACTATCTAAGGATGGAATCCCACAAACCACGCTGTGCATTTCATACTATTGCTGTTATATAGTGTTCATGTGGTTCACTGTTTTTAGAGCTCATCTAAGGTATTTTTGTAGTGACTGAATGTGTATTATTCAAAGAATTACACGTATTTGTACTTCAGTCAATAACTGTAACTTAATTGAGAGAGTGGTCAGATGAAGAAATTATGCAGGCGCACACACACACACACACACACACACACACACACACACACACACACACACACACACACACACACACACACAAGGTGAAAACAAAATGAGCTTTCACTAGCACAGCTTATAATAAACTGAAACCTCTCTTAACCTCTCTCTTTATAACTCACATAGAATACATAACAACATTGTTTCGTGTAACAGTAACTTATACATTATGTATGACGTGGAGCAGAATTGATAGACAAAGAACATAACTAAACATATGTGGTCTAATTGTTGACCAAAGAGTAGAGGAAGAGAAATGTGTTTACTGAAGAACTCCCCACCAGTGATCACCACGATGAGACAGGGCCTAGTCTGGATGTGGTACCAGAACCAGCTAGCTCACAGTCCGGGTAGAGGGCTTGAAAAGATAAGGTATTGGTGTTGCGCTGGACAGAAGATAATGTCGCAACATCGACTGGTTTGGCTGGTGCTGTAGGTCATTGAGCAGTGTGTATTGGTAGGTGAAGTCTTCACCAATAGTATACATATATTTCAATTTAAAGAAATAGCGAAAAGATGAAATATGAGCCAGGAGTACTTACAGTTGAATTCAGCCTCTTCCTCACTGATATAGTTCAGCTGATGCTCACCTAGGTATCTGCTCACCTGCACAGTGGAGTTATAGAGTTTCTATTTTAAATAGAAGCATAAACACCAAGGATATGAAAAAGCTGAGAGAGGTAGGAAAACCAGGCTGTAACAAAGAACAATGGATGATGCAGCCATTCTTATGATTAAGGAAGGGTGTTGGGATTTAGCCAAGCTTCATATAGTTTTGTGCATACAAGAAAAAAGAAAGAAAGATTGTATTGAAATTGGGTATCTTCTCTTTAGCCAACTGTTTATTTCTTGGCATAAAGGGGGGTGGGGAACCTACTCTGAACTCCATTCAACCTTTTTGTTGTGATGCTGGGATATACGCATGCACACACGCACGCACGCACACACGCACGCACGCACACATTTTTATAGATATGGATTACAGAGAATGTGGATTTTTTGTTTTCATCACTGAGGGGAATATTTCTTTGGTCTCCTGACCACCACTGTACGTGTGTGTGTGTGTGTGTGTGTGTGTGTGTGTGTGTGTGTGTGTGTGTGTGTGTGTGTGTGTGTGTGTGTGTGTGTGTGTGTGTGTGTCAGACTACTCTAGAATTAGTGTGATCACATCATTCCCAATCTCACTAGGGTCCAACTAATTGCATGTGCGGGAACTGCTCGAGATTGCCAATATGTACCACTGTCATGATTGCCTCTGTCTGACTGAACACACCCACATCTCACTCTAACTTGGCAGTAGTGTTTTATCACTGCATATTTTCAGCTAGTAAATAGATCATTACAAAAATACTAACAAACATTATATTTAGCATTCAGGCCACATGTTACAAATTTATATTGGAACATATTACAGCTTTTCCTTCAGACCACAGCTTTTATATTTGCCTTATGCACCACTTACTATCCGCGTTCATAATAGGAAGACAGAACATTTTTGGCACACCAAGTGTGAACAGTTGAAATGGAAAGTTCCCCAGGGGATCCTTGTATGAATGCACATCCAGCTAGAAATTCTCTGTGCCGCTGGTGTCCCAGGCCAGCTCCTTGATCATGGGGCACTTTGATTCCAGCTCTCCCTTGGATTGTGGACACAAACATTCTCTCTTTACATATAGCTTGCAAGAAGGAATGGAGCTACTTACTTGGTAAGGATCTTGACTCTTTCTGTAGCCTTATGAATACCTTTCTCAGACACATGAAGGCATTTTCTTCCAGTTTCCTTTTCTTCTGCATGGGCAGCTGGCTATGGTTTAATTTTGTATGGTTTCAAAATGTCACTACTTGTGGCAACACTGCTCAGCAGCTTCCTGTAAATAGGTGGGCTTCCCACCAATGGAGATGACAATGTAATATAATAATCAATAATTCAATGATCAATTACCTAATTATAATTGTGTGTGCAAATATGCTTCCTCCTACTCAGGCCAGTAATCTACATGTAACAAATCAACTCAATTAATAACAAACCAACTCAATGAATAACAAATCGACTTGAGTCATCATCTACAAATAGCAATCTATCCATGCTCCTAATCCAATAAGTAACAAAGAAATTGTGTGTGCATCTCTGAGTGTTCTCTATTTAACCCACCAAATTTTAAATTATTTTTTGAGCTCTATCAGAATTTGAAAAAAAAGGAAAAAGGAAATATAAGAAGAAAACAAGGAGTAAGGGAGGGCAAGGAGGGGGTGTAGAAGAAGAAGAAAACAAGGAAGAAAGAAAAAAGGAGGGGGAAAGAAAGAGAAGGAAAAAAAAAGCAACCATGTCCAGGTTTGAACTACTGACTCAGCATGAGAGACTTGTGCTCTAACCACTGTGCCACATTTTTTAAAGCCTTTTTATAATGGAAATATAAATTCTTCCTTCGCCCACCAGGGGTGACATTTTCGGAAGTTTTTTTGGTGAAAACTGTGGTAGGCACCCAGGGATCATGTCTGCAAAGTTTCATCAATATCCATTCAGCCATTTGGCTGTCCATTGAGCCCACACACACACACACCTGTCCACATTTCTAGGTATAGATAGACCCTTTTATCCCATTTTGTCATTGAAGTCACATATCCTTTTGGGACTCGTGATTGGCTGATAAGTAAGCTGCATATAATACAATACTATCTTGTTCTACATGTGTGTATGCTTATTAAAATGGGTTTAAAAAAACAACTGGTGATTGCTGACTATAAGGAAAACAGACAGAATCAAGTATGTTATCCTTGTCCCTAATTTTTTAATTGAAGCGACTGTGCAATGACATTTTAAATTGTTTGATAACTACTTCAGATGCAAAAGTATAGTACTAGAAACTAACGTAGCAATTTCCATAATAAACAGATACCAAGAAAGAATTGTATACAAAATTTACCAGAAACCAACTTGATGTGAATTCCTACTTACCTTACACCAAATTTTAGCTTACATATGCACACACACACACTCATACGAACGCGCGCGCGCACACACACACACACACACACACACACACACACACACACACACACACACACACACACACACACACACACACACACACACGAATACAAGCAAGCTTTGGCTAACAAACATGATGTGTAGGATAGCCTGTGGACAACAGGTGACTGTGGCAGAATCATACTGTGTGCCTGCAATTAAGCTTGAGGGGAATGGATTAAGCTGTATTGGAAAATAGCTGGGGACAATTACATTCTATTCCAAGTAACACTGGTGGATCCTTTACTACTCCAGACAATTTAGTAAAATAAGTATTATCATTACACTCTATGGACAGGTGTCTCCTGAAAATGAAGGAATTTCCTGGAACCACTTTCTTCCTTACTTCTCTGGTTTGTCTAATACCTGTAAATTTTCATCATGGTTAGAGTATAGTACTGTCGCCAGCTGCTTGTCTTACTATTCAACTACAGTTTTTTCCCCCCCTTCTGAATGTAGGAATGAGTATGTTACAAGCTTTCATAGCTGGTACTAGAGAGGATATTTGTCAATGGCAGAATTGTGTTGTGTTGAAGTTGGTGTGCTACAGTTTGGCTTAGCTTGAAGTAGTGAGAGACTTGGTCTTGCATCTCAGTGTGTACCTTGCACATCAGGCAATGAAAACAGAACACCATGTTTGCATTTCTTCTAATGCACTCACTCAACCATGTGATGAGTTGATCATCAACAAGAATGAGGTCATCCAACCTTAGTCACCTGACTGCAACTAAACCCCACTCCTTAATGGTAGGACAGAGAGACTGTGTTCTTGTTTGTGCTGATATCAAAGGCTTCACACACTTCATTGAAGTAGGTATTGTCAAGAGTTGTGTACTTCCCAATATGACCCACATCAGTTACCATACACTCAAACTTGCAGTGGGACAGGATACATACACTAATTGAAAAGTACAGGTTCTATATGACCATCATCAGTTACCACACACTCAAACTTGCAGTGGAACAGGGTACATAGACTAATTGAAAAGTACAGGATTTATGTGTATATACAAGTAAAATAAATGTTCATGTAGTATTTTGGTTTCACTGCATACCAACATTCCAAAGCTTCAATGACTTAGTTACAGTTCTGATTAATGAAGTAATATGAACTGCTTGTCATTTGATTCCTTGGACCAAAGTCAGGTGACTAAGTTAAACTGGATATTTTTACTGTGGTAAAATCATTTTTTTTTAAGGAAGTTTGACAATCATCATAGGACTCTAAGCTTTAATTTCATTATGATAATTACTCATGTGGTACTGGAGGTAATACTAACTATTGTAAGGATATAATCTTTGAATCAGTGCAGCACTGGGTCACGTGTGCAGGTGTGAGACATAAATGAGCTTTATCATTCCACGTTGCTGTGTTTAAGCACCAATGAGTTGGTTTACAATGGTGGTAAGAGCCTCTAGAAGAACTAAAGAACTAAATTGGATTCCAAGTGAATTTAAGTGAATTTAAGTGATTTAAATTGTTATTTGTAATGGATACAATATAACTATAAATGTGTTGAATGTTTAACGACATTTGGCTGTTAATAAAGCCAATTAAATGGATAATTAGGAGTTTACAATCCCGAAGAGGTGGAAAAGTGGTTTAAATTAATTGACCAATCTATTTCTGTGTATGTTCCTCTCTGCACAGTTATCCTAATACCAAATTACACAAACAATAGTTCGAAACCTTTCAGACAAACAGTCAGTCCACAAAGACAAAGCTGAGGTAACTATCATGGCTTCCTACACAACCAAACAGATCTGTACAAGTCCTCCAGATGAGGATTCCTTGTGGTTGCTCTTGTTACAAGCTAATCATCATCAGCTGCATCATTCCAGTGAACATGTGCTATTGGCAATTTCCTCTTCCTGGGGGAGGGGGGATGCCCTGGTTGCCCTGGTTGCCACATGTCATTCCAAGGATTCTAAGGTTCAAGTATGCTAATTAGTACCTTAGGGTTGCAGCTGGAGACACGAGAATAATTAGTGTCAACAAACAAGCACTGGAATTTAAATTATCATTACATGCATATACTACTAAGTAATTATAGATAGTGACTAAAATTGAATTTTTAAAGCAAAAAGAAGGGAAAAGTTTCTTGTGTCAAAGAGCTGCACTGGAGGGTTGCATGTTAGAAAGATAGAATTTAACTAGCATTTTGCACATTTTATCTCCAGAAGCTGCATGTACTAGAACCTCTAATGATGGACTCTTTTTGGAGATATTTGAATCACTTAACTGAAGACATCGAGCCAACCAAAAAATTCCAACTCTGATTGGAATTTTAACCTTGATTGTTGTAACTAAGAGAACTGACTGAGTTGACAACTCTGATTGGAATTTCAACCCTGATTGTTGTAACTAAGAGAACTGATTGAGTTGACACTCATGGAGAGGAAAGCCCAGAATATTTAATTGGAAACATTGACATAGGGTTGTGCATAGTTGCATGCACTCAGGAGGGTTTGCTGTTTGATCAGGCAAGAATGTGATTTCAATTTTCTCATGAGCGTCTGTGTGTATAGTCCATGAGATATACACTAGGGGTATTTTTTGACTTTCCCATATTTTTCGTATCTAAGGAAAAAGAGGAAAAGCGCACTGGGAACATTTTTCCAACATATTCTTTACTCTGTAGAATAGGTACGTGTAGTAGATCATTCAATACCTTGTGATATATATATATATATATATAGTTTATAGCTTTACCATGTGAAGGAGCACACACAAGCAGTTATCTTGGACACCTCAATCTAGTGTGCCCAAGGTCGATCTGTCCATGGGTGAAAAAAGATTCTTCTAAGTGTATTTGTGTCACTGATAGATAGTGTCTGTCCTTGAGGCTTGTTGACTGACATTGAAAGACTCGTACACGGACTGAGATCTGGAGTCTCTTGAACTAGGAAGGTACATGTCTGACCCTGATGGTATGAATGGTATTCTAGGTATGAAAACATCTTCCCCTTGCCTGTGGCTTCAGTGACGCGAGGAAGCATCTATTGACTGTAAGCCTTGTCCCATTGCAAAGTCAGGGTGGATTTATATTGCACTGTAGCATAATTTGAGTTCATGAGCTGCGAGTTAAATGACTTACCTTGTGTTCAACTCCTTTCCTCTCTCCACTGTCATTCTTATTTAACCTATCATATTTTAATCCCGTGTACCACTGACTGATCTCTTCCTTTTTTTATGGTCCTTCTATTGCTTTCCTAACCCTTCTCTTCCTTTGCCAACCCTTTCACTCCTTAACTCCTTCTCCTGTTATAACCCCTCTACTTCTGTTAAAACCCCTCCGCTCCTGTTATAACGCCTTCTCTTCCTGTTATGACCCCTCCGCTCCTGTTATAACCCCTCCACTCCTGTTATAACCCCTTCTTCTCCCTGTTATAACCACCTCCATTCCTGTTTTAATCCCTCATCCAGTCCCTCTTTGCAGAAGGCAACATCATCACGCTGCAGTCCAAGTCGTCTGGCAAGTACCTGTGCATCAAGAACGATGATGTGGAGGTACAAGATGGCCAGGACGGGAAAGAGGCACAGTTCATAGTGCGAGTGCGCCAACCTGGAGTGGTATCATTGCAGAGCGCCAATTGTGACGACAACTGGCTGGGGGTTATCGATGGGAAGCTTATTGGATCAGTTAGTTGATTGAAACAATGTAATTGTGTCACAGGGTGTGTTAGTATGCTGAGATGAATGATGGAATGAATAGTTGGGTGATTGGGAATAGGATGGAAAGCTGAGTTGGGATATGGTTGGTTGGAAATGGCGGGTAGCCCTAGCCCTAGTGCATATGATATACTATTGGCAGCTGCTTGTTGTGACAGTGTAACCTACATTTATTGACACTCTTTCATTAATACCACACAGGCAGGTGGAGGACCATTTGGTGAATTCAAGGTGGCAGATATGGGTAAGTGTGATGCTCTGAGTAGGTTTGGATTAAATCAATGAGAATTTAAGCACAAAAAATTGGTCCTCCAGACATTATATCATATATTTGACCACCCTTTACCACTATCTTTCCTTAATTTCTCTATCTCATTTCCCCCTTCCTATGTCCTGTAATCTTTCGCAATACTTGCTTACTTGATGAAGGTATTTTATTCACCACTGATTACACACTGGCAATTTTGCACATTCGGCAGAGAAAACTGTGGCCCTGGAATCTGTGCTCTACCCCGGGGAAGGCGTGGGTATAGCACCAGACGGATCTCTGAAGATCCCCAGTGAAACCAGTGCAAACGTAGAGGGACAGTTCTTTCCCACCGTAGTCGGAGAGGTGAGATGTAACCAAGTAACTGGGGAATCTAAATTTGAGAGTATCTCAGAATCCATTTTCTAAATGGAACGTTTTAAATACACATACTGTATTAGTTGATAGTAATCAACGTGTGATGATTTAAAAAGATTTAAAATATATAATCAGTTTATATATAGATTTTTTTTTCAACAAAGATGCATTGACCTTTATCGAACCATACGAGAGCATAAATTATTTTGGTTAGAACGAACGATATAACAAAAAGTAATTGTAGAAATTCAGATGGAGGCATTGGTAGGTGGAAATGATGACCATTACCTTATAAGACTATGTTTTATATGATGATCACATCAATTGATTGGTCTGTGTATCAGTAAAGGTGTAGAGACCAGAGACAAGGGCACTGAAGAACTGCAGCATGTCTTGCTCAAATATGTGTACAAGTTGTAGTGTAAAAAAAAATAACAACATGCTCACAAGGACCACTGAGCTCTGTCCTCAGTGAAAAGCATACGTAGAGGGGTTATCTCAACATCTCCTAAATGATTAATGCATTTTGTTCAGTTTCTTACATTGATGGATAACTCCTCTTGTCTCTACATTTATGACATCATTGTTGTTGTTGTTGTGTTCATTGCAGGAAGCTCCTCCCCCCTTGCCCCCACAACCTCTCCCTCCTCAATCCCTGCCTCCTCAGTCCCAGGGCGCTCCTTTACTAGCAGGAGCAGCTGCAACAGCAGCTGTTATTGCAGCTGGTACTGCTCCTCAGTATCCTCCACAGCAGGTGTGTTGCTATGGTGTAGTCAGTTCACTTTTCTATGGAAGTGGGAGCCTCAAACAAACAACAACTGTGTTTTCCTCTTTGCCAGTGAAACCAAGACTCATGAAACATTTCCACCAGTACCAGCAATATTAGAATATCAAATGAAACCAATTAGTTCATATAACCTTCATTATGATAAAAGTAATATATATTTAGTGTTTAGTATTCCCCTCTCCCAGAAAGACCACAACAGAGTTGGATGTAACCCTCACACATAGGTTAGACTTGTATTCTAGAGACAGCTTTTGTAACCTTGGTAATGGCAGGTTCTTTAAAAGAATTTATTAATAGATACCTCAGTATTACCGAAACCACAGATAATTGTCCAAAATGATGTTGCTTGTGGTGGGTGGTCTGTTGGGTTGGGTAGCTGAAGGATAATTTCACTGGACTTAACCATTTTTACAGCCCTCACTGACCTTACATGATCCCAGAATGATATAAATGTCACTAAGATGTTCATTGAATTGTGACAAGTTTCCCCTCCCCCCCCCCCCCCCTCCTCCTGTGAGAATTGAGGGCCATTCTCCTACATTCCCAGAGATCTGTTATCATCAAGAAGTAACTCCCACACACACTCTTGTATACATGTGTATTATATATTATCTATTGATTTTTTACCTGTGGCACTCAGGTATTGGTACACTTGGAATGGTGGGGGGTGGGGGTGGATACATTCACATTTTTGTTGTTGTCAAGAATGTTTTTTTTTTTTTTAAACAATTTCTTAACCGTTTGGAAACACTAAAGTTTGTTATTCCAAGTAAGTGCTTTAACACTTTGGAAACCATGTGGTTACAACTAAGTACTGTTACTGTATGAAACCAAAAATTTGTAAATTGCACCACAACTTTAAACTCATCTTAACTGTTCTAAACAATTATTTTATCTGGTCTAAAACACTATTTTAATAAATATTATAGTAATTAGTTGCCACAGGTCTTAGTGCGGGACCTCTCTTGTTATGAGTTGTATTTGTTTGTGTGCATTTTCAATACCTAATTTCAGATACCTTGCCCCGAATATCTCCTTTAAACCCAGTACTCTGTCACCATGGCTCCATGTGGGACAAAATGCTAAATTTCAAGAACCTGTTTAGGGTTTTTTTGCTCCATATTACGTATGTGTATACACTTCTATGCATGTTTATTCAAGTTTTGATACTGATCTACTTTTTTATATACACTTTTTACATGGTGTTTAAGTGTTTATTAACATGCTCTTAATTTGCAGTATGCACCTGCCACATATCCAGCAGAAGCCCCAAGAGGTTACCCTCCTCCCTCTCAAGCTGGGTATGCACCTCCTCCTGAGGGTTACCCTCCTCCTGTAGGTGGATACCCTCCTCCTGTAGGTGGATACCCTCCTCCTGCAGGGGTATACCCTCCACAGGGATATCCCCCCCAGGGCGGATACGTTCAACCCGGCCTCCCCCCACGGCAGGTGGCACCACCCTGCAGGCCCCAAGGACCTCAGATCCCATCTGGCTTCAACGTCATTGTATGTGTTATTATCAGTGAACAGTGCAAACATATTGTGTGTCCTGCAACAGTTATGGGACCACACACACTGGACCAACATCACACTGGGTTGAGTCAGGTTGAAGTAGGTTGACAATAGCTCTATGGGGACACACACTGGACCAACATCACACTGGGTTGAGGCAGGTTGAAGTAGGTTGACAATAGCTCTATGGGGACACACACTGGATCAACATCACACTGGGTTAAGGCAGGTTGAAGTAGGTTTACAATAGCTCGGGGACACACTGGACCAGCACCACACTGGGTTGAGGCAGGTTGAAGTAGATTGACAATAGCTCTATGGGGACACACACTGGACCAACACCACACTCCATCAAGGGTGCACTGGATTGACTCAGATTGAAGTCCAATTTTTAAGGAAAGCATGATGGGTTAATGTCACTCCACTTTGGTTCACAAAAATGCAATATTACACACACATGTATATGGGGAGTGACATAGACAGTCCTTAACATAAAAAAAATCATATAATTGAGTTGGATGAGTTTATACACTGAAGTCCCGCATCAACAATCTATCTCACTCATGCATCTCTGCAGCAATCCTTCCAGAATGGGAATGTGGTGCAGATGATCAGTCGGGTTAACGGATCTCCAGTCACTTTCTTCCAAGGTGCCATTAGAGCAACTGGGGTCCTCGGGAAAGCAGCTTGTGAGTAATGGTGCATGACAGGGCACATGGAGAACATGAGTAGTTGGCAAGGATGTTTATGCATGGTCACTCCTTGTGGAATTTTTGCACTCATTAGAAATTGTGTCATTGAATTACATTGTTGATGTTGGTATGTGCACGATGGAAGTTCATGAACTGCGGGAGTGCTACTCAAGTATTTCCTGGTAGAAACCTGATGCAGCCAACTAAAAGAATAACTTCTATGTGGTTCTGCATGCATGCTTGCAAGCACACACACACTCATACACAAACACGCATGCACACACACACAACTTGCACACACACTTGCATACACACGCACACATACACATACAAGTTGCACACACATGCACACAAAACTTGCACACACACTCGCACACACACACACACACACACACACACATACTCGCTCACGCATCACACACACACTCGCATGCACACACACTTGCATGCACACACACTCGCATGCACACACTCGCATGCACACACTCGCATGCACACACTCGCATGCACACACTCGCATGCACACACTCGCATGCACACACACTCGCATGCACACACTCGCATGCACACACTCGCATGCACACACACTTGCATGCACACACTCGCATGCACACACTCGCATGCACACACTCGCATGCACACACTCGCATGCACACACTCGCATGCACACACTCGCATGCACACACACTTGCATGCACACACACTCGCATGCACACACTCGCATGCACACACTCGCATGCACACACTCGCATGCACACACTCGCATGCACACACTCGCATGCACACACTCGCATGCACACACTCGCATGCACACACTCGCATGCACACACTCGCATGCACACACTCGCATGCACACACACTTGCATGCACACACACTCGCATGCACACACTCGCATGCACACACTCGCATGCACACACTCGCATGCACACACTCGCATGCACACACTCGCATGCACACACTCGCATGCACACACTCGCATGCACACACAAACACACTAATGCACACACACACACACTTGCATGCACACACTTGCATGCACACACAACACACTAATGCACACACACTCGCATGCACACACGCATACTAGCACATGCGCGCACACACACTAGCACACACATTAGTACACACACACGCACATTAGCACACACACACACACACACACACACACACACACACACACACACACACACACACACACACACACACACACACACACACACACACACACACACACACACACTGTACCCCCCCCCCTCCTCATTGTCATTTCTTTAATTTTTTTTGCTCACCTTAGAATCCAGATTCTTTCATTCGTCCTCACACCCTAATTCCCTACTTTGGCAATTTCCTAATTGAAATCCTGATTACCTCATTTTGTGTTAAATCCATTTGGAAAAAAATTTTGGAATCACATTGCATGCTTACATGTGTGCACTTTATAAACAATTATGCTTGTGTATGTCACCCATGAATGTTATTTAAATATGTATTGCAAACATGTACCACTAATTATAGATAGTTACAATTAATAATTCCTTTCTCTTGCTTCCCTTGTCTTTGTAGGTGGTTGGGAGGTCATAGTACTGCCAGGAGCTCCTCGCGGAAGATTTTCTCTCAGAAATGTCGCAAGTCCGGGCATTTTCCTTGGAGTTAATAAAGTCGGGGGAACTGTCAATGCCAAACAAGGATTTAGAGAGCTAGAGGTTGTGGTATATTCAGACAATTATTGTTCTTTCAAGTCTGGGATTAATCCTGCACATTGGGTGAGGTTTGCCAAGACAGGTTATGTGGGCATACCCAAGCACGGGACGCAGCAGGACGATAGTTCCAAATTCTTCATAAGGATGCAGGTATTAGTTGATAGTTGCATGTAGGGACTCACAGGCTAGTTGTTGAAATTAGGATGCAATGTGTGTGGTTGTGTATGTGAATTATTGTGTGTAACATCTGGCTGAGGTGGCTTATTAATTGAACATTTTATTTTTATTTTTTTCAGTATAAGTTTTATTTTTACATTAGGAGCTTTCATTTTTATTTTTATTTTTATTTATTGATGTTTGAATGTTTGTTGTTACAGAGTGAACTTTAAATATTTGTTGTTGAGGTACTAACTCCATTTAATTTAAGGCCTGTCCACATACAAACAGATTTGTACCTCTCTCCAGTAACACTTGTGTTTCAAGTGTTTTCTTGCGTCCACACTGGTATGGTGCTGAACCCACTCCACATCACCTGTGTGGGTGGGATAATTGGCTGGGCTGATTAATTAATTGGTTTTTGTATACCTTGTTCAGAAACAGGGCATTTTCTTTCTCCTGTGCTACTGTGTTCTGTCTTTTTCCCTCTGCAATGTCATCACACAAACAGAGGGGAAAGGAGGGAGAGAGCTGTTAGTAGCTAAACTCCAACTAGTGCACATCAACAATAAAGCCACAGGAATGTTAAATAAATCTGAGCCACTTGAAGCCTACCCTTCTGATGGTTTCAGGTGAAACCCTTTGGGATGAAACCGGGTGTAGTGTGGTCGCGTGAAACTTGTTCCAGACACAGGTGAAACTGGTTTTAGTGTGCAGTGTGGACAGGCCTTTAGTTTAAATGTTTGTTGTTGGGCATGAACTCCTTAATTAAGTTTAAGTATTAGTTGTGGGTCTGTTATTGCATTCTACCTAGGAGAACAGCGTGGATGCACTTTTGGAATGGATCCCAGGCATTTGTGAAGCAAAACATCCTGAACTCCTGTAGGGCATAGGACAAAAAATAACTAGCATAATTACTGAACATGTGAAATGTTAATCTCACTCTATAATTGTGATTAATTATTTTCTGTGTATGTATCCATAGAAACAATGCTATGTGTATGATCCACTGATTATGACTCCATTTGGACGACCCTCTATTGCAGTAAGTTGAACAATTACAGAGTACAGTTGGCACTACATATTTATGTTTATAGCTTATTGCACGTACGTAATCTTACCTCAGTACAGGAAGTAGTTTGCAAAAGTATACGAAGGTTAGTACAGGCACAAGATGTGGCAGGTGATTGTATAAACTTCACTGTTATAAATACAAGTACAAAATTTATTTTTTTTTATAAATTTAATTGTCTTTTTTTTTGGTTAAAAAAAAGAAAAAAAAGATGTTTGCTGATTGTGTTAAAACATTTTATGTTCATATTAGCTTGATTACAATGTTGTCAATGACGTTGTTGATTCGTCCATGTGCTGTGCTTGCTAGGAACTTCAGTGCTATTTTGAGTTTAGAATGGTTGCTATATGGATGTAGCTGGTTTCAAACTTTAGTAACCATTATAAATATGAGCTGAAGGACTGAATTGTTACCTGTTACCTACATTGTATGTATGTATTCATTTGTTCTGAGGTGGTGCTACAAAAATTTTTTTTTGTGTGTTCGATATATAAGTAAAGCGAAAATCAACTTTTCTCTAATCTAACAGACTTGATTAGTATGTCTGATAATTTGTTATGTATTGCTAGTACGGTGAGCCACCATTACGTAACTCTGTACATGTACACGATGGCGGACCATCATCTCCTTGCTTTCCCCCTCCCTTTAATCTGTCCTTAGAATGCACTTCGTAATGGAGTTCGGATCCAGCTGTACCTGAAGTCCACCAACCAGTACTTGTTAGTCCAGAGGAATGGAGCGGTGACCTCCACCTCCAAGGACAGTGAAGCAGGATGTAAGTAGTCCACATGCTAAGTAATTGTGCAATCCAACATTTTATCTCTGGAAATTCGATTGCAATCATCTCTATTCCAATTAAATCCGTCCACGCATGCATCTGAGGATAAAACATTTTATGTGCAGAAAAATTACATTTGCAGTGATAGATTGGTAAAGTCCTGACAGCAGCTTCCTATAATGGCTCAGTGGGAAGTGCAAAATTTGGCGAGAATATCTTCGAACGCAAAACCCAAATCCTTGCACCTACACACCTGAGACTTGGCCTGCATGCACAACTTGACTCTGGCAGAAACTGGGCTCTGTCCTACCTGGCCACACCTCTTTCTGTGGGTGTGTTTGTGTATATTTCTGTTGTTGGTCAACTGGTGGCTTTATTATTGCAGGCAATGCTGCAACAGGCTACTATTAAAAAAACAAAAAAACATCTTTATTTTATTTTTTTGCCTCATAAATTTCTTTGCTCCATTGCAAATGAAATGTATGAAAATATTTCAAGCAGTGAAAAAAACAACAATCTTAAACCACATAGTCAACATTGTTTAGTAAAAATTAAATCTCTTGTAATGTTTTGTATAGTTTCATTGTGTAATATTTATTCTGTTGTTTATGTTTGTATATGTATATAATTTTGTGTTTACAACTTCATTGAGGTTATCTTACCAGTGGACATCCATCTGTTCTTTTCTTCCAGCATTCCTGGAAGTTGTTGACCGTGGGATGGGTATCATCTCCCTCAATGTTGTCAAGTCCACATTCCTGCGTCTGAAGGTTGACAAGAACGTCATAGTTGGAAAGGTACCACTATGAATGCAGATGATGTCTACTTGTGTTTGTATTTTTGAGGCAGATATAGTGTTCTACTGATGTTCTTTGGTTCAAAATAGAGAGTTCATTTTGTTTACATATTTTGTCCACAAAGATGCACACACACAACACATGCACAACACTCACACACACATTCACACACAACACACACACACACACACACACACACACGCACACCACACACACACACACACACACACACACACACACACACACACACACACACACACTCACATTTAAAACAGAAACATTAAATAAAGACACCGATTGTGCAATTTGAGCAACTGCTGAGCAGCAACGGAGTCAAGTGAATATCTATCTGCACACCATAGGCATATACTGCATGTGTGTGCGTGACTTAACGCCCACACTTTTAGCCATATTCATAACAGGACCGGAAATAGGAAGTGATTAAGGATATTCTCAAAACTGTATCCATTTATGTCATACTGTGAACCAACATTTATTTAACTGATTGAGTTTACTGCACATGTGCATATTTATACCATACATGTGCATATTAATACCACACATGCTCATATTTATACCGCATATGTGCACTCCTAATGGTTAATTATAAACTTGCAGGGATTGGCCAACATGAACGCAGATTTCAGGATCAAAGATGTTGGTGACGGTACTGTCTGTCTCGAGTCAGTGACGGTCCCAGGATGCTTCATAGGCATCAAGGTTGACGCAGGACTGCAGACTAACCTGCATATCAACCAGATTGTAAGTCACGTCAGGTCACCACAGGAAGTATGCAAAACTCCAAACTTGTCCTGCGCATGTAGCTGATCAAACACTAAAGTATGATACAAGTGATATCAGGTAGTATATCTCTTTAGTACCAAAATCACATCTGGGAGAGGAAGGAAGATAAGCTATGTTATGATGGACAAAATAATTTTTAAAGGCTATATGACACCAAGTAGTGTTTTATACCCTCCCCAGAAAATATGGCTGCCATATCCCACTGTTTTAATCCTGTACCTTTAAAAAAAAACAAACAAACTAACTCCTTGGTAGTGAGCAGTGTTCTCTTTGTAGCGTATCTCCACTGTAAAATTGCCCCATTCATGAACAATCCATTGGGTTGGGACGGGACGGGTGCTCTAAATAGGATTGTGGTTAAGTTTATTGTTGTTTTCACCCTTCCTCCATTCTTTCATGGATGGCTTTAACAATTCTTAATATCCTGACTCTAAACATTTTGTCTACCACATACAATAGGGAAAACCCATTGTTTGTGCATTGGAGTATCTATGTGTTGAATAATCACTTTAGGAGCTGTGTATTGATGACCTCATCTAGTTGATCAGCTTTACCCTATAGTTCCATTATATAGTGAATGTGTTTGTGTTGCTCTTGTCTCCACAGACCATGCAAGGAGCAGGAAGTAAGCAAGTGGTCACCAGGTAAGTTTGCATCCATTATTGCAGTACTATAGCAAGAAGTGTGTTGTAAATAAATGGATCATTGCTTATATAATTGTTATTTGATTTTGTGAGTGAAGCAAGCTTCTGCTTTACTGACTGCTCTCTCTTCTCCCCTGGTTTTACTGAGTGTTCTCTCTGCTCCCCAGGCTTTGTTCTCTCCTCCCCAGGCTTTACTGACAGTTCTCTCTCCTCCCCAAGCTTTCCGAATGTTCTTTCTCCTCCCCTGACTTTACTGACTGTTCCCTCTCCTCCCCTTGCTTTACTGACTACTCCTTCTCCTTCCCAAGCCTTATTGACAATTATTCTCCTCTGTACACTAATTTTAAAATATATTTCTTAGTTCCAATCCTGGTGAGGGGTTCTCACCTCTTGTTAATGGAAGCATGACTGATTTGATTAGTAGCAGTGGTAGTTATAAGTTTTTGTTAACATATTCTCATCATTGTAGGATCTAATGCTAAATGTTTCATTCTTTCATGCTTTCTCTGTCTTCTGCAGGACGCCGCTCAACTGATGTTTTTTCTCTTTTCAAACAACCATCAAACTTTGTGTGATTTTACTTCGTTTCTTTTGCCGGATACTGTTGCTATGTTTGTTTGTTTTTATTTTGCCGAATGCTATTGCTGTTTGTTTATTTCTGTGTTTTGTACAGTAGAATTACTATATATTATATTGTCAGTACTATTATGCTTTCATTTCTGCTCTTGATATTTATTTTTAAATTAACTATCAGAATAATATGCATAGAGGCAAAATTGCAACATTATTTATGGAGTATATATATATATATGGGGGTTTAGAAAGGGGGGGGGGGGGGGAGGTGCGAAATAGAGCTAGCCATTTTCGAGGGGGGCATACATGTGTCAGTGTATATGCATGTAAATGCTTACACTGACCTTGCAGAGGTATCCCTTTCGATTCCAGTTGGAATAGCATCTGTGGAGCGAAACAAGACAGGAATCGTCCTGGAAAGCAAAACCTAGCTTGCCTGATGAGAATTGCAATAGAAACACCTGCAAAACTTCCAGATGACATGGTAGAGAGTGTAGTTGATGAAT